>JAFKAC010000008.1:1800000-2336369 GCA_025766275.1 Lactarius indigo
AAAAACCACACAGTACATTTACACGGTTATGTGCACACCCCCACCGGAAATAAATAGCTCTATCTGAAATAAACTGCTGTTGAGCCGATGTGCTCTCAATAAGGGGTAGGGCCCTTACTCGCTGTGCCAGATCCACATTGGCACTGGCTGCTGTCTTGCATCCCTTTGATTCCCTCAAATATGTTCGACCCTACTCAACAGACGACCGTGAGGAGCATCGGCCGACCTTAATATATGTTCGCTGTTTACACCAATCATCTTACTACACTTTGATATAGAGAAAACGGTAAGTTGCAAAGAACAACCCATTTAGCAACTCTGCAAGAACCTGCCAGTGGTGGCGGTTCATTACCGCGGGAGACCCCTATTTGTTCAGCTCGTTCCACCTCTGAATTTGGCATACGCAAGACTGAATGGGGCGGCTTGGTTGAAGGAAACATCGCCGCGGCGGACGCTGACGTACCACGGGAGATGAGGTACATTTGAAGAACCCGCGGAGCCGCTCCTCACGCGTGATGGTCGCGAGCCAACGGAAGGTCGGGCGGTATTAGATGTTCAGCAAGGGGTTCTGGAAGCGGTACTTCACTTTTTGTATGGGGTGGCGCGTGTCAGTGGAACGCTCTCGCTCCAACTTTCCGTTTCGTACGGTGGTCACCCATGTCAAATTTGAATCCCCCGGGGCCCCTGCGATGGCACCGTTGAGAAAATCCAGAGCGCTAATAGGATCAAGTTCGACCGTGTGCAGGCACCACCCAAAGATAAAAATCAATAGATTGCTGCGGGGGGTCGTGACAGTTCGTTGCCCTGAAAACCAGATGTAGCACACTACTTCAGACGCATCGAGGCTATGCGTGCTCTGCAACGGTACGTTGTTGCCTAGCAGGTGGCAGCACCACCGCGGACGGAATCTCGCATCCAACGAAGTCCGTCGGTCCGTTCGGATCGGTGCAGGTGTGTTATTAGACGCTGTTAAAATTATTAAGTTACGCTTTTGTCTTTTACTGCGGAAACCAATATCGTGTTACTCAGCTGCGATACAATTCATAATGGAAGCTCCTTCAGACACTGTGTATACTTGTGGGAAAGACATAAAACGTGTCTCCGTGGACATTCTATGTATCAAGC
This sequence comes from Lactarius indigo, assembly GCA_025766275.1. Classification (NCBI taxonomy): domain Eukaryota; kingdom Fungi; phylum Basidiomycota; class Agaricomycetes; order Russulales; family Russulaceae; genus Lactarius; species Lactarius indigo. Next base: position 1,801,126 of record JAFKAC010000008.1, read on the forward strand.
CAAGTATCAAGCAATGCGTTCTAATTTAGTCGCTTAAATCCTGGAATCCAAATGGTCGGCTTTTCACCACTGAATTAGAGCACAGCGGGTCAATCGGAACCATGGCACTTTGATTTTTCTCCTGGCAGGGTAGTGGCAGACGATTTGCTGAGTTTTCCCGAATAGGTCTGGCACAACAAGAAGACTTCAATGACCTTGGATTTGCGAAAATCGGACGCTCGACCTCGCAACGCGATGCATCGCTCTCCTTGCCCCTACCTTCCACTACCTCGCTTCCTTTGGTATCCTGAGCTGGCCCAGATGAATTCCCGCACATAAACCATGGCGTCCGTACGTCATCCTGTTAGTGCACCGTCGTTTCACCTCTAATACGACCATGGTTTTGTTGTGGTCTTCTGTCTTCGCTCTCGTGCTCGTCGGACTTGTCCATGCAGCCTTAGTCAAGCGTCAGGATATCACCCCACTCAGCTCCAGTAAAATAGCCTCCTTCGCTCCGTTCACTCACTTCACGAGCACAGCTTACTGCAACTCCTCCACGACAAGAAACTGGAGCTGCGGCTGTACGTCGCTCTACCTCTCTGTGGAGCCGTGATGTACTGATTACCCTCTTCTAGTCAACTGCCAAGCAAACCCTGACTTCCAGCCAGTGGCGTCCGGAGGCGATGGCGACGGAACGCAATTTTGTATGATACAACCATAGTTAACCTGGTCCTGGGTTATACTCACGCGGCCTCCGCACAGGGTATGTCGGGTTCTCCCCGTCGCAAAAGACCGTCGTTGTTGCCCACCAGGGAACTGCCATCAGCAAGTTGTAAGCGAGCCTTGCTCAGACATTCTTTCGGCACCTTCGCTCATTCCTTGCACCAGATTACCCATACTGATTGATATCGATTTCATCCTCGTGCCACTGGATTCGTCCCTCTTCCCGGGTGTTCCATCCTCCGTGGAGGTACACGATGGCTTCGCCTCGGAACAAGCTAAGTATGTTACACGTCACACACTCTCGTTAACGCTCAGTATCCCGACAAAATACTTGCGCAGGACTGCACCCACGATCCTCTCCTATGTCCAGCAGACGCTCTCAGCGCACGGCACGACTTCCGTGACCGTCGTCGGCCATTCTCTCGGCGCGGCGCTCTCGCTCCTCGATGGCCTCTACCTCCACCTCCATCTCGACGCGAATGTGAACGTGCAGGTGATCGGCTATGGCATGCCTCGTGTCGGGAACGCGGCCTTCGCAAATTGGGTAGACAGCCAGCTGGGTGGCCAGGTGGCGCACATCAACAACCGGAAGGACCCCGTCCCGATCCTTCCTCCCAGATTTTTGGGCTTTCACCACGCCTCAGGCGAGGTTCACATCACAGATTCGGGCACATGGGAATCTTGTCCCGGTGAGCCTTTTTTGCCCCTCTCTCGGGCGTGCGGGTGCGGGACGCTGACGAGAGCGCGCGGCGGGTTGCATTTCAGGCCATGACAATCCTTCCACCGAGTGCACCGTCGGCGATGTACCGAGCGTCTTCAATGGCAAAGCCAGCGATCACCACGGGCCCTACGGTGGCATCTCTATGGGCTGCTGATCTATCTCAGAAGCAGAACGAAGCAGAACCCGTCGTACATCTGCCTCGCAAATGCAGGCAACAGAAAAGAAATTGTATTTCTCTTTCATAATGTACATACCGTGGAATCAGTACTAATCCAAGAGTTCAGTTGTATGCAAGTTCAAGGAGTGCAATAGGTCGCCGTGTTCCCAACGTCGTCTTAGCCTAAAATTTGGGAGGTGAGGTAGGATATATTGATATGAGATCATTTAAAAAAAGAGAGATCCACTCAAAAGTTCGAGGACTGTACGGCAAAGAAACTGAGATTCAGTCAGCTATCAAGGCAGTCTTGTTGGAGCTTGCAACTTTGTTTGGGGACATAGTAAGACTTGAAGGAGAAAGTGGTGAGTTGAAAAGGGCAGTCCATTCAGCAGTGGTGGGCCATGGCCGTGGGGACCCCTTGATCTTCCACCTCTTTGGCATAGACAGGAGAGCATGTGAGGGGGAGAAACATTGTCGCGGCAGACACCAATGTATCAGGGGAGACAAGGTGCCCTTGAAGAACTCACGGCGCTCCTCACGTGTGATGTGATCGTCGCGAGCGCGTGGAAAGTCGAGCGGTATTAGATGTTCGGGGCGGAGTTCTAGAAGCAGTACTGTACTTCACTTTCGTGTGCCAGTGGGGTAGCGCGTGGGACCAGGCACGGAACGCTCTCGCTTTAGTACGGCGATGTATGGGACCCATTTGGGCCAAATGGGAATCTACAACTAGACCAGGGACCCTTGCGACGGTTCTGGAGGGAAAATCCAGAGTGGGATCAAGTTCGACTGTGTGCAGGCATGCGGTGCTCGTATGTCAGTTGATCCCTTAAAAATTAAAATTAAAAAATAGACAGATGGTCGCGTGGGAATGACAGCCTGAGCCCATCGGTTTGTTGTCTTGAGAATCAGACATAGCCCCGTAGCTAGCTCTCAAGCGCATGAAGGCTGTGCGGGTTCTGCTCCGGTACGTTGTTGCTTGTGAGATCTTGTGGGATCCCAGGACTGCGCCGTGGCAACCTGGGCAGCAAGACCACGGAGGCACAAAAATCGCTCACCGGCAATCATCGCTCAGAGGTATCACCCCGGTCCACTCGGATCGGTGCACATGGCAAACCTTCCCTCCATTTCGGGAGAAGCCGCCCTCAATGTTAAGGTACCTAGGTTTTCAATTCAATTCTCTCGATATGAAACCAATGTCGTGCTACATTGCCGATACTCCACTCTTCAGACTCTCTTGACCGGGTAGTCAACGTTTCTTCGGACCCTTTGTGCACTTCAACTTGTTGCACTGGCTTTGATCTGATACAACCATTGATATCTCAATTCAAAGGACGTGTTTGGCACCATGAATCATATTAATCACCCAGCGGGTCAATCCGGAACGATAACACTTTGATCCTTCTCTTTACAGGGAGTGGCAGACCCTGTTTCTGAAAACTTCCTGAATAGGTCTGATACAAGTGCAGCTCTTGCCAAATAGCCTTTTTTTCTAGCCATGCGCAAAACCAACTTCTTGTGAGCGAGCCCTTGTGGTCTCCCTCGCCAAGGAAACGCAGCGGTATGCGAAAGGGTATATCTTTGGCTGGACAAATGTAACGTGCTCGTGGTTACACTTCGTCACATGAACAACCACGAAACACTTCAGCAGGTGATCATCATTCGTGCCGAGCATTCAGTTCCCAGACACTCCTGTGCTTCCCAACACTCTCAAGCTGTGGGGCTCGTAATATGGGCGATGCTCAGCGAGCAGGTGGTACCAAGATCCCAATGCCGTTTGTTGATCTGTCCTGGCTTCGAAATGTGTTATTGTTCTCACTAGTCTCATGCGCAACCACCCCGTCGCTACCACGCGATGCTCGTCTCACCACGACACTGTGACATCGTTTCTCCAAATGGCGAGAGACGTAGTACCTTGAGCTGGCCGAAACGCGTCCCCGGGCCCTATATAAGCCGTAGTGCTTGCCCGCCGTCCTGTCAGCGCATTGTCGTTTTCACCTCTACGATCATGGTCTTGTTGCGATCTTCTGCTATTGCTCTCGTGCTCGCTGGACTTGTCCAGGCAGCCGCAGTCAAGCGTCAGACTATCACTTCACTCAGCTCCAGCCAAATTTCTTCGTTTGCTCCGTTCACGCACTTCGCGAGCACCGCATACTGCAATCCCTCCACAACCAGAAATTGGAGCTGCGGTTGTGCGTCAATCTCCGCCCTTTATACTTCCCCGCGCACTCCTAATATACTGATGGTCGTCTTCTAGCCAACTGCCAAGCAAACCCCGACTTCCAGCCAGTGGCGTCCGGAGGCGATGGCTCAGGAACACAGTTTTGTGGGATACATAGCTGACCTTGCCCTGAGTCGTACTCACGCAGCCTCCGCACAGGGTATGTCGGGTTCTCCCCGTCGCAAAACACCGTTATTGTCGCCCACCAAGGCACCGACACCAGTAAATTGTAAGCAAACCTTGCTTAAACGTTATTCCAGTACTGTCGCTAATCCTCGCGTCAGCTTGGCCGACCTGACTGACGCCGATTTCTTCCTCGAGTCACTGGACACAACCCTCTTCCCAGGTGTTCCATCCTCCGTGGAAGCGCACAATGGTTTCGCTTCGGAACAGGCTAGGTATGTCACGCCCCCCTCTCTCTTCCATGCCCTGCATACCGACCAAATTATGTGTAGCACCGCCCCCACGATCCTTTCTGCCGTCCAGCAGACGCTCTCGGCACACGGCGCGTCGTCTGTGACCGTTGTCGGCCACTCCCTCGGCGCGGCGCTCTCACTCCTCGATGGTGTCTACCTCCGTATTCATCTCAGCTCGAGCGTTAACGTGCGAGTAATTGGCTACGGGATGCCCCGCGTCGGGAATCAGGACTTCGCCAACTGGGTCGACAGCCACCTCGGAGGACATGTCACGCACATCAACAACCGAGAGGATCCCATACCGATCGTACCCGGGAGGTTCTTGGGCTTCCATCACGCCTCTGGCGAGGTTCACATCACGGACTCGGGCGTATGGGAAAATTGCCCCGGTGAGTTTCTTCTCTCTCCCTGGCGTCCGATTGCGGCTTTTGGGTGGGGCGCTGACGTTCGCACGCTTGCACACGTGCGGTGGGTTGCGTTGTTTTAGGCCAAGATAATACCTCCACCCTGTGCACTGTCGGAGATGTGTCGAACATCTTTGAGGGCTCCACTGGAGACCACGGCGGTCCCTACGCTGGCATCACGATGGGCTGCTGATTTTCTTTGAGAAGCAGTTGATGCAGCATCCGTCGTTGTAGTACGTGTGCCCTGCGGGCCACAGAAAAACAGGGGAACTCTATTATTCGTTCCCTTGTACGACTTCAAGTTTGTATATATATATTTATCAAAGGCGTGGGATGTAGCTATACCTTGTGATCGTGGATTATCTGTGTTTGCCAATAAAAAGTTGGGGTTCAGGTACCCCCACAATATAAATATATCCGAGCCTGTCTGCCAAGAGCCAGCATTTCTGTACACTGGCATGTGCACTCGAGGGTAAGAATCTGCGAAACGCCCCTCTTTTCCTCCCGTTTTACGTGATTGGATTAGGTGATTGAATTTGCTTGCCGTCGGGCTTTTGCTTCTCGAGCTCGTCTAGGGACTTGTGAGTATGGATTGACCCCGACTCTCCCAGGCTCTGCTCTCCGGCTCTCCGGACATATTCGAGTGCCGACAGATTTATGTTTTTCTTCGGAACTGCCACTGAGAACGGCCCATACAGTGTCTGTTTCACCTTTCCTTCCGGGTTGATACTTCGGTCGTCATCCCCTTCAAGTTCCCCACGGTCTTGAACCCTGCTACGAATAAGTGCACCTGCATCGAGACTCGGACTGGGCATTCTGTCGTCATCAGACACCGATGACGATGATTCAAGTGGAAACTTCTGCGGCCTTTCCTTTCTCCATTCCACTAGTAGTCGGAGCTGCTGATGCATGTACTTATATTGTTAGTACAATCTCGTTCTCGAAAACCCCTCGTGTGTACTCACGAAGTAGCTCTGTCAATTTCGTCCCTTCTCGATCTCGTATGGGCCCAGGGTCCCCGCATCAATTTATCGACCAGTTCCGTATACTCTGCACACACTTCGTATCTTCGCTGCGGAGTATCTGCACTACCAAGTACACGGCCGGCTAGAAGATGTGTGCAGTGGGTCACCTGAGCCTGCTTTGGCCCTTCGTGTACTCGTCCCGTCTCATGCACACATACGGGCACCAAGTTCAGCTCGGAAGACACGCTTGCAGATCACCTGAACCTCAACCCCCTTTACAGACTGCACATTTACATTGTTTACAGCTCCGCCTTTGTAAAATGGTTTTAAAGTTTCTGTTATGTGGCCCGCGATCGCGAGGCACATGTATGACGGGTTCCGTTGATTCTGCGTCTGAAAGAAATCAGCAACCCATAGAGATCCCATTGTACGGCCCATCGTGATCGCTCAGACTGCCCACGAAAATGTTCGGTACATCGCCAACGACGCACAGAGTGGAAGGATTGTCTTGGCCTGCATTGAGAAGTGACCCCCCGCGCGTCAGCAGAACAAAAGAGCCCGGAAGCAATCCTGGGAAACGACAAGTACTAGGGACTCACCGGAGCAACTTTCCCATGTGCCTGAGTCCGTGATGTGAACCTCGCCAGAGGCGTGGTGGAAGCCCAAAGACATGCCTGGCACGATCGGGATGGGGTCCTCTCTGTTATTGATGTGCGTAACCTGGCCGCTCAGGTGGCTGTCAACCCAGTTGGAAAAGTCCTGATTCCCGAAGCGGGGCATCCCGTAGCCAATCACTCGCACGTTAACGCTCGAGCTGAGATGAATACGGAGGTAGACACCGTCGAGGAGCGAGAGCGCCGCGCCGAGGGAGTGGCCGACGACGGTCACGGACGACGCGCCGTGTGCCGAGAGCGTCTGCTGGACGGCAGAAAGGATCGTGGGGGCGGTGCTACACATAATTTGGTCGGTATGCAAGGCATGGAAGAGAGAGGGGGGTGTGACATACCTAGCCTGTTCCGAAGCGAAACCATTGTGCGCTTCCACTGAGGATGGAACACCTGGGAAGAGGGATGGGTCTAGCGGCGTAAGGGTGAAACTGGCGTCGGTAAGGTCGGCGAAGCTGATGCGGGGGGTGAGTGGCAATGCCGGGTGAACGTCTAAGTAGGGTTGGCTTACAACTCGCTGGTATCGGTTCCCTGGTGGGCAACAACGGCGGTATTTTGCGACGGGGAGAACCCGACATACCCTGTGCGGGGCTACGTGAGTGCGACTCAGGACCAGGCCATCTATGATTGTATCCCACAAAATTGTGTTGCCCCACCATCGCCTCCGGACGCTACAGGCTGGAAGTCGGGGTTTGCTTGGCAGTTGGCTAGAAGAAGGCCATCAATACATCATGGCTGCACGGGGCGGTAGAGATGCCAGCAAGCGACGCACCACCGCAGCTCCAGTTTCTCGTCGTAGAGGGGTTGCAGTATGCAGTGCTCGCAAAGTGAGTGAACGGAGCGAACGATGAGATTTGGCTGGAGCTGAGTGGGGTGATAGCTTGACGTTTGAATACGGTTGCGCTGACGAGCCCAACGAGAACGAGAACGAATGCAGAAGGCTGCAGCAAAACCATGGTCGTAGAAATGCAACGACGATGCGCTGACATGATGACGTGCAAATACCACGGTTTATATACAATGCGGGAGTGCACCTGGTCCAGCTCAGGATACTATTCCTTTCGCCTTTCGGAGAAAACGAAGCCACGACAAAACAGTGAGCCAACCACCACGAGGTGGTTGTTGGGGCAAGTATGGATGAAGAGGCATTGCGTTGTCAAGATAGATCAGCTCCGACCGCATAGTTGAAAGGTTATTTGAATGTTGGGACCACCTGCTCTCAAAGCACCGCCATGAGTACAAGACTGTAGCTTGAGAAAACGGTGTACTGGAAGGCACAGTGTCTGGGAATATTCGGCACGAATGGTGGTGACTTGGTGGAGCGTTTGTGGTTGCCCAGGTGAGAGGCGCGACCACATGGCACGGAAGACGACGACGTGCCAAAGTTATCACGCTGCAGCGCATCGCGACGACAACTAGGTGAGGGCAACCACAAGGGCCCGCTTACAAGCACTTGGTCGGTGTGTGGCTCGAAGAGCTCTGGTGACAGACCCCCAATGTGACCGTCATGGTCAACTAAAAATACGCCCGTCATTGAATATGGTCAAGCGCCATAGTGCCGATTGACATTCTGGGTGATATATATGGTCCATATGTTGATTCGTATGTTCTACTGGTTCTATCGGTTAATATCACAAGTACATTTGCCTGCATGATGGGACCGAAGAGTATTTGCATCTATCCGGGTAAGAGTGTCCGAAGAGTATGGCAGCCCTGAGCAGCACGACGTTGATTCCTTCCCCAATAGGCCTGGAAGACGAAGGGCAAGGGGAGAATCGAGACAGCAACCGTTGTCACGGCATCTTTGCTGGAGGATCATCATACTGTGTAGAGGGATATACACGTGCGTCTATCCGAGCGGACCGGCCCACGCCTTGTCCGGTCTTCAAGCTGACCTCCGGCTCCGGCGTGCTGCCAGCATTGCCCCAGCAATGCACCCACAGGTCTGCTGTTCTGACAGGTAATAACGTGCAGAGGCAGAGGTCCACGTAACCATGGGATATTTGGAGATGTCTGATTCTCAGGGAAATGAAGCCACTGTGTTGTCAGGGTCCTCCAATGGTTCCACCACAACCATCAGTTCTATATCCAGCTCTATTTTTGGACCAACTGGACATATGCAAGTGGGGTTTGGCGCCTCTGCCGTCGAACTTGATCACCCTCGCGACTTTCTAGCCAGCACTGTTGCAGGCGTCTCGGGTCCCATGTGACACAGCTAAAACCCACAAGTTAAGCTTATCGATACAAGGGGTTAGCAGAAATGCTAAGCACCCATAGGCCTAGACGGTGGGGCCGGGGGGTCCCATGGAGTGCCATCAAATTTTTGTACTCAAGTGCCTAATGCAAGCCCTACAAACATTAATGAAGAACCCCTTCTTAGCAACTTGCTTACAATATTTCTTTTTGCAATAGAAAATGACATAGCAGCCCCCCCTCCCCCGAGTCATTGAAAATTTACCTTGTGAAGATGGGGGAGAGGTAGAAGAGGACGAGGGAGGGAAAAAGTCTATATCCCAAGCCGACACTGCAGGTGCGTTGGGCCCGCAAGACATTGCACGCACGCCAAGAAGTTGTTCACGATGGCCAATGCGAGCCTCTACACAGATAAGTACTGCTTGTATTCTCGTTCTTGCTGCTGGGTCTTGATAATTCCGATCGGCATCGTCAGGGACCCGGCAAAAACGAACATGGTTCTCAAGCCAGTGGTAGACTAAGCCTGGACCTGCGCTGATACTTGAATTGCAAGAGCGCAGTCGGCGTCAACGGGGAAGATCTGGCGTAGTGTGGGCTCTTGTTGGTCGTCAGCGTCCTGCCGCACTTGGATGTGGGGAAAGCGGTAAGTCACGAAGGGCCGCCCGTTCGGCAAGGATGCAGATGTCCGTATGGCGAGAGAAGTCCCGCCTGCGGTCGCATGGAGGGCCTCTACAGAGCGGTTTGGATCCATATTCTAGAACCGGTACTTCATTTCGTGGGTCAGAACATGGAGAACCTCCAGGTGGAGATCTCTCTGAAATTCCGTTCGCTGAAGCAGAGCGTGGAACACCGACCTCTCTCTCTGAAATTCCGTTCTCACGTTGGTGAGCTAAACTTGGCCGGGCTCAGCTGTGGAATCTCATAGTACGAGTCGACTCGAGACGCCTGCGGCCCGGATGATGCGGGCAAGGAGGTTAAGAGGGGATCAAGTTCGACTGCAGAGACGCCAAGCATCGTCATATTGTCAGGTGTCTCAAAAATAGAATTGAAGAAAGCATATGGTCAGCTGCAGCGGACCCCTCGGTGGACTTTGACAGGCTTGACAGCGCACCGTTCTCGTTCCCGGAGAATCAGACATCGCACCTTGCATCGCAAGGCATCATGAAAGCCGACACAGCGCTCTGATTCTGCGATTTTTCACTTTTAGGACAGCAGGTTCGTGCTCCTTCGCCTCTGGGGCAGTGCTAGCAGCACCGAGGAACGACCAAGGAAACGACCAGGAAACGACCGAAGACTTGACCGAAGAAAACGCGGCGTCCGGTCCGCTCGGATCGATGCACGTGGCATACCTTTCAGAGTCGCCGTGACAACAGTACTGTCTCGAATCTCCCTGTTCCTGTCCTTTAGGCTTACTGCAGAGGGAATCGACGCCGATACAGAGGCTTGATCACATTCTTGACAAGGAAATGCCATATCCTTAGCCGGATAAAGTTGAGGGTCTGTCACGAGCTCTCAAGAGAGCTCTTGCCAAATAGCCTTCCTTTCTAGCCACGTGCCAGACAGGTTCTTGTGCGCAAGCCTATGTGGTCGCCCTCACCTATGTGTCGAACCGATGTGCTACAGCTTGACGACTTTGGCACGTCATCGTCTCCCGACTCATGCGGTCGCGCTTCTTAAAAATAGCCACAAACGCAGCCCAAGCGAGTTACTATTTTTCGTGCCTAACATTTCCAGACACTATACTTTCCAACCACGTAATTCCGAGTCTCTCAGGCTATGGTCTCGTTCTCAGGGCGGTACTTTGCGAGCAGGTGGTACTGACCTTCCAATAACGTCATAATTGTGCGATTCGGACGCTGATATGTCTTGAACTCCCAATGTATACTTTTCTCCGAGTCGATCCCCTCATCCCTACCCGTACCCACCACCACCTCCTGATGCATGGCGGTTGGCTCACCGCAATATCGTGACTTCATTTTCTCCGAAATGCACAAGGAATATTATACTGAGCTGGCCCACACGCGCTCCTGCAAACCTATATAAGTCATGGCACTCGTACACCGTCCTGTCAGCGCATCGTCGTTCGTCGTCTTCTCCTCTACAGTCATGGTCTTATTGCGATCTTCAGCATTCGCTCTCGTTCTCGCTGGACTTGTCCAGGCGGCCACAGTCAAGCGTCAGGCTATCGCCGCACTCGGCTCTAGCCAAATTTCGTCGTACGCTCCGTTCACCCACTTCGCGAGCACTGCATACTGCGACCCCTCCGCGACAATAACTTGGAACTGCGGTTGTGCGTCTCACTCACTCTACAGCCCCCCACAGCCCTGATGTACTGATGGTTGTCTTCTAGCCAACTGCCAAGCAAACCCCGACTTCCAGCCAGTGGCATCCGGAGGCGATGGCGGCGGAACACAATATTGTGGGACATTACTATATCTGACCTGGTCTTGAGTCACGCTCACGTAGCCTCCTTGCAGGGTATGTCGGGTTCTCCCCATCGCAAAATACCGTTATTGTCGCACACCAAGGCACCGACACCAGTCAATTGTAAGCGAACCTTGCTTAAACGTTATTACGGCACTGTCGCTAATCCTCGCGTCAGCTTAGCCGACTTGACCGACGCAGATTTCTTCCTCGAGTCACTGGACTCGTCCCTATTCCCAGGTGTTCCATCCTCCGTAGAGGTACACGATGGTTTCGCCTCTGAACAAGCTAGGTACGTTACACGTCCCCCCTCGTCACTGCACATTGTCCCAACAACAAACTTGTCCAGCACCGGACCTACGATCCTCTACTTCGTCCTGGAGACACTCTCAGCGTACCAGGCGTCGTCTGTGACCATCGTTGGCCACTCTCTCGGTGCGGCGCTCGCGCTCCTCGACGGCGTCTACCTCCGGGTCCAACTCAGCTCGAGCGTGAATGTGCGAGTGATCGGTTATGGCATGCCGCGCGTCGGGAATCAGGACTTTGCCGACTGGGTTGACAGCCACCTGGGCGGCCAGGTGACGCACATCAACAACCGGGAGGACCCCATCCCGATCGTACCCGGTAGATTTTTGGGCTTCCACCACGTCTCGGGCGAGGTCCACATCACGGACGATGGCACATGGGAATCTTGCCCCGGTGAGCTTTTCTTGTCACACTCCGGCGTGCAGGCGCGGCTTTTTGCGGGACGCTGACGAGAGCGCGCGGCGGGTTGCTTTCAGGCCAGGACAATACTTCCGATCTGTGCATCGTCGGCGATGTACCGAACATCTTCGATAGCGACGAGAGCGATCACGACGGGCCCTACAGCGGGATCGAGATGGGCTGCTGAAATCTCTCAGAAGCAGAAAAGGAAACAGAACTCGTCGTATATGTTACTCGCGCGGTTGCGTGCCAGAGAAAGAAGACCGTATCCAAATCGTTTCTCTTATAGAACTTCGTATTTTTTAGGGCAAAGGTGGAGCTGTGTACCATGTGGTATTGTCTCTGTACCGCTTGTGTTATGAAAGAAAAGTTAGGGTTCAAACACCCCCCAAGTAGAATAACCTAAGAGTGATGATCAAGAACCAGGCTTAGTGCGCATGTGCACGAGACTCGGACGAGACACTCGGAGTATACGAGAACACGAAGCATCTCCTTTCCATTCTACATGCGCACGCTACTGGGAATTTCGAGGTCGTCTGGTGGTCCCCGTGACCGTGATCTCTACCTCCGGACACATCCGGGATAAAGATGAGTGTTGGAAAGTATGCGTACTACTTGTGCCACTGTCCCCTCGGTTTAAGCTGCCACCGGTAGGCAGGCGGTGTACAAGGTGGGCGAAGAGACCACGCAGAGAGTAGTGGAGGAAGACATTGGCGAGGCGAGGTTGGCTGGGACATAGAGAGCGCACCAGAGCGAGGACGGCGCACTGGGCTCGGGCCAGGAGGATAAGAAGGTACATTACGTCACACTATGAAACAAAATAATGTTCTGAAAAAACGTGCTTATGAGATCCTGGCTCTAGATACACTGACAGTACAGCACGAAGGGTACAGTACCATGAGTCACAGCTAGCCTGGTTGTCTACGAGTAGGGTAAGAAAAGAGTCACACAGTTGGAGCGTGAAGGAATGGAAACGTGTGTTGTCTATTGCGATCATCATGGTAAAAATAGTCAAGTTTGGTTCGAAATGCCGCCCGGAGAAACAGTGGCGTTGTAAAGATGCTGAGGGGTCCAATGTGAGTTCGAAGGCGGAGAGAAACTACCTCCGACGAATTGACGAGTGAGAATAATTTCGAGTGCCCTCGTTTGGGCTCGACTTAAATCAGGTTCACACAGGAGGAAGTGTCGACACGGCCTTCCTCTTTATTCGACAGAAAAGAAGCTTTTTTTATAAAAATAAAAAAGTGAGTGCCGATGACAGGGCCAGTAGGTAGTAGGGAGGGAAAGTAAGGAAAAGTCTCATAAGACGGGTAGAGATAAGGCCGCTCGGTTTCGGGCTCAGCACTCTGGCCAGCCTTACAACGCACCAGCGGAAAAGATGGGATACTAGAAGATTAGACATGCTCGCTTTAGTAGCCATCATGGAGATGTGTCCTGTACGAGGGAAATGGTCAGTGGAGGTAGTGGTCAGCCGATAAGGCTGGACTTGTGTGTTATCTGGGTTGGTCCAAGTTGCTACAATAAAGCATGTCAGTCCATTTAGCACGAGTTATGAGCCATGAACCCAAGGGATGGCAGGCACAATTAATCACGTCAAGTGCTCCCGAGGTCATGTCCAGACTCCAGATCTGCGCATCCGCTGCGAGAAGAGAGAAAATCAGTGCCCGAGAAAGACTCGGGATCAGGGGAAAGTCTCACGTCCGGCATGAGCGTAGATATTATCTGATCCAATGTTTTGTGAGAGAAGAGTGAGCAAGCCAAAAATGGACGACTTCCTGCAGACATAAAGGTGCTGGTTCCTGGTGGCGACTACCTTGGTTCTCAGGCCAGTGAGTAGACTAAGCTTGAACCCGAGTTATACTAGAGATGGAAGAGTCCGGTCAGTGCAACTGGGAAGATCTGGCATGTGCTCTGTCGGTTGTCAGCGTCCTGCCGCACTTGGATGAGTACAAAGCGGCAAGTCGCGAAGCGCCTGTTCGGCGGGGTGCGGAGGCCCGTTTAACGGGGAAGGTCGCCCTGGCAGTCCCAAGGGCATGGAGGGTCTCTACAGAGTAGTTTTGATCCATATTCTAAAACCAGTACTTCATTCTTGAGCCAAAGATGGAGAACCCTCCAGGTAGAGGCAGAGCGTGGAACACCAACCGTGGGACACACTCCGAAATTCCGACACGTTGGTGAGCCAAAATTGCGAGGCTCAACTGTGATCTCAGGCGTACGAGTCGACTCGAGACACCGAGACCCGGATAATGCCAGTAAGAAGGCCGAGAGGGGGTCAACTTCGACTACCGAGAAGGCTACGGAGACGCCAAGCATAATATGGTCAGGTGATTCAAAAATAGTGTTGAAGGAAGAAGCAGAAAGCCGCAGCGGACCCTGGTGGTCCCCGAAAGACTTACCAACACCGTGACACCGTTTCCATTTACCAGAGAAACAGATATCACTCAGCGTCCCAAAACCGCGTGAAAGCCGCACAAAGCTCTGCTTCTGGCTTCTGCAAGTTGTCAATTTTAGAACAGCAGAACCATGCTGCTTTGCTGGGGCAGTGCTGGCGGCACCAAGGAAACTCCAAACTACCGAGCACCGAGGAAATCGCGGCCTTGGCCCGCGGTCCGCTCGGATCGATACACGTGGCATTCGCCGCATACCCTCAGGCTCCCGTGACAACATCAGCAAATTAAAAAAATGTTGACAAGTAGTTATAACCGCTTATAATCGCCGTAAGCGGTCTGAGCAGGTCCGGGATTACAAATCGCCGAAAGCGATTGTGGTCGTTCGATGGTTTTGAAATCGTTTGGCAATTATGCCCATGAATGGTAATCGCTTTTGTGGATTGTATAAACTAAAACTCTTCACACGGGTTGTATGTGCTTACAATTGATTATAATTCAGAGGGTAGCTAGTTAGAAAAATTACAGTGTACCGTACCAGACTTTTATTGTTTGCTCTTGCTCTATCTTAATTATTGTTTAATCACCTTGCTTGCCAAGTCAGCTGACGTCTCATCTCATATTTCATAATACAACTAATAGTACATAATAAACTGGATTTGGACAGAATTGAACATGCGGTCTGAACATGAGTGCTGACATAAGGACTTAAGATCGTGATGAATATTACCGCTACACCAAAAGTTCATCTGTACCATACACAACATTATCATACTTAAATGTCCCTGCGTCGTGGTGATCACCAGGGTGATCTGGGTGCCCGTGACTGGTAATGTCGTGATGCAAGTGTAAATACACGCGTGGTGACGCCACCTCTGGGTGGAGTACGGCGCAAGTGGGCGCGCAGGCTTCCGCGGGGCAAGAGATGTCGTATGTAGGTCCGTGGCAGTTGTGGCCGCGCCCGTGTTGAATAGCTAAGCCCGCACACGAGTGCTGCAGGGTCGGTAAAGGGAATGGTGAGCTACATGGAGCCCCGCTGGATTGGGTGGTTGCAGGTGATCGGAAACAGTCGTGCATGCTTCCGCACAATACAAGACTTCACAGACGTGGGTGCCTTGGTCGTAGACGCGTCATGCGCAATTTCCTAAGGCCGCGCGCAAGTGTGGCGAGATCGGGAATATGAACAGTGGGCTATGGTCAATAGTGATCGGAAATGGTCATGCACGCTTCCGCGGGACGCGAAACTTCGCGGAGATAGCCTCCTCGGTCTTTGATGGGTCGCGCTAGAGTCGGTAAGGCCGCGTGTGGGTGCGGCACGCTGGGGAAACCGGGGAATGCGAGGGGGAACGTTGAAAAGTCAAAATGTGCAAAGAGCCCTAAGGGCGCTAAGGACAGTCAGGACGAAAATGGAAAAGGTTCGAAACATCCTAAGGACGCTAAGTGCTGAGTATGCTATCGTAAGTAAAGGCTTGGGTGTACGTATCTTAGGGGTCCCGCGGTGGTGACCCCCCAGTGATGTGACCGCCCGTCACCAGCACCGTCACCAGGCCCAGCAACCGACCGGACGTACACTCTATAGAGGGGTGGCCTATGGTGTGGTTATAAAGTTATGGAAAGGAAAAGGAATAAGGGGGAGGGACATACTAACGCCTGCTCGACCGATCGGCCTGCAGTGTCGTTCTGGAACTTGCTCAGAATGGTGGCGGCAATGTAGTCTATGTGGGGTGTTGGCAAAGGTTCACTGTTTCTTATTATTTGATCTATGCATCTTGCAAAGAGTCCTCATAACATTCAAGGACTTGGAGAGCAGTTGCACTTCTGTTGAGAACCTTCAAGTTGAAGTAGCGCATGTCGAGCTTGAGTGCTTCGTCACAGTCTGCCACCACCACCTCATGCCGTGATGGCTCCATGCTCACACGACAAGCAGCATGGTTGCCGTAGATACAGGTTCGGGGTGAGGTGACACCAGCGGGGGTCCTGCAGCACGGGAAGGTCCAGGTGGATTTAGTGGGAGTCATGCATGTGAGGCAGTGGGAGCGTTGTGCTCTGCTTTTGAGTGAGAACAGATGCCCTATTGGAGCAGAGAAAAGAAGTCGCGTCAGCTCGGTTGTGGGTCACCAAGATCGACACACTTACCCTGTCATAATGTGCCTATGGTGTTGATGTGGCCCTGGTTGTGTGAAGAGTTTTGAATTCAACGTGATTGCAGGAGAAGCGTGGGGCTGTGTTGTCACGGGTAAGGGTACCTGTGCCACGGTCGGGAGTGCGGGTTCCGCCGGCCCATGGAACCACATTGAACATGCCCGAAAGTGTGTGCATGAGTAAACGTGGGCAGAGTGTGGGAAGGAGGGAGATTCAAAAGAAGCAGCCCAAGAAGAAAGGTGGTGGGAACGCACAGAATTGACAATAAGGAGGAGGCTGAGGAATGCGCGAAGTCGAACAAGTCGGGAGGAAGCGGGGGAAGTTTCAAATAGGAGAGTTCTTCGCGAGGACTGTATAGTCAATCGCAAAGATAAGAAGCCTAGAGAAAGATAGATAATTAGCAGAACAGAGTCAAAGATGAGACGAAAGTCGATCTTGAAGTAGAGGAGGGAAGGCAGCGCGAGGAAACAACGTCGGGTGTCCTAGACTTTGGACCTGACCTCGAGAAGTCGTTAAATCACACTGGAGAAGGGCAGACAAAGATGAGAATGGGGGAAATCAACTGATACATTCTGAACGCGAACCCGAGGCCTTTATACACATGGTCTGTACCTAAGGTCAACAAAATGAAATCGCGACTAAGTCAAAAAGTGAGAGGGAAATGTAAAGTGGGGGGAGGTGAACTGAAAGTCTGTGGTGTAGACAGAGTCGATGAGCGAAACAGGCGGCCACAATGAGGCCAGAAAAACACGAGTCAAGGGTGAAGTAGGGGAATCGGCGAGGACAGGCACATGACTGAACAACAGTGCCGGAGATCTTGACGACGCACACTACGAGTACAAGAAAAAGTCAGAAATAGGTAAGTAAAATCAAGAATTATATTGGGTGCACCTGTGCCCGAGATAGAGAGTGCGAACTAGAACAATTCGACGAAAGGTTGTGACTTGAGAGGCGATGACATGAAGTCGATCGGCCTAGGGTGAAGATACGAAGGAGGTGATGAAGACAGCGGGGAAAGCAGAGGAATGGCAAGTGGTGGAAGCATGGTAGACTTGAGGCCGTCGGCGTCGCAGTTGGGGGCTTGAAGGCAATGCTAGCCTGGTACGGGCAATCAGGTGGCGTCCGGCGATGGCAGAAGAGACGGGGAGGACGACGAGGCAAGGAACGACAGATTCAACAATGAGATGAGAGAGAAAGGACGAAAGACAAGGCGAGGCAAAGTGAACGAAAACAGGTTGATGAGTTGCCAGTGGTGGTGATGGACAAGATAAAGCGTGGCGGGTGACAATTGCGGAGTGGCTGAGATACTCGGGAACAGCCAGTTTCGGGCCCAAGGGCTGAGCTGCCATTACAGCGTCTTGAATTGCATACGCCTATACTTGCACATATCCCAGCCATGAGCCATCCAGAAATTGTGTGCGATTATAACTCAGCCATGAGAGTTGGCAAGAAATCATAAGTGCTTACAGCTGGGTTGCGTGTGACAACGAGAATTGTAATCACTTATATGCTACATATAATAGTCCATTCACAATCACGGCCGATTACGAGCAATTGTTATTTCAAGATGAGTCCAAATCCGATTATAATCTCCATAAGCTCTTTCGATTTTGGTAAGCACATAAAAATTTAAATTTTATTTGCTGATGAACGGTACTGTCTCGAATCACACGTTCCTATCCTTTAAACAGAGGAAATCAACGTCGATACGGGGGCTTGATCACAAGGAAATGGCGGCATATTGGCTGGATAAAGTTGAGGGTCCGTCACGAGAGCTCTCTTGAGGGCTCTTGCCAAGTGGCCTTCCTTTATGACTTCTAGCCACTGGCACGTGCCGAACAGGTTCTTGTGAGCAAGCGTTCGTGGTCGCATTCAGCTTGATGGCTTCAACTTTGGCACGTTATCGTCCCACTTCCATGCTGTCGCGCTTCCTCTTAAGAATAATCACAGTCACAGACGCCCCACCGGGTCACTGTCATTCGTGCCGAACTTTCCCAGACACTACACATTCCAATCGCATAGTTCTCTCATGCTGGGGTCTCGTCCTCGAGGTGGTGCTTTGCGAGCAGGTGGTTCATTCCAATAACGTCACAGTTGTACGAACCGGATGCTGATCTGTCCTGAACTCGCAATGAATTCTTTTCTCCGAGTCACTCTCCTCATCCCTACCGCAACACCGTGACTTCATTTTCTCCGAAAATGTGAAAGAGATCGTATCCTGAGCTGGCTCATACGTGCTCCTGAAAACCTATATAAATCATGGTACTCGTACACCGACCTGTCAGCGCATCGTCATTCGTCTCTTCGCCTCTACAATCATGGGCTTCTTACGATCTTCTGCTTTCGCTCTCGTATTCGCCGGGCTCGTCCATGGATCTCCAGTCAAGCGTCAGGCTACCCCCCCACTCAGCTCCGGCCAAATTTCTTCGTTCGCTCCGTTCACCCACTTCGCGAGCACTGCATACTGCAACCCCTCCACGACAATAAATTGGAGCTGCGGTTGTGTGTCTCTCTCACTCCACAGCCCCGCAGTCCTAATGTACTGATGGTCGTCTTCTAGCCAACTGCCAAGCAAACTCCGACTTCCAGCCAGTGGCGTCCGGAGGCGACGGCGATGGAACACAATATTGTGGGACATAACTATATCTTACCTGGTCCTGAGTCATGCTCACGTAGCCTCTTTGCAGGGTATGTCGGGTTCTCCCCATCACACAACAACGTTATTGTCGCACACCAAGGCACCACGCCCGATCATCTGTAAGCTGACCTTGCTTAGACGTTCTTACTGCACCGTCGCTCATAAGTTACTCATGTCAGCTTAGCCGATCCGACCGACGCTGATTTCTTCCTCAGGACACTGGACTCGTCCCTCTTCCCAGGTGTTCCATCTTCCGTAGAAGTACACAATGGCTTCGCTTCGGAACAAGCTAGGTATGTCACAAACCTCCCCTCTCATCATTGCTCCGCATTCCGACGACAAACTTACGTAGGACTGCATCTACGATCCTCTCCTACGTCCAGCAGACACTCTCAGCACACGGCGCGTCGTCCGTCACCGTCGTTGGCCACTCCCTTGGCGCGGCGCTCGCGCTTCTCGACGGCGTCTACTTCCGGGTCCAACTCGGTTCGAGCGTGAACGTGCGAGTGATCTGTTACGGCATGCACCGCGTCGGGAATCAGGACTTTGCCAACTGGGTTGACAGCCACTTGGGCGGCCAGGTGATGCACGTCAACAACCGGAGGGACCCCGTTCCGATCGTACCCGGTAGATTTCTGGGCTTCCACCACGTCTCCAGTGAGATCCATATCACGGACGACGGCACATGGGAATCTTGCCCCGGTGAGCTTTTCTTGTTGCCGCGGCGTGTGGGTGCGGCTTTTTGCAGGACTCTGACAAGAGCGGTTGGTTTTCAGGCCAGGACAATATTTCCGGTCTGTGCATCGTTGGCGATGTATCGTACATCTGGCTTGGCAAAAAGGGCGATCACGACGGTCCCTACGATGGAATCGAGATGGGCTGCTGAATTCTCTCAGAAGCAGAATTAAACGGAACTCACCGTACATGTAGGTCGCGATCCCGGGCCACAGAAAGTCCAAACTCTCTCTTGAAGGATTTCGTATTTATAAAGCAAAAGGCAGAGCTGTACTACAATGTGTACCATGTAAAAATGTACCGTTTGCGTTTTAAAAGAAAGGTCGAGGTTCAACATCCCACAAGTTACAAGTATAAGAACCTGAGAGTGTTTACTGCCAAGAATCAGGCTGATCCGCATGTGCACGAGACTCGGAAGAGACACTCAGAGTACTACATGATGCGTCTCCTTTCTCCATTTTTACGTGCACACGCCACTGGGAATTTCGAGCTCGTCTGGTCCCTGTGACCATGGTCTCTCCCTCCGGACACGTCTGGGACGAACGTGTATGCTGGATTCTGGCCAATGATGTGGACTTGTGCTACTCTCTGCGTGAACTGCCCCGCTGGTAGGTAACCAAGATGAGCAAGGAAAGTACACAGAGTGCAGTAGAAAAAGACTGTGGCGAGCGAGGTTGGCTGGAACACAGAGAGTGCAGCAGAGCTAGGACGGTGCATCGGGCCAGAAGTTGGTCTAGGCAAGAAGGATAAGAGGGTACATTAAGTCCACACTATGGAACAAAGAATGTACCGAAAAAACATGCTTATGAGATCCTGGCTCTAGATACACTGGCAGTACAGCACAAAGGGTACAGCATCATGAGTCACAGTCGGCATGATAGAAGTCTATAGGTGGGGTAAAATAAAGAGTCACACGGTTGGAGCGTGAAAGAATGGGAACGTGTGTAGTCTATTGCGATCACCATGGTAAAAAAAAGTCAAGTTCGGTTCGAAATGCCACCCGGCGAAACGTGCCTGCGGAGGGTAAAGATGGTCCACTAGAAAATGAAACCTGCCCGCTTCAGCAGCCGTCACGGGGATGTGTCTTGTACGAGGAAAATGTTCTGTGAAAGCAATGGTTAGCTGATATGGGTCAAACATGGCAAAGATGAGAAAATTCGTACAACTGGTATCTGCAACTGCACATTGTAGAGCGCCTGGGGGTTAGCGGTAAAGCTTAATACGTTCGACCCAGAATCGTAAATAAGTGTAGGCTGGACTTTGGTGGCATCTGTGTTGGTCCAGGTCGCTACAATAGAGCATGTCAGCCACATTCAACACGAGTTATGAGCCAGGGACCCAAGAGGCGGCAGGTATTCACCGTTAAGCGCTCCCGAGATCGTGTCTAGACTCCAGATCTCCGAATCCGCTGCGAGAAGAGAGAAAATCAGTGCCCGAGCGGGACTCAGGATCTGGGGAAGGTCTTACGTCCAGCGTGAACGTTGATAAACTGGATGGTGCTTATCCAATGGTCAGTGGTCTGAACCAGAGCGTGCGGGCCAAGTGATGAACCTACTTTGTATTTTGAGGTGACAAAATGTCCGTGCCAGATCCGCCGATATAATACGGATCATTAAAGTCGGGATCCTGGAATCATATCGATCCGGAGTGAGAAAGCAGACCAAGGCAAGATGGATGGACGAAACCGCCAGATGCGATAGCATACCTGAGACAAAAGGTCCGAGCCCGAAAACTCCACAGTGAGGTCCGAGTAAGCTGGATTGGGATCGGCGTTAAGATTGAGTCCTATCCTGAAGCAAGATATAAGGGACAGAATGTCGGAGGGTCACAAAGCGTACGCACGGGCCGCGATTCGGGTCATTTGAAACGTGGCCTAGTACGGCGCCGCCGTCAATCTGGCGTACCTCAAGACGACCGGTGGTGCTAAGAAAACGGTGATGATGGGTGATTGAGGAAATAAGTCACATCCACTCAAAAAACGATCTACTCACGGCGACGAAGGCTGCTGCGAAACTTGCCTACGCTTCGCGGCTATCCTCATGACCTCCAGTCAGAAAGATGGATCGATTTCAAGGATGAGGCAAACTCTACGCACTTTCAGTCGGAGACCTCTTGACAGGAGGAAGGGGAGGGAGCCCCCTTGCAAAGCGCTGTGCATTCGTCTCGCGCTTGCCGAGAATAGCAGCCTCAACAGGTACAACGGTAGCCAAAAGTGCGACCGAAGCCGCAAGAAGTAGAAAGACGAATCTCTGCATTATGAATGGACGTGTCGAGATGGACGGCACAAGGACGGCAGCAAGAGAAAGAGTGGACGCGAGGTTCAGCCTGGGAGAGACAGAAGCAGCATGTGCGGGCGTATTTATTCTGAAACTGGCAAATATTTTTAGTTTGCTTCACAGTTCTTCGGTACAGTACAGGAGCGGGTGCGCGCTAGCTTGACGACCTTTTTGCCTAGGCGCGATGGGGAGTGAGGCAGAGTTCCACCTCGCCAAGTGCTCGGTTATCGCGATCTACTTCAGTTGGAGTCCCTCCGATCAAATCATTCTCACACTTTCCGGTGGCCGATCCTTGCTTGGACTACCTACGCATTACTCCCGTCTCTTGATGACGTGCCCTCCCGCGTTACACAACTTTTGTCCCTCATACGGAGCTGTGCGCGGGGTAGCGATGGGTGATACGGGCAAGCAGATACTTGAACAAGGAATAACACGCGACTTCCGGCGGAGTCTCGCGAAAAGTATTTCCGATGCTTGGCCGTGACGCGTGACGTTTGACAGTATTCCCTAGACCTATTTTGATAAGGTCGACTGGAACGACAGCACTGGAGCGCCGACGAGGAAAGGACTAAAGGACGCCATCCTTCCAACACTGGCACGCCAACTCAGATGAGCCCGCCAAAACCCAAGCTTCCCAAAGCCGCGGGTGGTTGTTCTCCCTCATTGGCGTGGAAACATCGAACAAGACCATTTCACGGCGTCTCAGGCTGGCGAATGCTTGAGAATGTCCCATCCACCCCAGGACACCGCCTCAATTGCAAGTTGCCGTCAACCTCGAGTAGGCTTCTAGCGGTATCAAAATGGGGGTGATTCGCGTGGTATCTCATAACTTGAACCATACTCTAATCACGATAGGTTGCGACTGGCCCACGTTGGTGGGAGTCGCAGTTGCGTCATGATTACTAAACGCTACGCTATACTTAGTGTAATTAAATATGTTGGCTTCCATCCCGCGGCTGACCATAATGCCAAGTGACGAACATATGAGGAAACCACGCGCGACCCGGCATATCCTCAGTTGGTAATGCAGCGGCCCTCCCCACCGAGGTTTTTCTTATCCTCTGGCCTTCGTCACCTAGAGCACGCGCTTGGAGCCATGTACTGTATCGGTGACCAGTATCAGGTACCAACCTTCATGAGCGCTTTCATACCGCGCAGGAATATTCGATTATTTGACTACCCCATTTCATTCTGAGAGAAAAAGGGCGCCGCATTGCGCTAATAGTGGAATGTTGTAAAGCGATTGATGTACGGATTCTCTGACAGCGCAACGTGCACACCACGCCTTCGGGCGGCCGAAGCCCGACAAGAACACGAGCATGTCCGTTGGGTGCGGCAGGGGTAAAAACAAGAGACCGACCCACTTGGTTGTCAAGATGGTGCCGCCGCGGCCTCGGAACGAGCCACTCCGGGTCGCCTATGCGCCTTCTCTGGTTACAGTATTATCGTCCGAGCTCAGTGCACCGACCGACGCTGTCGATGGAGCTGGCCCTCTGAAAACACACTATGCCTGACGAACTGAGCGGGAGTGGGGTTTCGCTTGGTAGAGTCTATGAGAGACCCGCAGGAGGACACGTGTTACAGTAGCCTCTTAAATGGGCAATGCAGGGCGCGCGCACGATTGGCCCCGGCGAAAGGGTCTCATTTATCTACTTTCCACGGGGGTGCTTGACGATCTTGATCAGATAGCAGGGGGGCTGTTCGTACATTCCACCGGGGACAGGAAGTATAGTTCAGACTAACCCATGAATGAACCGACTCGAGAGGCTGACTACGCACTTCTTCAACATGAGGACGACACCTCTCGTGAGTCGTGTGGAGATGCGATAATAAAGTGAAATCAGGTCCATGCTACTCTCCAGTGCATCTCATCGCCAGAGACCCACGTGCTAAAGCTCTAAAGGCCCACATGAATTCACACCACCAGTAAATCTTCGCATCATCGCCGACCCTGGATGGTAAGCGGCCTATATACGCCCTAATTTATCCTTCTAAGTTGGCAAGGCAAGAATAATAAGGACACACGTTCCATTTGGCGTTACGGCGCGACCCTGTTCCTCGGCCTTACTCATCCCCACTTCTCTCATCTGCCTCACGAATGGACGATCGCCACCCCTCCCTACTCCCCGAGGCCTACTAGGCCGCAAACCCGTGCCTCGTGCTTCATTTTCCCTCTTGTTCTTATTCACTTTCGGCCCTTGGTCCGAGTCTCCTCTCCTCTTCCTCTTTCCCCTCTGGACCCGAATCGTCTCCACCTTACGAACTCACATAGGACCTCAGCATCCTTGCAGCACTAGCACGCCATGCGCCTGGTTCCCCTGCCTGATTTCCTATGTGTGTACTTTATCCCTCGCATTTCCGTTCTCAGGGACCTCAATGTAGTTCGCCCTTCGCACTCCCCAGAGTGCTGCACTGCCGCGTAGCCTTAGCAACTCAAGCACAACATGTCCCTATAGCAGGATCCAAATCGATAGACCCCTTCAACAAATACACAAGGTGCGGACTTAAAAGTTTACTAGTGGGGTTCATAATTAAGTCAGAAAAAAAATGTTTTTAAAATTAGTTATGTCGCAAGAATCGGGTTATAAAATAGTTGTCCCAACATATCGCTCAGCAGCGTTGCCATCAAGGTTGCCATCCCCTCTCCCTTCCCTTCCGAAAACCCTCAACGATGGTCTGTTGTCACATATCCAGTGACCTGAAAGAGATGGCTCTTTCCATGTCTCTTCAAGGCGTTCGTGATTCGGATATCCGTGAATTCACACACATCAGCGAACAGTCACTCAAGCGGTTGCACAGCACCTATCGCAGGACTGGGAATGCGCTTCCTCCACCCCCAATCGACCCAGGTCGACCACGCATACTCTCTGCTATACAACTCAAGGTATGTTTATAACATCTCAGTCCCACGTCGTGTCTCACAGTATGCAGTTTCTTTGCGATTGTGTGGCACGCTGGCCTGACGCTGCAATTGCTGAACTGCAGGCCGAACTTCGCGAAGCATGGGACATCGAGGTGTCACATCAGACCATCGCGTGTTCACTCCATAGGGAAGGGTATACCATGAAAAGGGTGCGTTGTCGTTGTCTTGATTGAACTTGTCAGACTCACAATTTCAACAAAAAAAAAAAAAGGTCACACGTCCCGCTCTTGAACAAAACGAGCAAGACCGCGAGGAGTACAAGGCACTGGTCGCTGCCCATTACCGCCCGGATCAGCTCGTCTTTGCAGACGAGAGTCACTTCAATCGCCTCACTCTGAGGAGGCCGTATGCATGGTCGATACGTGGTGAGCGGGCTTGCCGCTACAAGTTTTTTCTCCATGGCACCAAATATTCTATGTTGCCCGCACTCTCTTTGGACAGTATCCTACATCTTGAGGTGCTCGAGAATGCCATTACCGGTGATGATTTCCGACAATTCGTTCAAGGCCTCCTCCCACGCATGAACGAATGGCCGATGCCTAGATCGGTCCTCGTTGTTGACAATGCGACCATTCACAAAGTTGAAGGTATTCGCGAAATGGTCGAAGAATGTGGCGCACGGCTTTTGTATCTTCCTGCTTATTCACCTGACCTCAACCCAATCGAGCTAGCTTTTTCAACCATCAAGTCTTGGCTGCGCGCAAACCGCAATCGTGTTAATGTGGAGCTTGAGTCTGAGGGTGGTAATGTTTACGACGTATTTTGGGAGGCGATTCATTCTATAACAGTCGAGGACGCAAAAGGCTGGTACAACCACTGCGGGTACCACGCCTGAATATTTTCGTATCTACATCACAATAATATACGGATAGTTTGGTGATCACTCAGGAGTTTGGGGACAAAGAATATACTGGAATTGAATACCTATCTACCTGGTACGGGTGCGTCAAAACCACTGGGGAAAAAGCTACCGTCGAGTACATATAAACAGTGCGACCGGGTCCATGGGAAAGAGCTGACAAATCAAACTTCCTGGGAGACGAACGACACCGCTGTATCCTCCTCGCTACCATCATCCTCCTCGCTACCATCATCCTCCTCGCTACCATCACCCTCCTCGCTATTGTCGTCATCCCCGATGTTGTCACTCGCAGCTGTCGTCGTAAGCTCACTCTTCACTACCTCTGGCTTCATCTCCTCCACCTCATCACATACTTCTTCAGCATGTGTATCATTCAGCCATCGCAAAACCAACTTGTCGCTTTTGTCCTTGTGTTTGTCAGGTCGGCTTGCCTCTATGAGACTGAGTGGCACCAGTATTGTTACACTTGTACTGGCGTAGTGTCCGACTTGGACGGTACTGTGGGAACACGATGCCCCAATTCGTCAGCCAACTTACGGGGGAGACAAGTACAGCCAAGGCGTCCCCTAGTCGACAAAGATACTAACAGCCTTCTATCAGACAGAAGTGCCGAGAGGCAAAGAATGGTAGAGAGGCGAGGAAAGGGGGGATGAGCAAACAGCCCAAAGGGGTGGCAAACAGCCCAGCTCAAAAGATAGAGGGAAAGCCGCAAACAGCAGGTACAATTCCACAAGATCTCAAGCTAGAGAATAGGGGATACAAGCTACCCTACTTATACTCTGGCTATCGTAAGGTTCAAACTCAGAGACCCTAATACAACGATCCTAGGGTGAGTAATCGTACAGTAAGAGTGTCATCGGGAATGTGTAATCATCAGTCAGCATACAGTCAATCAACCAATCAGAACGAGGCATCAGTCATCTTTATCGTAACAGTGTAATCGTCTATGAGTCATCCGCAATCAGTATCAGTCATCAGGTACCAAACATCAGTCAGCCAGGCACAAGCTCATCTGGACTCTTCCGGTGCATTCTAGCCAGGTCACGTGCTGGGGTCACGTGACGGGCGACTTGGGTGTTGCCTTTATCTGGACCGATGGAACCTACAGTTCTGCGCATCATTGCAGAAGGTCCAGTGAACTCGTGGGCCGGGGCACTTATCTCTTGGTTTTTGGCTTATCTCAGCCTTTTCTTCGTCGTCCTCCTCTTCTTCATGTGATTGTGTCCTTCGTATTGCCGTTTGTCGAGGTCGAGGGGGCGAAACCGTAACAAGTATCCTGTCCACACAAAACGCGTGAAGACGGCAGGCACCATCATGGCCAAGGTTACCAAATGTGCCCAAAATTTCGACTGGAAGTGAGTACACTTCCCATGCGTCCTGGTACTCCAATTCAACCAACTCCTCTGCAGCGTCCTTCAAGTTGACCATGGGGTTGTCTATGAGTGCACAGAGCTCCATGGTTGTCGGCAGCCTGCCCGAATGAAGGCAGTCAAGAAGGGGGATTATCCGTGAAATGTGCAGTGAGTGCGGAGGTCCTGGTGGAGCACTCAATGGCTTGTGCGACGCAAGTTTGCTACTGCAAGCAGGGCGCGATGGGCCTGGAGCGGACAATGGTGAGTCTGAAACAGCATAAGTTGTGTGTGTGGTCGGACTCCCAGCTTGCATCGAAGGTGTGATATTCATGGAAACGTGCACCTCTGGTGTGGCATGTGCCGTTCGGGGCTTCTTGGTCTGTGGGTGGTCAAACTTTTTTATATTCGGTCGTGTGTACTTTGTCGCTAGGTCGAGTGACTGTATTTCAGCAGTGAGTACCTCATCATGCCTGCGTAATTTTACCGCACTCACCATGTGTTTGGCCCACAGCGTCATCTTTTCATGGGTCATCTCGCGGTGTCCCCCCTTTGTATCTTCGCTTGATGGATCAATCCTGCAGTATGTTGGCATTCCCGGCCTTGAATGCTCTTCACATCACAGATGTTGCTGCAGTTCGAGGAGGCAGTCGTTCTGTCGTTTCATTTCTGGTGTTAGCTCTGGGGGGATGTCATCTTCACGACGGCGTTTCCCCTGAGCTCTTGCACGACTGCGTGGCTTCACACGCGCTGCCTCGTGCTGCAGACATGCAAGGTAAGCTTATTTCTGTCTTCATCATTTGCCAGGTTACTGACCACATTCTTTATTTCCATCGATACGGCACACGTCTGTGCCAGCAGTATCCTACCTTGTAGCCGGGAAATCGTGTTTGCCCACTCAAGCTCGGAGCTAAGTTGCGTCATCACGCTACTGGGATCCCCATTGAACCAATATCCCAGCAGCACCTCACTGTGAGGCCTACTGATGCGCTGGAGCGCTTTGTCAAAGAAGTCGGGCCAAGCCATATCAGTTTGAGCCTCAAACACGTGCTTGATTCGGTTGTCCACTACCTCTACCTGAAATTGCCAAACTTGAAGGCGTCAGTTACCAACTTCTCAGAGCAGGTATGTGAAACATACCTCCGTCGCTGACTAGTTTGTTTGGGTAGGATCTCACTGGCCGTGTACCCATACTTGGCGACATGGCAGCAATGCCCGCTTTCTCAACCCCATTGGCCCTCGTCGTGGGAACTCCCTGGTCAATAGGTCTATCAGTGGTATGGCCGTATTGACTAGCTAATGGATTTGGCAATGGGGGGGTCGGCGGGGGAGCTGCAGTGTGATGACTGTAACCCCAAGGTAGGGGATAGGTGGCAGCACCATAGGGATGGAACTGAGG
Organism: Lactarius indigo; assembly: GCA_025766275.1. Lineage (NCBI taxonomy): Eukaryota > Fungi > Basidiomycota > Agaricomycetes > Russulales > Russulaceae > Lactarius > Lactarius indigo. The sequence goes on from JAFKAC010000008.1 coordinate 1,829,407, forward strand.
GTGGGTCAGAGGGAACACTTGGTGGGGTGTCATGCCATTGGGGTGCATGTATGTTGGCGGTGGGTTCACTGCTAGACCGCTGATATCGTACTGACTGGTTGGAAAGGGATGACCTCTTTCCAGCATTGGTACATGCGGAGGCTGTGACGGTGGTGGTGGAGGTGCCTGATGTGCCACTGGTGGCGGTGGTGTTGGCGTTGGCACAGGTGTTGCTGCAGGTGGATCTGGAGTAGGCCGTGACACATGCAAAGTTACCCTGCGTACACGAGATCCCCGCCGGGGCTGGTGGGTAGGTCCAGGAGTAGGGGCATGAGTACCATCTGTGGCATGCACAGTTGTGCGTCAACGACGAGTATGGGGCATCGGTGAGTGTCTCAATGGTCTTCATTGATGCCAACCTGTTACGCTCCACCGGCGTTAGTCCGACTTGGACTCTGAATAGGTGTAATCGACTTAGCGAAAAAGGGCAAATGGGGATCACGTGTCAACCCAATGCGAGCTGAACAGGGGCACGCCGGCACACACTGCAGCAAAAGGATGAAGAAGATCTATCCCTTGGTGGATAGAGGCGGAAGTACACTCAGTTCAGAAACTAAGGCGAGAGACGAGTCAAGGTGGTGGATTGAAGAAGACCAAGATAGAGATCCTTGGTCCCCCAGAACAACTATTTATACAAGTACGTGCGGGCTTTAAAGCGCCGCTGAAACAGTAAGTAACCTATAGCGTAACTAGCTCGAACCCTAGTACCGCTATCCTAGGAATGAGTCATACATGAGTCACAATCACATGCGAACTACTATGCTGACTGATAAGATGTAAGAGTCCATGACTAATACTAGTATCAGACCGTAGTCATAACCGGTCATGAGCCTTTCGTAACACGTAGTAAGTCCGTACCGTAACATCACCCCCTTTTCAGGAGTGAGGCCCACCTCACACGTTAATCGTATCCCTGCTGAGTTGTCTCACCGCTTCTATCTCATCTTCAACCCTTGGTAGGGCATTAGCACGCTCCAGCCGATAGATAGAGTCCATCTTGTGGTGATGAACGACCCCCTTCTCCTCTTGAAGGCGTCGGATGCGCCCTTCGAGTTGTTCCTTGGCAAACGCATTCTGTTGGTAACGACGCACCTCTTCCGTAAGTGTCACATCTCCGATACGTTGGAGCATAGCGTCGGCGGGGTGACGATCCCTAAGCAGGAAGAGATCTTCATGCGCGATGAAAGCGCGGTTGTTGTGTGGGAGATGCGGCGTGGCATACAGGGGTCGCCCGTAGATATACGGAGACCCTGGAACTAGTCCGAGAACGAAGGGGTCGCCGGCCTTGATAATTTGTATGTGCGAGGCCTGTACTGTAAGTCCGTTGGGGAGACGGACCGGGAACGGAACGTAATTGGGTCGTCCATTGACCCGGAACCCCTCAGGGATAATGATGCTGAGGGCGCTGTCGTCTGCTCCGAGTGGCGTACAACGAGCAGCGTGGGGTGCTGAGATGTATCCCCGGTGCATAGGCGTTCCGTCTGAGTCGACGAGATAGGGAGTAGCCTCTGGGGCTCCAGGGTACTGTTCATAGTCAAGGAATGAGTGTCGTGAGGGGTAATAATCTTCATAGTGGTTGTCATCCTCAGCTTGGTCCAATACTCCTTCCTCTCCCTCGCCATCTTGCGCCGCGAGGCGGCGATATGCAATTGCTCTTGCTGCCACTTCCGCACCGTTTCCTTCCACTCCCGTTCGTAGTTCTTCATCGTGTCTGGCCCCTTCAGAGCTCGTGAGAGCCGCTTGAAGTTGGAAGAGTTCATCTTCCGTGATGGTGTGGGTTGTGGCTCCAGTGTTGGGGTCGATGATATTGTACAGTGGCTGAGGTGCTGGTTGAATTGGTGTAGGGTCGTCGGAGACCACTCCCGGCATGGGCATAGGAAATCTTTGCAGTGCCTCGGACAGGTCTGCTGCACTGTCCTGTCGCTGGAGTCGTCCCTCTTCTGTGGATTGACCATCAGAGGGCTGTTGCTGGCCTCGTTGATGAGCTCGTTGTTGCTCAGTGGTGGCGGGAACGACAAGGCTAGGGGAGACGAGGGGCGCGATGATGGTTTCGAGGAGGTCAAGGTGGTCATTGCGAGGGATAGAGGACATGAGAGGGGATGGTGACTTATCGCGTTGAATGGCGGTCCTTATATGTACTTTTTGTTCGGGGTTAGAATTTTTAAACTCCCGAATGGCTTCATCAGCAAAGACGTCATCCTTATCGACCCACTGGTTATCCGAGTCAGGGTAGCCCTTCCATTTGACAAGATATTGAAGCTGACGTCTTCTGCCAAATCGCCGAGAGTCCAGAATCTTCTCAACTTCATATTCTTCTTCGTTATCGACCAGATCCGGTGGTGGGCGCTGATAGTTTGGCCCGTGCGTGGGTGTTTCGCGATAAGGTGTGAGAAGATCTATGTGGAAGACGTCGTGGATGCTCCACTGCATGGGAAGTTCAAGGCGATAGTTGACAGGGGACATCACCTGGATGACCTTAAACGGTCCATGTCGTTTGGCAGCTAGTTTTGCGGTTGGCTGGTGTGTACGTAGGTGGCGTCCTTCGAGCCACACGAGGTCTCCCTCCTTGAACGTGGGCGTATCTTTATGTTTAACCCATGACTTTTGCGCCCTGAGCATGCACGAAAATGCACGCTGTCGCGCCTGCTTGAACTGGTCTAGTCTCAGGGACACTTGTGGAATGGGGGAAGGTCTATCGGTCCAATCAGCGCGGGGGTTGAACCCTGATAAGAGAAAGAATGGGGACTCTCGTGTGGTTTCATTGGGCCAGTTGTTATGCGTGAATTCCGCCATGGGCAGATAACGGACCCAATCATCCTGTCGTTCATTCACCCAGAAGTGGAGATATTGTTCCAGCCACTGATTTGTCCATTCTGATTGGCCGTCGGTTCTGGGGTGATAAGCGGTCGAGATATTCTGGCTGATGCCAAGGATTTTGCATATCTCCCACATGAACTTGGATGCGAAGCGGGGGTCTCAGTCACTGATAACACGCGAGGGGAGTCCGAATCGTGGGAATACGTGGGAAACGTACAGGGCGGCCATCCCTTCGGCGGTTACCTCTTCGTTGCAGGGAATGAAAACAGCAGCCTTGGTACAGTCGTGGTCTGTTACTGTCAAAATAGAATCATAGCCACGAGAGATGGGGAGTTTAGTAATGAAGTCCACCGCGATGGTTTCGAATGGTAGGGACTCCGGTTTGGGGTAGATAGGTTGCAGGGGTGCTCTGATGGGTCGGAGGTTGACCTTGTGTCGCTGGCATTCTGCACAGCCTTTGACATAGTCCATAACATCGTTTTTCATTTGCGGCCACCAGTAATATCGCTCGGTAAGTTGGAGGGTTCTTTTGATGCCAGGGTGGCCATAGACAGGGGAGTCATGGTGAGCAGCAATGATGGTGCGTTTGTCATGGATACCGCCGGTGACCACTCGGCGTCCCTCCTTATACCATGTCCCTTCAATGTCTTTTAGCTTATGAGCGTTGACCCAGGGCTTCAACTTAGCTATATCTTGCTCATAGATAGGGTGTTTCGGGGTCATCTCCGCTGGTAGGATTTCGGGTCTCCAATGCGGGTGTTGCGGTTTCTCTAGTGTGGCTGCACGTATGAAAACACTTTCCGGTAGTACCGTTATTCCTTCGTTGTCGTTTTCCCCTTGGTTGTAGTCTGGTCTACGTGATAGAGCGTCGGCGTGTCCATTGGAAGTTCCTTTGATGTGGTGAATCTCGAAATCGTATTCAGAAAGTTCGAGTACTTCCCTGGCGACGCGCCTACTAATCTTTTGTGGTGATTTCCAGTATTGCAAGTTGAGGTGGTTGGAGAAGACTTTGATTTTATGGGGGGAGCCCGCCAGGAGTGGTCTCCAATGGCGGAAGGCCTTGATGATTGCCAGTAGTTCAAGGTCATAGATGTCATAATTTCGCTCTGCTTCGTTGAGGGTGGACGAGTAGTAACCGATGGGGTGTCGTTTACCATCCGCTTTGCGTTGGAGAAGGACTGCTCCGGTTGCGAACCCAGATGCGTCCACTTCTAGCTCGAATTGTTGAGTGAGGTCGGGGTGCGCTAGGACGGGTTCGCTGGTGACTAGTGCTTTGAGGTCTTGAAATGCCTTTTCCTCTTCGGTTCCCCAGTGCCATTCTGTGTCTTTGCGCGTGAGTTTGTTGAGCGGCCGTGCTTTAGATGCGAAACCTCGTATAAAAGGTCGGTAAAAATTGCAGAAGCCAAGAAAAGAGCGGACGTCCTTAACCTTGGATGGTGTAGGCCAATCCTGTATGCCGGAAATTTTGACGGGGTCCATGTGTGTCACCCCCTTTTCAAGGATTACCCCCAGGTAATCCATACGTGGGGAGTGAAAAAGGCATTTCTCGAGTTTGTAGTATAGGTCATGTTCTGCGGATACGCGGAGCACGTCTTTGACAGCTTCTATGTGGTCTGGTAGGGAATGGGCAAGTTTGGTAGCGATGCCGATGTCATCCATATAGACCCGGATGATGGTTCCTCGTGCTTCGTGTTTTGCGATGACGTCTCTAAAGATGAAATTCATCATGGTCTGGAACGTTGCGGGGGAGTTGGTAAGGCCGAAAAACATCACCGTTGGTTCGAATAGTCCATATCGTGTTTTGAACGCCGCCTTCTCTTCATCACCTTCTTTGATGCGTACGTTGTTATACCCCCACCTAACGTCAAGCTTAGTGTAGATATGGGCGTTGCTGAGGTCGGTTATAAGGTCAGTGATGAGAGGGAGTGGGTATTGGTTGCGAATAGTGACGGCGTTGATTTTTCGATAGTCCTGAACAGGCCATAACTTCCCATCCTTCTTCTTGATGAAGAAGGACGAAGCGTATGGGGATTTGGACGGTCGTATGTATCCTTTCTTGAGTTGTTCGTTGATCCATTCGCGTAGTTTCTTGTCTTCTTCCTGCGTCATGGGGTATATTTTACAGTCAATTGCGTCAGCTGTTCCTGGTTTGAATTCGATGGCATGATCCCAGGGCCTGCTGGGCGGAAACCTGTCCGATGCTTCTTCGCTGAAGAGACGTTCAAATTCGCGATATTCGGGAGGTAACTCAGCTTTAGTGATATATTGTTGAGCAGCGATGGCGAGGTCGGTAGCAGTGGCTCTGATTCGGCATTCTTCTTCGAATTGTTGCCGTTGTTCGTCCATAACGACACAGGAATGTATTATTTCGTAATCGTTGTTTTGAACGGTGGCCGTCGCAACAACTGATGTTGTTTTAATATAGGGGTTGACTGATCGAATAATGATAGGGAGCATATCTTCATGTATGGCCGCTTGTGACCACTTGATATGTGGGTCATAAATAGCTAGCCACGGGTATCCTAGCACGATGTCTTCGTTGCCGATGTCCGTGATAAGGAAGCGGATCTCCTTATGAATTCCTTTAGTTTGAACGTCGACATCAGTATAATGAGTGATACGTCCCGACTTATTTTCTGTGTTATCGATGTTCCATATTTTCTTTGGAATATCAAGCGGTTTGGATCCAAGCCCCATTCTTTTTACAAAAGAGGGTTTCATGAAGCAATGGGTTGCTCCAGAGTCGACTAATGCTCGTATGTCGGCCATTGCGTAACTGGTGCGAATCAATACTGGAACTCTCATAGAACGATAGCGAGTCATGATTACACTGTTACAATTAACTGCCCTCACCCAGGCCGATGGGTTCAGGCGTCCTGAAAACCCTCCTTCTTCCACAACTGCTGGAGGATAATGTCCTTGACGTCGTCCGACTCCCCTGCTACTCCGTTAAGCCAATCACTGGCGCGCTGTTGAGGGGGTGTTTCTTGAACCGCCCTGGTAGCGACTTCGGGTTCTTGCTGATGATAGTCGGTATCAACGTACCGACTGGTAGATGCTTGGGATTGATAATCCCTTCGTGGTTGTCTGCAGTCATGGGCCATGTGTCCGTCCTTTCCGCAATTATAGCAAGTGACTGGCCTTTGGTTGTTACGTCCTCCTCCTCTCTGCAAAAACCCTCCTCTCGGTCGATAAGGGGGACGAGGGGCAAGTATGTCTTCGGCTCCTGTTAGTCGCCCTCGGATACGGTCGGCGGATGTATCCATTGCATTTGGGTCTCGAGGGAGATTTCTAGGCTGCCACGAACTTCTTGGTGGCCCTTGCCAAGGGCGCGACCGCTGCGATCTCTCTTGCTTTTGTGGTGCCCCTTTGTTGAGCATTGCTTTAAGATGCATGTATTGCTGTTGGCGGGTGGTGGCTGCTTCTTTCCACTCGCGGTAGTTATGTGGAGAGTCGAGGGTGTATACTTTGGAATATAAGTCGGTGGGTAGTCCGCTTGCGAATAGATCAAGCGTCTGTGGGTCATCAAGCCGATATTGTGCGCGTCGCACTAGCTGTTCGAATTGGGTGCAATACTCATCTAGATTGCCTCCAATCATTTTAAGCCCTTTTTTTAACTCGTATTGGGCTTGCTCCTGTTCCATCGTGTTTCTAAAGCGTTGCATAAAACTGCGCATGACTTCGTTCCATAGTCCTTCGCTGGTCCGGGGTATTCCTGCTTGTATCTGGCTGTTGAGCCAGGTAAGCATCGCCAATACCCATTCGCTGACGTTGACGCCTTTGATGTATGACAGGAAAAGGAGGGCCCGTCGATATGGAGTGGCCATGATACCTTCGTCCGCGTTCATACCCCAATAGACGTGCCATTGAGTGAGAAACGCTTCGACTTTTGCGCGTTCTCCGTCGAACACTGTTGGTGCTTCGCCTGCTAATTTACTATTTGGAGGGGGAATAATAGGACCTGCACCTGGTAATCCTCCTCCCGGGTGTCCTCCTCCTGGTGGTCCGCCAGGGAACCCTCCAGGGAATCCCCTAAATCCGTGTCCTCGTGGTGGCGGTCCTCCTCCTGGTAGGTCGCCAGGGGGTCCGTTTCCTCCACTGGGGGGGTCGGCTACGTCTGGTCCGATGGCTCGATGGATTGCTGCGTCATCATCAGTCATTCGATGACCGGTAAAGGGGTTGATGGGAGCCAAATTGGCTCGTGATTCTTCGGCGATACGTCGTTGTTCTTCTAGGGCTATTTGATCTCTTGCCTCCGTGGTAAGTCGTACTTCTTCCTCCGTAATAGTGGCAGTAGCCATGGCGACTGCTGGGCTGTGGATGTGGATTACTTCCGGTTTGGGTTGATGAATAGTCAAGGACTCAGTGTGTTGTATAATGTGGTCACCAATGGCCCCTAGACTGGCGTCTTCTGCTGGTGTATTTCCTCGGCTTGGTGACTGCTGACTGTCGGAGGCTTCTTCCCCACTGATTCCTTTGTCTGTATGTTCTTGTGCTTGTCCGTCAATAGGACCGTAGTCTGCGCGGCTATTTAGCTCTCGCATGTCAATATCGCAGTTGTAGTTTCGCCCTGCTGGTCGCACAATGTCCCAGCGATGATCTATAGGGTTCCAAGTAACCTCGGTCCAACAGAGGTGTTCGAAATTGAACTCAACAGGTCGGAAACGGTTAGGACCGTTAAATTCCACAAAGTACCCGGTGTCTTCTTCTCGTTCTCTCCACTGAGCTGCTCCTAAGAATCTTGTTGGTACGTTGCGATCTCCTCGTCGTGCAATATGATAAGGATGGAAGGACGTCCACTGGTCTCTGGTCGAGTACGCCACGATGAGGATCTTGGTCTTAATGTTACGCTCCACCGGCGTTAGTCCAACTTGGACTCTGAATAGGTGTAATCGACTTAGCGAAAAAGGGCAAATGGGGATCACGTGTCAACCCAATGCGAGCTGAACAGGGGCACGCTGGCACACACTGCAGCAAAAGGATGAAGAAGATCTATCCCTTGGTGGATAGAGGTGGAAGTACACTCAGTTCAGAAACTAAGGCGAGAGACGAGTCAAGGTGGTGGATTGAAGAAGACCAAGATAGAGATCCTTGGTCCTCCGGAACAACTATTTATACAAGTACGCGCAGGCTTTAAAGCGCCGCTGAAACAGTAAGTAACCTATAGTGTAACTAGCTCGAACCCTAGTACCGCTATCCTAGGAATGAGTCATACATGAGTCACAATCACATGCGAACTACTATGCTGACTGATAAGATGTAAGAGTCCATGACTAATACTAGTATCAGACCGTAGTCATAACCGGTCATGAGCCTTTCGTAACATGTAGTAAGTCCGTACCGTAACACAACCCGCATACTTATACTTGGAGCTTCAGGGTCCGGTTTCTCTGTTCATGCCATTGAATCAGCTTCCGTCTTGTTGGTCATTACCCGCTGTAGTTGTAAGCACATCCCTGTCGACAGGAGCAGGATATTGCTAGTGGCAACACCACTTGCATTATGGATAACTGGCGCCTGTGTGGTGGTGAGTTTTCCAGCTGTCTAGTGTATTCTACTAATTGGCTGAAAGGCTTTTGGATTCAGGACGTTATGTGTGATCCCCTGTGCAATCCCCAAACCTCTTTAGGTCCTTCAGGGCCTTGAGCTTCAAGTCTTGCATGCGTGTGAGCTATGCTCACGGCAAACATCCTCAACTCCGAACATTGCTCTTGACAACCAGGCCATATAACATAGTTGTACTGTAGCAACAATATGAATATTTCTCCTGTTCTGTCGGATGCATGAAAATGTAATTTCACCACGCAGCCTGAGGTATTGTAGTCATCATCCCATTGCACGGCAAGCACGACTTCGCATTGAAAGCGATAAGTATAATTTTATTCATTTATTTGTATTTATAACATTTATTTTCTGTGGGAAAAAAGACCGGCATGGGTCGTTTAAACCCCGGTACCACTGTACTCAAAATGGAAGGGGCCTATTGATTTGGATCCCGCTGTAAAAACCCCCCTCTACCGCACGCACAGCTCTGTAGGAGGGACAAGACTTGTGTGACGCGAGAGGCCCGTCATCAAGAGATGGAAAAGGGTGCTTTGGCACCCCAAGCAAGGCTGGTCAGGTCGCGGAAAGTGAGAATGATTCTTGATCAGAGGGGATTCCAGCGGTAGATTGCGATAACCGGGGACTTGGCGGCGCCACCTCGGAGGTAGAACTCTTGTCTCACTCGCCATCCTGCCTTAGTGAAAAAACATCAAGCTGTTGCCCATTCGCTTTCGTACCGCGCCGAAGACCTGTGAAGTAAACTAAAAATATTTTCAAGCTTCAAAATAAATATATACGCCTGCACATGCCGTTTCTATCTCTCACAGGCTGAACCTCGCGTCCACTCTTTTTCTTGCGACCATTCGAGTCCATCTTGATACTGTCATTCCTAATGCAGAGATTCGCCTTCCTGCTTCTTGCGGCTTCAGTCGCGCTTTTGGCGATAGTTATACCTGCCGAGGCTGCTTTGCTCGGCAAGCGCGAGACGAATGCACAGCGCTTTGCAAGGGGGCTCCCTCCCCTTCCTCCTGCCAGGCGATCTCCGACCGAAAGTGCGTGGAAGTGTCCCTTCCTTGATCCATTTTGCTGATTGGTGGTTATGCCGATAGCTGCAAAGCGTAGGCAAGTTTCGCAACCGCCCAGCTCGTCGTAAGTAGATCGTTTTCTAAATGAATGCGACACACCCCCTAATCCATCAATGGTCATCGCTCTCTTAGCACGACAGGTCGTCTCGAGGTGCGCTGGGCTGTCGACGGCACTGTACTAGGCCACGTCTCAAATGATCCGATCCGCGGCCCGTGCGTACGTTTTCCAACCTTCTGACCTTCTGCTCCTCATACTTTGCTTCAGGATCGGACTCAATGTCGTATCTGGTCCCAATCCGGCTACTGGGGATCTCATTGTTGAGTTTTCGGGTTCGAGCCTTCTAGCCCAGGTACACTATTACATCTGGCGGTTTCTTTCGTCCACCTCGTCTTGCTTCGCTTTCTCACCCTGGACCGATATGATTCCAGGGTCCCCTATTTGCTGCCCCATATTACATCGGTGGATATGGTCCGGATCTTTTGTCACCTCAAAATACAAAGTAGGTTCATTACTTAGCTCGCATGCTCCGGTTTAGACCACTGACCATTGGATTAGCGCCATTCAGTTTTTCAACGTTGATATTGGACGTAAGACCTCGCCCAGATCCTGAGTTCCGTTCGGACACTTATTTTCTTTGTTCCATGCAGCGAATGCGGAGATCTGGAGTCTAGACACGACCTCGGGAGCGCTCAACGGTGAGTAGTACCTGCTGCCTCCAGTGGCCCTTGGGTTCCTGGCTCAAAACTTGTGCTGAATGTGGCCGACACGCTCTATTCATAGCGACCTGGACCAATCCAGATAACACCAAAGTCCAGCCTACCCTTATTTTCTACGCCGACTCAAATGTGCTGAGCTTTACTTCTAACCCCCTGGCGCTCTACAATTCTGAGTTGGCATTGCCAGTTGTACGGATCCCCTTCCATCACCTCTATTTTTGACCTTTCTCAGTTGACACTACCTTCACAGACCATCTTCCTCACACAATAGACACACCTCTATTATGGCTGCTGAAGAGGGCAGACTTGTTCAACCTTTTAGTGAATAATTTTCCGCTGCTCCTCCGGGCGGGATAAACCCTATTTTTACCATGCGGGTTGCAATAGATTGCACACCGCTTTTTCACGCTCCGACCGTGTGACTTTATTTTTACCCTCACTCTTACCATGGAAACTAGTGCCGAATTTTTTGTGCTGTACGGTATCTAGAGCCAAGATCACTTATTGTTTTTTCAGCCCATTCTTTTGTTCAAGTTCCACAGTGTGTGGACCGTAGTTCAGGCCATTCGTAGAGTCGAATGATAATTGGTGTAGATTTTCTATAGGCAAAACAATTGGGTAAACACTATATGGTGCATGGCTAATGCAGACAAGAGTGTAGATGTATCGCTGATACCCTCTCCTGCCTGTGTAAATCCTATTAAGATCGTGAATTTTTGACACTTTCCCATCACCTTTTAGGCCTCAAAAAATCACTCTAGATACATATAAGACTTTACTGTAGTCGGTGTTCGTGGCGACGCCGAGGAACGGGAGTGTGCGTGTCACGTGATACCTGCGTTGCATGACGTAGACGATCACGAACCTATCACGGGCCTCGCCTCCTAGCTAGGTTACCCGTTTGCGCCCCCTCTATGTCCCAGCAGTGTCCCAGCCGACCTCCTTGCAATACTCCTTTACATCGCCTCCACTCGCCTTGTGTCCCATCGGCCCACCTTGCCGTCTCCCTACCGTAATAGCGCACTCTTCGCACTCTAGGTGTCCCCCTCTCTACCCTCCGCTGCCATCGCCTTCGTGTGAGCGCTGCAGCCCTCCCCGTCCTCTCATCGCCCTCACTGCTCTCTCACAGCTGCCTCTCCCTCCGCACGCTCCCTCCTCTCTCCTTGCCCCAGCGAGGTATCGCCCTGCACTTCTTACACTCCTCACCGCTTCGGAGAAGCACTTCCGCCCGCCCAGTTGCAACGGTCGAGCCCAAAAAGTGGAGGTGCAATGATTGGGCCTGCGTTGGAACCTCTACTGAAGGGGTCGGCCCATCCATTCTTCACTAATCTCAAGTGCGGTGCCACCGAGGCCAGGGTTGGTCCTTATTTTCTCCCTATCTGTGTGGGCAAAGTCGACTGGTTGAAAGAGACTCAACGAGACGGACTCCTGTAGCCACGGAGAAAACAGTTATGCTGTTGGCCAATGATGGTGTGTAGTTCCCCTTGTGATCTTCTGACGAAGTTTACTTACCATATGGTGCCATGGTTGTAGCTCGAACCCTTGAAGGTAGTGGGTACACCCCCTGCGACCCTGGCAGCTCGAAGGACTTAGCACCACGCGACCGGCCATCAGGAAAATGCTCGTACAGGTCCGCACTCAGGGCTAGGTAGACAGACCGGCATCTTGGACACCTCGAGTAGTAAACTCCCAACCATTGCTACTCAACGTGACGACCTGTGACGCTACCAAACAGTACGATCCCGGCAGAAATAGGGCCCAGCATTACCCTCACCCTTGTTACGTTAATGAGTACACTATCAGGTTCAAGGAAGTCTCGGGCCTTACGAGGGGCAATGGTGAGAGCTCGTAACCCGTCATATGGAGTTGTTTGGCTGGTTTCTGAAGATCATTATCAATTCGAACGAAAACCATCCAAATACACGTTCACTGCGCATCCACCCTTTCAAATCACCCTAACGTATCACCCTACACCTAGCTCTATAGAAGGGACAAAGTCGTGTGTCGCGAGAGGGCCCATTATCAAAAGAGGGAAAAAATGCGTTGGCGTCCTAAACTGGAATCGGTCACGATCGGACCATGGTGCGACAACGGAAGAGTGCCTTGACGAGGCGGATTTCTGCCACACCCTCCACCGCAACTATAATATGTCACCGAGTCACTGTAGCCTACTGTACCGAAGAATCGTGAAAAAAAACGGAAAGCGTCAGAATAAACACTGGCGCACTTCGCCGCCTTCTCTACTAAACTGAAACCCGCGTCCACCAACCTACACTTTCTCTCGCGGCCGTTAAATTTGGCAGTTCATTCGTGATGCAGAGATTTACCTTCCTACTTCTTGCGGCTTTGGTCGCCCGTTGGGAATCATTATGGAACCTGTTGAGGCTTCTTTTCTCACGAAGCACCAGACGAACAAACGGCGCAAGGGTCCCTGCCCTTCCCCCTGGCAGCCGGTTGAGGACAGGCAGGGCGTGGAGATTTCCCTTCTTTGAAAGTGATCCGTCCTGTTGATTGGGGGCCATGCCGATAACTGCGAAGCATGGCTAGTTTTTGCCACGGCCTGGTTCGTCAGAATAAGTAGGTCGTTCTCCAAGTGAATACCCTTGCTGTAATATCGTCGCCGCTCCTTCAGCGTACACGGTCGTCTCGAGGTACGTTGCGCTGTCAACAACACCAGAGTAGGCTAGGTCTTGAATGACAAGACCAGAGGCCTGTGGATATCACTCGTAACCTCTGGTCTTCTGTACCTCACGTCTCTTCATAGAAGGACTCATTCTCGAGGAGGATCCCAATCCTCTCGACGATTCCGAACTCGAATCATGTGGCCGTAGTACGCTATCGCACCTGGCGGCTTCGTCCATCCATCTCGCCTTGGCTCGTTTTCTCACTACGGACCCACAGGGCCACAGGTTCTCTGCTCCCTGGTTCATCAGTGGACCTGGTGACCACCATTTGTCACCTTAAAATACAAAGTTAATCACTTGACCACCATGCCCCAGTCCTGACCTTTGAATCAAGGAGGCAAGACAGCCCAGATCCTGCATTGTATTTAGGCAACGATCTTATCTGTTCCTGCAGAAGATTCGGTGATCTGTTTATAAAACCGGGAGCGCTCAACGGAGAGTGCCTGCCGTCTCTTGATCCTTGGTGCTGACTTGAATGTGGTCGACGCGCTTTTCTTTAGCGACCTTGATCATGACGGTACCGAAGTCCAGCCTACCTCGCTTTCGATCCTAAGCTGAACATGTTAAACATGACAGTTAACGCCACTGTGATCCACAACCTCTACTTGCAGCGCCCTGTCGTATGTGCTCCCTCATTACCTTTTGGCTGCCTTCACAGACCGCATTTTAGTGGGGAGCATTTACTGTACGTACTTTTCTGGTGAACCATCTCTTCCTCTTGCGCGTCATTGTTTTGCCGGGCGGCATTCTCAGCCTTCACACGCTTACAGTATCGTGATAGATTTCACGAGTATCCACTCATTCAAGCTCCGATCGTGTGATTCTTTTTACCCGCCCTTGTACCCATCCCACCCATAGACTACTCTTACTATGCCCACTCACGGCGTACCATCTGTACATGTGCTGTGCTGTACTATCTAGGGCTCGTGGACTTGTTTTTTTCGGCTTCGGCCCGTTCTTTTGTTTCACGGTGGTAAACTGCAGTTCGATCCGTTGTGGGATCACCGGATAAATGAAATGGCAACTTGGTGTGTCACGCGATTAGTCAAGATTCTGCCAGGAAATAAGCGCGATGTTCAAAATCACCCGAATTTGCAAATTCTTCCGTAGCGTTGGCTCAGGTTGACTCGGCGCCTTGCTTGGTGCCACTGTGCAGAGCCCTCAACCTCAGCACAGCCCCAAAGTCGATACATGAAGAAAAAGTAAGCTGAGAACACACCAGTTGACAAACGGTGATTCATCGTTCTGTGTGTGGAACTTGTGGAGTGATGTCAGGGTAACTTTAATTTTGATCTCATACGTACACCCAATCACATACTGATCGCCCTAGCTTGGCTTTCCCGTGCTTGGCCCATCCATTGATTCCATTCCGCCGAAAGTTTGGCGAACGCGATCGCAATGACTCGCGGACGGCGGGCGGCTTGGTTGGCGGTCTCCATGTGTGCATACAGTACCTGAGTCTACGGAAGCGCTCCGAGCTATGTTACTGTAAGAAACGTCAGCATTGTTGTCTGAACAACTTCCCACGAGATTTGGGAGACGCCAAATAAATTCCGGAGACGAGCTCTCCTTTTTTCTCTCTCTTCATTACTCCCTCCCTCTCCCTTTCCCTCAGCCCCCGTTCTTCTCGTTGCGCGGTTTTGTCCCAGTCCTTCATTTATTCTTATTCTCAAGGTCCCACAGTCGTTCTTTACACGGACAAACACCGCAACGCCACCCGGAAAAAAAAATCCAATGCAGAAATTCGCTGTTGTTCTTTTTGCCCTCGTCGCTCTCTTCGCGATTGTCCCTTCGCCCGCGAGCGCTCTTTCGCAAGTGAAGCGCGAGACGAACGCCGACCGATTTGCTCGCGGTTTACCCCCTCTCGCGCCCACCCGTCGTTCCTCTGCCAAACGCCATCAAAATTCACAGGTCCCGTACGCAGCAAACATTGTTTTTACCTATTATGGCGTTCTCCTTCGCTTACCTATTCCGGATTCTATGTAGTCGTTCGGGCCGCATCCAAGTTCGTGATCATGGGAATGGCAACTCTCACGGCTTCATCCAAAACGGTCCGACTGGCCCGTACGTCTATCAGTGCCTTGACGTCATGCGCTAAGCTCACAAGATGCTCTTCTTACTCTTTTCCTCAGTCATGGTGTCAACCACGGTGACAATTCTGACTACAGTGACCTCAATGTGATTTACAACCCGGCCGAGAAGAGCATCTACTGTCTTGTGAGCACTTTAGGAACTATAGTTTCTAGAAAATTCTTGATTCCTTTATGATATAGGGCCCACGTTTCACTGGAAACGGATTCTACCTCGGTGCCCCTGACAGCTCCAGTATTTTAGGTGACCATTCTACAGCGTAAGTTCTCAGATCTTGTCACTCTAACCCCGGGCACCTTATCCGTCGTTATCAGCTATGTCACTATCACCAATGTCGAAATTGGCGTTACGACTGGTAGGGGAATCTAGTTTCCTGGGCTGTGCCATGATGCTGATAGGGTTCCTGTAGCTCAAGCTGGTATCTGGATAATCGATGCGGTTACTGGTGAACTTACCGCTATCTGGGTGAACCATGACGGCAGCACCGTCACTGTTAGCTGTGTCTACCACTCAGTTGACAACATCCTTATCCTTGTCGGTGACCCCGATGCCTTCATTAGCCAGAATCAGGGTTGGGAGCTAGTGGTATGAATATTGGCTAATTTCTTCTTTGACCCCTTCTGACTTGTCCTTTTTTAGAAACTAATCATCGTTTAACTGATTACTTTACGCTATGGTCATTCGTCGGGCCTCGAAGCAGTTGTTTGTCTAATGGCCCTGTTACCCCCCGTACTAATCTCTGCACTTTCTTGTGCTACCGGTACTTCCCCCTGAGACATTTTATATAGCTGATATCTCCATGTCCGTGTTCTGTCTCCTGTTTCTTCACTGCCGTAACATACCAGTACCCCTTTTGCGGCGCGAATCTTTGACCATTGAAATTAGTCGGAATCTAGCGCTCGTTCCCACTACCTGGAATGCTCGGTTGAGGAAGTCTTCGGTCTACTTTGACCGCTTTTCAAATTTTGAGGCGCCCACTGAATGATGGATGCTTACCATGGGCCTGATGGAAGTCACCAATTCACTGGCCCGAAGGAAGTCATCAGTTGGCAAGTGCCAAGCGGCACAGGTACCCAAATCGTGCGGCACGGCATGACACCTGCTCATATTAACCGCAAGGAAACAATGCTCTGAGTCTCAGTACAAACCCCCCTTTTGTGCTTCTTGCTCCTCGCTGCAATGCATAGACTCGCGGTTGTGGTCCTGACCTTCTTCGCCCTCTTCACTTCTGTCCTACCTCATGTGCTCGTACGCGCCGAGACCAATGCAGACCGTTTCAGGCGCGGTGCTCCACCTCTTCCCCCAACCCGACGTGACAGTGCAATTCGGGCAGATTCGTCCCCGAAGCCACCGCTAACGTAGGTTTCCCTGTAATGGACCTTGGATTTTCCATTCGAGTCCATAGCTTTGATTGCTTCTCGACATTGAATTCCCATCTAACATGCTTTGCAGTGTAAGCGGGCACCTAGTAGTCCGCGACATCACGGGGCGCCACGTGCTCGGGTACATGCAGAACAGCGACTCTCGCAGCCCGTGAGTCGAGCGCGCGAATGCTGTCTGTGCGCACGCAAGACCAATATCCCCTCGCTTGACTTTAGCATCATTGGCGTGAGCCCTCTTAGTTCCCCACAGTCAGCTCGTCTTCAGGCAACGTACTCGGGTTCTGCGCACACTCTCGTTGCTACCGTAAGCAATTTCACATCTCTTGCAGTTCGCCTCCTCGTCGTTATTTAGACACTTGTGACCTTTAGAATGCCCTGTTTCCTGCGCCCTTCTTTCTTGGATCCCAGTTCCCCTACTTCAATGACCCTGGGGCCTCCCCTCCTGAGTACGTCTAATTTTTACGCCGCGTGTACTACGTCAGCAAGCGCCGGCTCTAACTTCTCTTTTTCCTCGGGAACAGGGAGATTCTCTTCACAAATGTCATTGAGAGCCGTACGATCTGACCCATTTTTTGACACGAATATGCACTAATGGCCAATCACCCCCCACTGACACATAGCTGGCGCAGAAGTCTGGAGTTACCAGCAGTATACGCGTGAGCTAACGAGCAAGTCCATTTCATAATTCATATCGCCCTGCGGCGCGGGCAGCCGTCGGCTCACTTTCTGGCTGCATTTTTTTTTTTTTTCTGTACAGTCGCACTCCCGAAACCGAGCGGTGGTTCTGTCAAGGCCGTCTTTGCGTGGGACACGCTCCAGAATGCCTTGGAACTTGTGACGGACGTGCCCACATATCTCGCTGCCGCGTGGGAATCTGAACCGCATGACCAGCAGCCTGTTCTGGTGGTGCGTTCTACGCCCCTCTCGCATTCTTTTTCTTCCATCACATTAACGCCCATCATGTAGAGGTTGTATTTCGGGAACGAGGATTGAACCTTTGGCCTATGATCCGTGCTTCGGGCAGACAGTATAGACTTTTTTCTCTCAGTTACTTCTGATTCCACGTGCATTGGCACGAATTACGTGAACACTCGCTTGTCATGCTTTCTCTTGTCTCTCTTTTATCGCTTTGATCGGTTCTTAGATAAGAAAAAAAACATTTGTATGCCCCTGGACACTTACAGTACCCCTTCTCTTTTCTTTGTGTTCATGACGTTCATACGCCACCATGATGCCTGTGGCGCAGTTTCGTCATTTATTGCTTGTCTTGCTCAAGTTCTAATCAGATGTATGGACCGTTTTTTCGTTGAATCTGAATCAATCGAGGTCGCTTAACAATCTACTCGCTAAGCGACGTCATTTTCCAACAAACGTGTGTTATGCATTCAGAGGTAGCTTCAAAGTTCAAAGTAGGGCGGCGGTCAAGGTGGCTGTTTGGTTGTCGCTCTATGTCGAAGCTCAGGCTTCCCTGACTGAATGCGCAACATGTCATGGCCACATGTGTGCCGAAGGTTCCACTACAGAAAACTTGGGCACTGCAATATGTCGAACGTGAATTCAAGTATTATACTGTACAGTACGGTTATCCTTGCGGTTATCACTGGACTTGTCCCCGGAATCGTATTACCAGCCCAGCATCCGCGTGACCGTGTGAGCATCTGATATCATTTACTAGTGTCCAATAGTGCCTTGGTTCACACATTTTTCTTCTATCTTACAGTAATTCAACTTGCCATTGTTGAAGAAAACATTGTGAAGTGGCAGGCCCGCGGCAGCGGGAGGTGACGCTACAATAAATATAGGGCTGAGTCAATCATTAATCACTGGTTATGGTAACGCAACTGGCACTACTGACCACCTTGCCATCACATCTTCTCAAGATCTGTAACTTATCGAATTTCGCAACCCCCTTAATACCCGTAGACTGGCGTGATGGTGAGTACCTAGGCCGCGGCTTCTCGGGCGTTGTTAGTACGGTTGCGCTGCTGATGATATCCGTATTACGACCTTGGCTCTCGGTCGGACGTGTTGAGTAACTTAGGCTTTCATTCCATGAAGGCTCCATCAGAGGCGGCGGCTCACACCAAATTGGGAGCATTCCCTCGGACAACAATTGCTCCAAGATTCCTTTCTTTGTTGGAAACTTCATTATATTAGCTCTGGTCGACCAATCGCCTACAGCGTCAGCGGGTTTGGCTATACATTGGCATAACGCTACCATGACTAATTAATTGACGTCGGACCTTTTTTTTCTAGAAAGGAGAACCCTATTGAGTGCATTTTGGAGTACAGAACCATAGCAGTACGTGTGCTGTCTTTCGTTGGGGAAGCCACGATATTCTGAGATCGAGTTCACATGCGACTGGAGCGCATACAGTGACCGCGGTCTCGCGTCTCCCCCGCCGAATTAGGGTTACCTACCACAATCCTTAGAGCTGGCGTCGTCAGGGCACATCCCTCCCCCCGAAATTCACTATTCATCATTGCTACTCTTTTTTTTATTCTGTAAGACTTCGCCGAGCTACGTTTGCTCTGAAGTCGCCAGTGTCCAAACTTCAAACGTTCAAGTTTTCCTGTTTGGGGCTAATAGCGTCTACCAGGCACACGTTTTCTCGGAGCGGTCTAGAGGATGTACCACTCAGAGACCTCTACCAGACTTGGGACTTAGCAGTTACCCCTGGGTGTTTCAGGCTGGCCTGCAATTTACCACATGGCTTAGCGTTTTGGAGTGCAT
Source organism: Lactarius indigo (assembly GCA_025766275.1). Taxonomy (NCBI): domain Eukaryota; kingdom Fungi; phylum Basidiomycota; class Agaricomycetes; order Russulales; family Russulaceae; genus Lactarius; species Lactarius indigo. Next base: position 1,848,500 of record JAFKAC010000008.1, read on the forward strand.
CGTTCTTTCGGTCGTTAGGTTCTCTGGGTTTGGTGCCGTACTCAGCCCTCGGTAACAGAGAGTTGACCCGATCTTCTCACCTTTTTCGAGTTGAACGTCCCAGAGATTACGGCTTTGGTTTTACGGGAGCAATGACCCGCGCTCGTTTCAAATTTTTGGTTCTGTTGAAACAATGACGGCTCCGCGGAATCCATATTTGTGATTGACTTCTACACCAACTAACTTCCTTTTTCTGTAGCGCCCTTTGGAGGGTAATACCGTATAAAAATGAGAGGGCGAGCACGGCAGCCCATCTTTCGCCCGAGAACTCTGAGAGCGCCACAATGGGGGCCAATATCAGTTCGCTTTCCATTTTCCTAGCTGCCGTCGTCGCTTTCATAACTTATACATATTTTCGTCGCCGCAATTCGTTCCTCAGCCAGCTCCGAGGACCCAAATCACCTTCTTTTTGGATCGGTAGGCAATATTGTTTTTTTTGCTTCCGCGTCCTGTGTGAACATCTCACTAACCCCCTCTCCATGGCCAACTGTACTAGGAAATGAAGGAGACCTTTTCTATCAGAAAGAAGTGGGAGATTGCGAATTTGAGTGGTTGCAGCAGTTTGGTAGTGCGTGGCGCCGTCGTGGGTGCTTGGGTGTGAGCGTGCTTTACACCTGACGACCGGTTCTTTTCTGATTCTTCCTGATCATTCACTGTAGGAGGACCACCTTATGGTGGCTGACCCAAAGGGGTTGCAACACATCCTTCACTCCTCGGGATACAATTTTCCGAAAAGAAGAGATATGGTGAAAGTGACGGAGATGGTGGCAGGGAAGGGATTGGTCTGTGCCCATGGTACGCCTCTTTCCATAACTTGGAACGAGTCGTTCCGTTACTCCCGATCCGCTGACGCGTATGCCCCAGGAGAAGTTCACGAACGCCAAAGAAAGATTTCGGCTCCCGTGTTCCTCACCTCTCGATTGAAGATGTTCATCCCAATATTTCAAGAGGCGTCATCCAAGGTGCCCATTTCAGCTCTAGATCTACTCTTTCCGGTAGTAAATGGTCCATGTTTTTGTCCTTCGTAGCTCGTTCAAAGATGGAGAGATGAACTGGCTACTTTGGACCCGTCTATTCCATCGCTCATAAATGTTGCTCCATGGATTTCACGCGCAACGCTGGACATAATGGGCCAAGGTGGGCGTCGACGTGTTCTCACGCTTGGGGGCAATAATTCTGATTGTACATCAAGCCGGCTTTGACCTTCATTTCGGGACCCTCGATGGTGCAGAGACGGAGCTGTCGAAGATGTATGGTGGCCTATTGCGAGTATCTCCTCTTTGTGCACTTCAACTCGGAGGTTGGTAGGGCTCAGGAGTGCTAATCTGCCCCCCTGTTGTTTGACAGCATCGATTCCACGCTGTACCCCACGCCACTCAACATGATCTTCAAGTCTACCTGGCGATATATCCCAGAATTTCTTCTCCAATACATCCGGTACCTTCCGACGCGCGAGTACCGCCGATTCCGCACATACCTTGATTGTGCACGCGATTTTTCGAGAGAAATCATAAAGAGGAACGCAGAAAACGGTGACGGACCCGACATGATGAGCGTGCTGCTGCACACGAACGCGTCTGAAGACCCCAAAAACAGAATGAGACACGAAGAAGTTATTGACCAACTCTCGTGAGGATCATGCTACTTGCTAGTTCCCGAGCTTCGGCCCATCCTCACTGTTTTTTAAACCTTCGTGCGTAGAGCGCTCCTCCTCGCAGGCCAGGAAACGACGGCGAGCACTTTGAACTGGTTCCTCTGGGAGATTGCGCGACACCCCGAATCCCAAGGGCGCATCCGAGAAGAGATCGCTGCAATATACAAACGGACCGGTGGGAGTGGTGCAGAGCTATCTGCAGCAGACCTGGATGGAATGGCATATACACAGGCGGCCCTCAAAGTAATCACTCGTTCTGCTCTTCCGTGCTGTTTCTCAATGGACCTTCTGCTAATACACACAGGAGTCAATGCGCCTTCATCCCATCATTTGGATGCTTTCGAGGGTGGCAGGACAGGACGACACGATTCCTCTCGCCTTCCCAGTGACCACTAAATCGGGCCAACCAGTATCATCCATCCCCGTGAAGAAAGGGACAATTATCGACATTGCTCTCCATGCATATCAGCGGTGAGTTTTACAGCAACGCTCTTTGTTTCCATTCCGGGGGGTATCGGTAGCTGAATCAGCGAGTGAAGGCTGCCAGAGGTATGGGGTGAGGACGCGGGTGAATGGAATCCCGACCGTTTCTTGGAATCAGAGAGCGTGAAACAGACTTCAATTGGCGTTTATGGCAATTTGTGAGCGTAGTTGCCATCGATGTCCGGAGAGGAATGATGCTTACCTTGTGTTGCATCACAGATTGAACTTTTGTAAGCATGATCGTAAGACAGAAAGAAGGCTCGTTCACTCATCCACATTTGTGACGCTCTGTGCAGCTGGTGGGCCCCAAGGGTGCATTGGCTGGCGATTCGCGTGAGTAAACCCGGCCATCCGAGAATCGACAAATTTAACTCTGTTGGATAGCGTATTTGAAATGCTGGTTATCGTCACCACCTTGGTGAAGCACTTCGAGTTATCGCTTCCCGCAGAGCGCGAGGGCGAGAAGACGCCGCGTATCTGCCGCAAGCCGACGGTCATCATGATGCCCATGGTAGAGGGGCAAGTCGGGCCTTGGATGGGTCTCGTCGTCAAGCCTTTGAATTGACAAGACCAATCCCGCAAAGCGAGGGCCGGGCGCAGCAAAGCTAAAAGGGTTTTCCGTGTTGGGAGATTATTCGCCTCTGTTGCATTTCTTCGTGAGGCTAGGCGTGTCCATATCGGCTTTTGGACGGGACTTCGGTGGACATACGACACGGACTAAATCGAAATAGGTTCATAAATTCATATGTCATCTATCTAACAATTTAGTGACAAGGCGTCTACTTCATGCTTTGCCTCATGTTGCCCCCCGTGTTTTGTTTGCTTTCTCTTCCGTGACTATTACTACGCTTCTGGAATTGGAGTGCTCAAGTTTATCAAACAATCTCGGCGGCGTTTTACCGGGCAGGTTGGTGGCAGTTCTACTATTCGCCGAAGACCAAGGGCGTCAATCAGGCTGACAGTTTCTCGGAATTGTATGGTATAGCGCCCAAACTTGAAGATCACCGCCAGATATAGAACAGGACAAGCTGTTTCGGAATTCAGTGTCTCGTTACCATTCGTTCCTGGGCAACGCGCTTCAGACTGTCATTTTTCCACAATATTTCCGGCATCATTTTCGTTCTCTCGAAGACTGGTGGGCTCTCTATACACCCTCAATTCGAAATCACACTGGAAACCTGGTATCCCTCAGGCTGCATTGACATATAGACTACCTTCTGGTGTTGAGTTTCCTTTATTCTAGCTTTATTGAGTGGGTAAGTCTCAAATCTTGCGATTGCGTCTCAAGTTCGATCAATATCGCGCGAGTTGCAAAGGTCGTCGTACCCGTCTTCGTTCTTAATTGTGGTAAAATAAACAATGAGACGGCCGTCGTGGCCCTCACACCGTGCCAGATAAGATGAAGAGTGTTTGCACTGTGACCTGTCTCTCGACAGGATCATTCTGAGAGCTCTACAATGCTCCCTCGGCCCCTTCTTAGTTCCCGTCGTCGCTCTCTCCACTCAAAGATCGTCGCATTCACTCCCAAGCCAACTCCCTGGACCCAAATCACATTCATTCTGGATCGGTGAGCACAAAGAATACACGTTTTTTTCATTCATTTTTGTGTGCGCCTCAGCGTTCTGTTGGTGAGCGGAAGGCCAAATCCTTGCCTATTGTCGACCATTCTAGGAAACGAGGGCCAGATTCAACTGCTTGCTTCGGACCCCGGACCCGTCTAGTACGCCACGCTCATAAATGCCACACTATAGATACAGTAACACAGGACACGCTCAATTTTATGAGACAGGGTGGGTCCCAAAGGGCTCTCACGCTGCGACGTGGTCCATCTGATCATGCTTCACCACCCAGTCAAGGTCAAGTTCAAGCATTTTCAGTTTTGTCGGAACTCAGTAGCTGGCAAAACCCAGAGGTACCGATCAGGTTCCCGGTCCATCGATTCCACGCTCAACCCCTCGCCAAAAAACTTGATCGTCACAGTACAGCAAATCTATATGGTGATGAGCCTCGGCACTTCTTTTCCGGTGCCGTATTCTGACTCGCCAGCGCGAGTATCACCGATTCCGCACATGTCTACATTATGCGCGAGTTTTCAGGGGACATCCATGAAGTAGAAGGAAACTGACTCGATATGACGAGCGCACTGCTATGTACTCACAAAAATGCGGCTGAAAACCTGGAAAACCGAATGACACCGAGAGAGCTCTCATGGTATCTCAGAGCGTCTGGCGATCCGCTCTGTTTTCTGGATCTTCACACGTAGTAGAGCTCTCTTCGCAGATCAGGAAATGACGGCGAGCCCCATGATCTGGCTCCTCTGGGAGATTGCCCAACACCCTGAGCGCATCCGCCGGGAAGAGATCGCTTCAGTATGTAGACGGACCGATGCCAGGGATGTCTGCCAGGCTCAGACTTGGATGACATGACATATATGCAGACAGCTATCAAGGTACGCTCTCGTCTTGCTTTATCTCCCCGTTGTTTCTGCATGAGTCTCGTCGGTGTGCAGGAAGCGGGGCGATCCGTCTACACACCATCATCCGGGCGCTTTCGAGGGAAGTAGGGAAGTACAGCACAATTCTTCTTGCCTTCCCCGTAGCAGTCACAGTGACTCGGGAAAATAGAGAAGCAAAAGACTTGCGAGCCACAACTCCGTGATCCGCGGGGCCCTACAAAGCGCCGACGCCACCGAGGTACACTATGCTACGGTAACTTACTGTACTGCTAGTTAGCACTTGTACCTGAACCGCCCCCACTGCTTCCTCGCCCTGCACGGCACAACTACAGTAGGAGCGTACCTGATACCGGTGACTCCAACAGCGCACTGGGACACGATGCGTGGTCCGCGTGATGCCGCATGATGTGAGGCGCGCTCGGTACTCCACCTTCGCGCGGCCCGGAAAGCATTCTCCGCTGTCGGGATCTACATGCATTCCAATAGGGGACTTTGGCGCTTGAACTGTGCTGGCATTTGTCAAATGTCGCTTAAGGAAGAGTACTGCAGCAGTTGCTGATCACGGTCGCTTGGATCTCTCCGATCGATCGATTTTTGACTACGAACGCGGGGACCATCGCGCTCGGCGTTATCTTGGAGCTACAGAAACTTACCAAGAACATCGTTCTACATAAGTTGTAGGCAAGGGTCCTGCTCTTATAGCGTGCGAGCCTACTGCGTAAGACAAAAGTTACTGACTCGTGACACATTTATTCGTGAAATATTCGTGATTATACTACAGTTAGTGAATGCTCCAAGAAACCAAGATGAGGTATAAACACAACACTCTTGTAGAGGAGAAAGTTCTAAGAAGAAAAAAGCCGTGAACTGCCAAATCGGGTCGTGACTAGGAGATGAGCCGCTCGCCCCACACCAGCCGCTGCCGATGAGCGCGGTATGCACCACGCAGCGCAATCCACGAACCCCATGCGACCAGGACAAGAGTGAGGGCAAAGAGGGCACGGAGAGTTGCACGCCAGTGCCACGACACTGGGCTCGAGCGCGAAAAGACAACGGTACGCCAGCGGCTTGTGAAATCGCGATTTAGCCAGCGGAGGTCTTCCACCAACACTTGAGCCTACAGACGAGTACTATAGGTCAGCGACTCGAACCAAAAAAAAAACTTGGGACAGTGGCATGCCTTGTCGCGGCTCGAGTCGTAGAGTTGACGCACGTGGGCGGCTTGCGTGCGAATGGCTGGGAGTCGTACCTCAAGTTCGTCTAGGACACCAAGCGCCTGGTCGAGCTCGGCATCAATATGTGGCACGTGTGTTCGGAGCGAGTCCTTCTCTGCACGACGGTAGTTGCGCTACAATTTCGTTCGGCCGACTTGTAAGCAGGGGCAATGCCCAGAGGGTGACGGAGAATGGGTGGCATTGCGCACCTTGATATTACTGAACGCTTCCTTGAGCGAGCATTCAATCGCGCGACAATTGCTTAGGTCCTCTGCGAGTTTTTCCTATTGTGGGAGATTATCGGACGGTCAAAGTGAGTGGCATAAAGAGGAGAAGATAGTGGGTACCTCGAGGGCCTTGATTTGCATCTCGAAGACTGCCGCGCGCCGCGAGGTGTTAGCCAACACTTCATCTAGTGACCTGGCAGATATTATGAAGAGCGTTTACAGGCAGGTAACGATGGACGTCATTACCTAGTTCTGGATGAGGAGCAGACAGATAGGGTCTCGGGGATAGGCGGCGAAGGGGAGACAGGACTGGCAGTAGACATGGCAGTAGAAGTGGAAGAAAAGACGAGAGGAGGTCGAGGAGAGGAAGAAGAGAGACGGTGCATATAGACGGAGAGAAAGAGAGGATATAAAATAAAAAGAGATTATAGGTTTAACAGATTATGTACATGTACGACAGCACTTGTCGACGGAGGACGAGCATACGGAACCCTGCTTGCCTTTCTTGGAAGGTCAGGTGCCAGGAGACTTGCGCACGGAGTACATCCGTGCCCTTCCGCTCTTTATTCGGATCGGTATCACATTCCGCTCTTTGCGGGTTTGTCGGTCGACAAAGACAAGAAGATAACCGCCGCCTTTATCATGTCCTGTCACAATCAACGTTTCCAAGCTGGAGGCCCTTTTGTTACTCTTGGTCTCGAAGCATGTGGTGCATTCGTTGAAAGAACAACGGTCCTGATTTTTTTTGTCTTCGTTTACTCTTTCTCCATTTCTCATACCCGTAGCGCCCTGTAATTACTGCGGGTATGTTCTGGTTGCAGAACTCCAAACAAAAATTGTTCATGGCCAACGTGGGGATCGAACCCAAGACCTTCGCGTTATTAGCACGACGCTCTAACCAACTGAGCTAGTCGGCCGGTAATGGGGCTGGAAATTCGATGAATGTTTCGCTTGAGTTCGTGGAGATTGCCGAAATTGACTGTACAGTCGCAAGCCACAGTGGCTCACGACAAACAAGACGAAACACCAACTCAACGCCGACGAGTCGACAACGACGACAGGGTAAGCAATTCCAACCGCAGCATCCTTCAAAATGGTATGTAGCGTCCGGATCAATATATATGTTGGTGTTGACACGTTTTTCTTTAGACCGACACGAGAACGACCCCTACAAACGCAATGCGCGATCTCCGTATCGAGAAGCTCGTTATCAGTGCGTTTAGACATCTACCCGCTACTGCCTCACCCTGACTTCCGACCCACCTCCTTCGCGTGCCAACAGATATATCCGTCGGAGAATCTGGTGACCGTCTCACACGAGCTTCCAAAGTTCTCGAGCAGTTGACCGGTCAAACACCCGTGACGTCCAAGGCCCGCTATACAGTCCGCCAGTTTGGTATCCGTCGCAATGAGAAGATCGCCGTGCACGTCACGATCCGTGGGCCGAAAGCTGAGGAAATCCTTGAGCGAGGTCTCAAGGTGAAGGAGTACGAGCTCCGTCGGCGCAACTTTTCCGAGACGGGCAATTTTGGTTTCGGCATCCAGGAGCACATCGACCTCGGTGCGCGATACGACCCCACAATCGGTATCTTTGGCATGGACTTTTACATCGTCATGGGCCGCCCCGGGAACCGCGTGGCGAAGCGTAAAATTAAGCAGTCGCGGATCGGAACCCATCACCGGGTTACAAAAGAAGACACGATGGCATGGTACAAGTCGCGGTTTGAGGGTATCATCCTTGTAAGTTTCACTACTTCGACTCTTTTGGCAACACTTACCTACTTTGCTGCAGAAATAAATGGGCTGGGTCCTTGCGTCTTGTTGTATTGCCCTTTTTCTGTGCTCATGGTATGACATATACTGCATCACCCGCCATGTATCGCACTCTCCCCATGCCGCGCAAAAAAATCACCTCTATTCAATATGGCCGTGCTTTGTTCGCTCTCCCTTCTGTTCCGATGCTGCCACACCAGCATTGTCTTAATTCCGTTCAGTACAACGCCGCCACCATTTCGTGATTTGACACGATCAGCCACTCGAAGCTTAGAATGTAAATCCCGGTATCGATCACGAAAAGTCCTTGTACGTGGGGTCAAAGAGTTGACCACTCGGTTATGGTTGAGTCCAAATCTATTGGCACGCTATTAAACTTGCATTCAATTTTCCTGCACAATCTTCATTCTGGTTGCATTGGCGGTTTCTAACAACTCTCAAACAAACACCTTGTAGATGCCTGCGTTTGTGTAGGCCACTTTTAAGAGGCCTTCGATCTTGCGGCTCACGCCGCGTACCCAGCCGTTTACTCGCCGCTCTCGGCAATGGGGAAAGATCCCAACACTATTCTGCGTTGTCGGCTTCCTGCGACACATGAGCGTTTACACTCATGTTTAATATGCGTGTGCTTGATACACGATCCTCGAGCGACCGTCTTCAGTTACTCGTCGTGCACCACAGGCTTCTAACACCGTTCCGCACTATCAGCCTCCAGTAGCCTACCCCCAGAACGCTCATTAGTGTCTCATTTGAACCGCCACGAGGCCCTTGATGTCTCGCTCGTAAATGCGAACGGAGAGAGGCAGTGGCACGAGCTTGATGCAGCGCGGGTGTGGGCAGACCAACACAAGAAATTGACACGGGGCAGGCGCGAGGGTGGCCTAGTTACGTCATGTCTCCCGAGGCTCCCGAGGGCTTCGCTAGCGCTCACGCGGCTGCCTGCCACGGTCCTCACGGCGTCTCCACGCCTTTCCGCGCTTGTCGGATGCATCTGCCAACACAGTTGACGTATTGTGCAACCCGTGTCGTTACAGTAGTATCCCAACTTCTGGTTAGCCTTTCGGATGGTCGCAGCCTCTAATATTTTAAGCCTTAATTGTTGCACGAATGTTACAGTAACGTGTTTTCGATGATTGCGCTGCGGATTTTGAAGGGAAACCGTGCAGACTGTAACGGCCTGAGGCCGAGCTTCAGGCTGACGGCACTCGCGTCGTTGTTTACTTGTAGTCTAGAAGAGAAGGTGTCTTATGGAGGACGACCCTGTGGCGCCTCATGTGAGATAATTTAGGAGTCGGCCCAAGGGTCGGCCTTAATTAAGCTTAATTGGTAGTGACCGAGCGACCGCTAGCGTGAGTGAGTTTTGGTCCCCTTACATATTGAACATCAAGCGCTCGTTCTCGCTTCACCCGCCGAATTCACTATCTGGAACCAGATACCTTTTGGTCTTTCCCCAACGTTCGGCCTGCAGTAGCTCAGTCTACGCACGCATATTGTGGACGGAATACCTGCACGCATGTCTTGCCTGCGTCCTCTCCACGATATCCGGGTCGAATGACGTGCGCCGCGACACATGTCATGCCTCGAGGCGCCAAAGTGTCTCCTCTCGTGGCCACGGGAATGCCGCATGGGGGACGTTCTGGTGTTCGTATCTACATCGGGTCTACCTCCCCGTCAATGGTAAAACAACTCTCGTCGTTCCCAAGAGTGATTTCCCAAGAGTGATATGGCCACAACTATGTTTCCCTTTCTAGGAAAAATAGACGACACAATTTTGGAAAATGTCAAGGATGCGCGGTCGGAGAAGGTGTCGATCAAAGCTCGGATTTGCGATAAAGTTATTCCATTTGCCCCTTTTGGGATCATCCAGGACCTTTACCCCCCAATCCATGATCACCGTCTCTTCAAGGGCCCACGCCTAACCCGCACGGTATAGGGGTCTATCTTAAATAGTACCTGTGTTTACTGGTGGTTCACACCTCACGATAATCAATGGCAACACTCGGCAGCCCGAGGGACACGGAAGCCCAAAGAGAAGGTCAGCGTCGCGATATTGCTCGCCTTCCCGATTTCTCTCATATGGCGCGTCATAGCCCCGAGGAGACGATTGTCGCACTTTTCAGTTGTTAACGGGAATGGCGATGGAAGGAAAACCCGTGAGAAAAAGCGACGTGAAGGTACGCTTTGTCCAGCTTAATTTGCTGGCACTCCAGCTGTTTTCGCTTACTTGAGAGATCCGAAGCTGCTGAGTATGGCGACACGTCCGCCGTATATTGGAAGCTATATGTGTCAGAGGCAGAAGCAAGTGATCAGAAACTCGTCGATAACCTATCTGGCGACACGAACTCGATGTTGATACTGGTGAGAAGCGCTGCCCAGGCGCCAAATTTATCTAGTGCAGTATCTGACTACACGTTGCAGAATGGGCTTTTCTCTGCCATAGTTGCAAGTTTTATCATCGAAACATACAAGTCCCTCCAGCCAGACAATAGTCAACGGACAGTAGACCTACTATCGCAACTCATTGCTGAGCCCAACTCTACTCAGTCTTCACCCTCATCCTCTCGGGACCCCAACCCTCAGCCCTTTACTCCTTCAAATCTTGCCATTCGCATGAATATTCTAATGTTTCTCAGCCTCTTTCTGAACATGATAAGCGTCCTGGCGTCCGTTCTCATCCAGCAATGGTGCCGCGAATTCATGAAGTACGCCTATCCTCGTGCGGCCCCGCACAAGCGTGGGCGAGTGCGAACTTACCTGTATCGAGGCATCAATCAATTTCAAATGAGAACGTTTATGTATGGCGTCCACGTGCTTGTGCACATCTCTGTTTTCCTATTTTTCTGGGCCCTCAGCGATTTCCTTTATACTATTAATCCAACTGTCGGCGCAGTTTCCCGTAACTGTCTCTTCACGTTGGTGGCTGTTTATATGGCCCTCAGCATCTCCCCCCTGATCGTCACCAATTCCCCTTATCACACGGCTCTGACTACTCCCCTCCGATATGGCGGGATGGTCCTTCTCTTATTTTTCCGCTTTCTATGGAGATTGTTGCGCGGCCTCCCCATCGGGCGTTTGACGATTCGTGGATTTTTCGAAGGCCTCCGCGTCGACCGAACGCATGTGCTGCTGCAAGAGGTAGATGCGATCGCGGCGCAGCTCGACCCCGACGCCATGGAATGGATGTTCACGGACAATGACTTCAGCGACACCGATATGGACAAGTTCTTAGAAGGACTTCCGGGCTATATCCATTCCCCCCTTACGGATACAGATCACTTGCCAAAGGTTCTGACTGCCGGGTACATCCTCAAGCGCATCAGGGAGCACTTCATGACCTGCGCGACTTCTCTCGAGCTTTCCGAAGAAGCATGCGTAAACCGCGTGGTGGCCTGCGTCAATTCCCTGCGAACGATCTTCAAAATTAGCGCCGAGCAGCCTCGTAACCCAAATGAAGATCAAACACAGAAGGAGTACGTCCAAGGCATCATCGACGGTCTCAACGCGTTATGCGATGGACGGGACTCAATAGTGGCGTTACGGGCGTCTTGTGTCAGGGGTCTTGCCTTCCGGGGTCTCTTGGCACAGTCCACCGAATCGGATGGAGAGGCGCCACCGGCTCGCAGGTTCCCTCCCTACCTTGTGCCCTTGTATACGTTCTTCTCTTCAAGAGGAAACACGTCCAGCCCGTCGAAGGAAGACGGTGGAGGTCCTCCCACAGAAGTATCTTCCGAACGGCCGACAATAGCCGAGGATCAGAGACGGCGGCGGGCTGTTCTGTGTGATGGGCCGCTCATCAATTTGACGTTGCTCGCCAAGGCCATTCTTTCAAATGATGACGTTGACCCTTCGGATCTTTCCTTGTGTTGGAAAACACTCGACCTACTCAGGACGGGACTCGGGATCGCCTTGGTTGAAGTATCCGACCCCGCGCTGGCGCTGTTCAACCAAGTACATAACGAAACACGCAGGCGCGTCCAGGCTGAAGAACGAGGCTTCCGCATCACCCCTCTTCTCGAGATTTTGGACACCGTGGCCCGAGGGAGGCGTCTTAGTGTGGTCTTACGCGACCATCCCAAGTTCCGCAGCAAGCCTGACAGTGTATTCGAAAAGGAGCACCTCCGGAATGCCGAGATCTTCCAAGCATTCGCAAGTTCTTTCCCGGCTTTTGTTTCCAAAAATCCCCAGAAAACCATGGAGTTCGTGGAAGACCTTGTTTGTTACGACGAACTGTGGACTACTCTCCAGATCGTCCTCGGGAATTCTTACCGATCTGACAGCCCGATCCCAGAGAAGCTACGCACTTTTGATATATGTTGTGCGGTGATCGACGATGTATTTATAGCTCTCGAGAACTCGCAGAAAGTGGACTGGCGAGTGCCCGAATTTGGACCACTAGCGCACCACTTCGAATTGTTTGTCACAAACTGTTTCCAGGGCACTTTCGTCAGCAGGGCCACTGCCTTCCGTGTCGGTCTCATCAAAGCTAGGTTCTGTAAAGCCGTCCTACTTCAATTCATGCGCGAGGTCGACATTCAAGGCGCCATGGTGTTCCGGTCACAGTGGGACGTTGCTGCTCTCGCAAGACTGTTCTACACCCTTGGCGTTGGCAACGAAGAGGATGCGGACTTCTGGAAACAATTCGTCGATGGCGGCCAAATCGGGACGGAATTCATGGTTAAAGCTCACGACATGCTCGACGTGGCCGTGCGCGACGGGTCCCTGCTGAACTTTATCAAACTTGGATATTTGGCTACGACGGCGGTGCCTTTCGACGGATCAGGCCTGGAGGATGCAGAGTTCGCGAAGCTAGTAGACCTACTGCAGAAGATGATGGACGACCCAGCGCTACCCCTGCAACTCGCTTCTGTCCATGTTTGGGAAGACTTGAGCCGACTACGAGACAAAGTTCAAGAAATCAGTGCGAAGAGCTGCGACTCCGATAGGGCCAAGTTGCAGGTGTTGCTAGCAAAGGTCGATGCCGTCCATGACCACGGTCCTTGCGCTGCGCAAGTGCCTAGTCAAAGCAATCATACGCAAACTCAGGCTTCAAGGAATAGTTCAGCTGCGGTGCGGACAAGAGGGTCTTCGCGAGAGCTCGTGCCTAGTCACGATGGATCGAGTCCAGCGTCCGCCTCCACCGCTGTCGCTCCAGATCAGTTTGTCGCATCGCCCAACGGTAGTAGCGGAGGTACGCTGTTTCTCTTTTATCACGGAATTCATCTTTGATCTTCTCCCAGATTTCCTTGCCGACGCACGCTCCGAGCACACGAACAGCACTTCGGATAATTCTCGCAGCGAGTATGTGAACCTTTATAGTGTTCCGTACCCCCACCTCCCAAGCCAGGCCGGTCCTGGTAGCGTAACCCGGTCTCTCTCTGTCGTCCCGTCCCCTCTCCTGGGAAGCGTATCGCCAGAATCCCCAGGTACTACACCTATCGACCCTTTGTCACCTCACGTGCGAGACAATAGCCAACCCCGCCTCGCTCCAGTTCACTATCCTCCTAGGCAGAATTCTCTCGGTAGCTCGTCCTCTCGGTCGAGTCCTCCGTCGATGTTCCGGCCGCCTAGAAAGGGGTATACGACTTCGCCAGGAGCAATGATCGACCCTCCTTCAAGCTCCCCCAATCTCAACGAAGTTGTCCGATCTAATTCTCCTTTCGCTTTGCCCGCGGTTCCGAAAGAGTGAATCACTGCCATGACCCATCATCTTGGTCAGTGATGGATGGGAAAATTGATGACATCTAGCGCTAACTACCACCGCCGTTAGATTTCTACCCTCCAGCGGCTTGTTGCATGTCGGTATCGCAGCCAAATCTAATAAACTACAACGGATATAGTTCGTATTGGTAGATGAGGTAGACGAAATTTTATTCCTCTCCGACCATTCTTGGACGCATTTACATCTCTCCTAATTACTTAGTTACGCTATGTACGATGTCTGCGATGACATGCCGTCCGTGGGACGAGCGTGGAACCACGACTCTGAGGTGACTTCCGTACATTTCAGCACTTGGCTCAACAGCATCCATTTTATTTCAGTCACATTTTGCGACATGTACGTACTAGTGTATTGAAAATACCTTACGGGTGCGTCCTTCACGGTGTATGTTTTTTTTTTTCAATTGGGGTTCGTTCATGGGACACCATTCCCTGCGTCATTCTGTCAACGTGAAGCGTCTGTCTAGAAAGCACCCTATTCTTTTAATGTTCTGGGGGGCTCTATCTTTCTGAGTCTGCGGCCTTCTTCTCTTATTTCATCTCAGTTCATAATAGTGCTCATACTGTAAACGCTACACCTCCGCTTATTGTCGCTAGCTGTTATATAGCTTCGGAGTCACTCAAGTTATACGACTGCAGATTCTGCTATTACGATTTCCTTGCTCACGATTTCCTTCGGCGTAGGGTTCCATTCGCGTGCCATTTTCCCAGTTACTTCACACACTGCGCACGGGAAAAGCTCCTAACGCCCTTCCACGCTGCCGGTTTCATGTTTGCTCAGTGCATCGGGTGTGTGGGCACGGCACATGAAGAAGTGAGCTAACCATAGTGCTGCGGTACCGACCTCATTACGCAGTATACTGCTTGATTCCCTGGACAGGGAGTAAGTGGATCCCTCCGAGGCGTCTCAGCAATGCCTACCGGGTCCCTTTGCCACGCACCGACCGCAATGGCCCAGGCCGTCCTGAGTGTCCTCCCAAACCCCTTCGTAGTGCACGTCACGCCCGGCATCTTCAAACGGTGGAAATACAGTAATAGAGCGTGGGAGTTCCAACACATAGCCGTGCAAACGGTGACCGCAATTCTTGAGCTTGACGAGTAGTGACTGCGAGTGCGTCATGTTGGGGCGGTGACACTGTGTAGAGCCCTCTTGCGGTTGCCCCGTGCACGCAGAGAGGAACTAGTGAGGCACATTACCCTGCTCGGAGGAAACCCGCAGAAACCCTAAGGCCTGGAGGAGGGGCTCGATGCCGCGACGGTTTTCGCAAGGCCTTTAGCGCTCTTACTGTAGTGGGCGGAGGGCTGATTGAGGGTGTAGAGACGGTGGAACGAACGTTGGCGCCGAACAAGACGGCTCGGAAATGAGAAAGACCTGTCACCTGGCCATCACTCAAGCAACTCATTCACGCCCCCTTCACCTTCCCAAATTTGGCTCGTTAGCTCCGCAATCGCAGAATAATAAACCGTCCGTTATCCCACGTTCGCCCAACTAGTAAATTGGTCACGATGGGGCATCGCGAACTATTGCGACAGGCATGCGGCGCAGGACCGCCTGTCCTCGGTCTGTGGTCGTCGAGTTATACGACTCGTACTAGGTTGTCGTACTTCTCGTTGGGCCTTGTCAAGCGCAGTGCTTGTAACTGAAGTTATGCATAAATTCGAGTCTGCGGTAAGTTCTACCCCAGTGGCGGACTGCACTCGTGGCGGCGCCTGTAGCAGGTCTCACTCATCGGTGAGGCTAGTCCTTCTTGACGCCGACGCAAGTGCCGACGACGCGGTCTGTCCGTATCTTCGAGTCGACCCAAAGGAACACAATCACCGGCCGCCTGGGACGTCATAGACATCACAGAGGGCACCATCTAGACCTGTCTGGACCCGCCTATCTACTGGTATGTCTTCATACCTTTACCAAGAGTTCTCCCTCTCGTTATCAAACACCGAGAGCCGTCACAGCTATCTTCTGATCCGTCACATGAACGCATTCTGCCAACATCCCGTCCACGAACGCATTTCATCTCTGCGTCACCATCTCCTCAGGCAGATTGACCCACGGACCAACCGCGGCGTAGTACCACGGCAGTTCTGTTCACTTGTCAGCACTGGCGGACGCTACGTGAAGGATGTCGAGCTTTCAGTTAGGATCTTCTTCCCCTTCCGTGGTTGGAGTTTGCTTACCACACTCAGATGTGATATTACCAGAGCTATGACCCCTTTTTGAAAAATGGAAAAGATGTGAGGTTGCTAAGTATCGATCAGATGGACCTCTACATCCCGATCACCATCACTTCTAGGCGTTTCCCAACCCACATACAGTGGGGTTTTTCCCCCTTAAATACAGTAGCGTCTCCGCCTGCTAGTGGTTTGAGCCCCACGACAATGACTACACCTTACGATTCGAGAGACCTAGAAGCCCGGACGGAAGGTCAGCGCCGAATTTATGCCCACTATCTCGACCTCATCTCACCTAGTATTCACAGCTCAGAGGAAACGTTTCTCCGACCGGGGGACAGTTAACGGGAACGATGACGGAGAAACCCAATCCCGTGAAAAAGGGCAAATCGAAGGTACGCATAGTCTATGCTGATTTACTGGGGTTTCCTTCCTGACTTCGAGCAAGCCGAGGACGCTGGGTATGGAGACTCGTCCGCCACGTACTGGAACTTGTACGCGTCAGAAACTGAAATCAGCGATCAGAAGCTCGTCGAGACCTTGACCGGTGACACCAACTCGATGTTGTTCCTGGTGAGTGGCGATACACGGGCTTCACACTCTGCGTCAACCTAACCCCACGCCAAAGAATAGTATTTTCTCTGCCATAATCGCGGGATTTATCATAGAAACATACAAGGCTCTCCAGCCGGACAACGACCAAGAAACCGTCTGCCTATTATCACAACTCGTTTCACAGGGAAACTCCTCCCAGCAGTCATCTCAATCTTGTCCGGGTCCTTACCCTGGGGGGCCTTCGCCAGCGGCCATTCGATCAAATATCCTACTGGTTATCAGCTTCTTCCTGGCTATAATGAGCGCCCTAGCTTGCACCCTTATCCAGCAATGGTGCCGCGAATTCACCAAGTACGCCTCTCCCCGTGTGGCCCCGCACAAGCGCGGGCGGGTCCGAACATATCTGTTTCAAGGCCTCGAACGATTCTATATGAGGAGATTCATGTACGGGGTCTACTTCCTGTTGCACACCTCGGTGTTCCTGTTTTTCTGCGGCGTCAGCGATTATCTCCACGACGTTTACCCGACGGTTGGGATGATCTCCTGGTACTGTGTCACCGCGTTGGCGGTGGTGTATGGGGCCCTCAGCATTGCTCCACTGATCATCGGAAACTGCCCTTACCAAACAGCTTTGACTCCTCCACTCCAGTTCGGTTACAGGCTGCTATTCTTTCCTGGTCGCGTCGTATGGTGGTGCCTGCGGAGGGCCCAAAAGGAAGATTTCCAGGGCGGAAAGACCTCCATTTCAACAAAAGCCATATTCTTGTGGAAGAGGCGAATAAGAAAGCGGCGCACCTCGACCCTTATGCCATGGAATGGCTCTTCACGGACAATGACTTCAGCGATACTGATATGGACAGATTTTTACTCGGACTCCCAGGATATATCGACTCACCGGTCACTGTTACTGAAGACTTGCCGAAGGTCCGAACTGCACCATACATCCTTCATCGTATCAGGGAGCACCTCCTGACGTGCGCATCAGTAACTGAACTCTCTGAAGAAACACGCTTAAAACGTGTGTCGGCATGCGTAGAATCTCTATGGGTAATATTTCAGCACCAGACAAGCACCGGTAATTCCAACAGCCCTGAGGAAGAAGAGCCACTGCCAGAGTACATGCAGAGTATTGTCGATGGTTTCAACACAAACGGCAAGATAGTTGGCCTCCGCGGATTTTGCGTCAGGGCGCTCGCTTTCCAAGGCTTCCTGACCAAGTCCCTGGAGCAAGCCAGAGATGGATTACCTAATATCAAATTTCCGACCCACTTTATCCCCTTGTACACGTTCTTCTCTTCCTGGGACAATACGAAGCGGCAAGACACCGTGCCACCGCCCGCCGGCGTTCCCCACGAGAAGCCCCTTCCCCCCGACAGGGAAATGTGGCGGGTTGTTCTGCATGATGGCCCACTCATCAATCTGACTTTACTCGCCAGAGCTATTCTTTCGCAAGGCTGTGCTGATCCTTCGACCCTCTCAATGTGTTGGAAAGCACTCAACACACTCCGGAGTAAACTTCGAGTCACCATGGTTGACGTATCTAGCCCCTCATTGGCGTTTTTCAACGAAGTACACAAACAGACACTCATTCGCGTCGAAGCTGAAGCTGAAGAACCAGGCCACAGCCTCTCCCCGCTCCTCGAGGTCCTGGACGCCGTGGCCGGAGGGCTCCGTCTCTGCATGGTGTTCCGGCACCATCCCCGATATCCCTGCAAGACTGACCTTGTGTTCGGAAAAGACCACCTTCGGAACCCCGATCTCTTCCGCGTATTTGCCGACTGTCTTCCAGAATTTGTTACCAAGCACCCTGAGAAATCAGTGGGGTTCATGGAGGGCCTCGTCTGTTATGACGGCCTGTGGACTAGTTTGCAAGTCAACCTCCGGAATTGCTTGCAATCTAATACCTCCATTTCAGACAAGCTACTCGTCTTTGATAGGTGCTGTACCGTGATCGACGCGGCTTTCGCGTTGCTGGACAACTCGCCGAATGTGGACTGGCGAGCACCTGACCTTGGGTCACTATCGCACTACTTTGAATTATTTGTCACTGATTGTTTCGAAGGAATGTTCATCGAGAGGGCCATTGGCTTCCGCGTCGGCCTCATCAAGGCTAGATTCTGTAAAGCCGTCTTAACACAGTTCCTGGACGAGTTCCATCGCGAAGGCACCGTGGTTTTTCGGTCACATGCGGACGTCGCTTCTCTCGCAAGAGTATTCTATTCCCTCGGCGTAGGCAACGACGAAGATGCGGAATTCTGGAAATCATTCGTTGATGGGGGCCCTATCGGGGTTGAGTTTATGGCTAGGACTCACACAATGCTCGAGATGGCTGCACGTGACGGGCCATTACTAAACTTCTGCAAACTAGGACATCTTGGGATGATGGCGGTTCCTTTCGAAGGATCAAGTCTACGGGATACGGACTTCAATAAGCTGTTAAATCTGCTACAAACAATGATGGAAGACCCACGCCTAACACTTGCTTCTACTCCAGTTTGGAAAGACCTAGGTCAATTACGAGTTGAAGTCCGCGACACCCACGCGAGCAGCAATGAGGACAAAACAAATATGCGGAATTTACTGGCGAAGATCGACGCAGTCTATATACGTCCTTCGTCCACGCAAGAGCACCACCCAAGTGATCATGTGGAGTCCCAAGCATCCGGAACTTCCGCCGTTGTGCAGTCGGACTTACCCCGGGCCCCCAGAGGCCCGATGCCCAGCAATGAAAGATTTAGTTATGCTTCCACCTCCACCGCCGTCGGTGAAGATCTAGACGGTAGCTCGCCAGCCAAAGACGACGATGTCAAAGGTACGGTTTTGCCTTTGTGACGGAATTCCTGTTCGATGAGTCTCCGCTAACGCCCGCCCCAAACTCTCAGGCGTCACTCCGGCACCATCCAATAATTCCCGCGGAGAGCTTGCAAACCTCTATCCTAACGCGTATCCCCACCTCCCAAGCCAGATTGCGCCCAGTGGCCAAATCACTCGTCCATTACTCCGCATCCTTCTTACCCACCCTGTCCCCTCTTGGAAAGCACCGACCGTGCATCCCCGAGCATTCCATCTATTCACACTCCCTCCCCTTATATGCGTTACAATGACCAGCATTTCCGCGCACCGGTTTACTATCCTCCGAGAGGGGGTACCACTAACGGTCGGCAACGCTGTCATCATTACACTCGCCTACTGGAGCGGTTTCTTCCCCTCCGACAGAATCGTTCGTTCGTCCGAGCAGCCCGGTCAATTCGAGTACTCCTCCCGCCTCGCCAGCAGATGAGATAAAGTGAACCACACCCGACGGTAATTATTCGTGGTCGGCGGAAGATCTGGTGACATCTAATGTTTACAAGTGTCTTAGGGACTCCTACCCCGGCTGTTCGTCAAGTCTTGGTATAGCTGCTGCGATTGAGTCACGAATAGTCGAATATAGAGTTGTACTGGTAGATGGTGGTTTACGATATCGTTCTCCGAGTATTGATGGGCTCTATCGCGTGTTGTTATTCAGTGAATATTTATCATGAAATACCTTTCTCAGGCACGCGTACTGTATGACTCGCGTGTTGGCCTGCGTCAGCACAGCGTCCTCCATTCTAGCAGAGAGCCACCCCTCGACGACAGAATGTTACGGAGGGAACATGCTACGTCACAGGACATCATGATTACGATAGGCGAAAAGGAAGTTGTAACGATGTCATTCTGTTCATGCGCGCATTCCACACTGCGCCCGAATTCGGTCTTTTCGTGAAAGACCCGCGAAAAATACCTGATAGGGGCTAATTCATGGCAGCAGGACTCAAAATTCCCACTGACCTCTGCCATTTTCTCGAAAAATTGACATAACAAAATATTGTAGCTGGGTTATTTCCGAGCGCGACTTGTCACAATCATATGACGTTGTGACGAAGTAGACTTGACGCGCTTGACGGGCTCAGCGCTTGCTCTGACCACATGGCGACTTCAACGAGGATTGCCCACTGCCCTGCGGCACCTCCGGCACGAGTCCCCCCAGTAGATTTATTCACAAACAGTACTCATCCACCTACTTCTGTATCCAATCTGTAGCTGGTCTCTACTGTTTCTACCAGCAAGACCGCCCCAGAGGAGTTGTCGTGGTGCACCAGATCACGGAGCAGTTCCGCGCATTCATAGAGGAGTTCAGGAACGTGCTGTCGCTTGGGTGAGAGTCTGGAGCACGACCCCGCGAGTGCGTTTGTCTAAGTTTTTTTTTCCCCTGTCGTTATGCCCGATCACAGAGGCTTGCTTACTCGCATAGGGCCTCAGACAGGATTGGGGGTAGCGATGTGCCCCTTTTGTATCGTATAGAGACCTAGCTTTGTGCCCTTTCTCTCTAAACATTTCACACTCGTATATCCTCCCATCACGACGCTCTCCCGAATCTAATAACGTTCACAGACACGGCCTTTGCAGGAGCGTGCGCCAAGACAGGTCATTCCAGGGTGCCCTCAATTTAGAATTCTCTGCGACTAGCAGCGTGTAGCCCTCATGTACAAACAGGGCAGGGTCCCAGGCGGACAGTTCTACCCGCGCGCTATTCGCCGAGTTACTTCATACTCTACGCAAGGGGAAAGCTCCTAACGCCGTTCCATGCTGCCAGCCTCATGTTTCGAACTGTATTTCCAGGAACCTCACATGCCTCGAGGCAGTTAATGCCGCACTCACAAACACTTTAAGGGCGCTGGGAGTCCTAGTGTGTTCAGAGGCGGAGCGTGTTCCAACTCCAGAGGGAAGGGGAAAGGAGAGGGTCGAGGGAACACGAGAACAAGGAGAAAGAGTGCCGATGTCATCCGAGCGGTGAGACAGGGCAACGACCATGCGGAGACGAGGTTGATAAGCTATGACTGCACACTAGTAGTTCTGCAGGTGATTCTCGACCGCTCAATGGTATGCCGTCCAGGCCCGCAGATTTCAGAGGCCTGGAGGAATCTTCGCAAGGCTTTTGGCGCTCTTAGTGGACAGAGGGTTGATCGAGGATGTAGAGATAATGGAAGGAATGTTGGCGCGGAACAAAACGACTGCCAGTGTGAAATGAGCAACACCTGGCCAATCACTCAGTCACCTTCACCTTCCAATCCGTCGAACCAACTTATTATGACCTACTCCCCGTCTGCGAACGCACGTCATCCTTGCGTCACCATCGTCACAGGCAGATTGACCCACGGGCCAGCCCCGACGCGGTTCCACGGCAATTCTAACCATCTGTCAATACTGGTGGACGCTGCGTGGAGATGTCGAGCCTTCAGTCAGAGGTCTTCCTTTGTGGTCGGAGTTCTCTCACTACATCCAAGATGTAATATTACGAGAGCTATGACTTAGAAAGTAGAAAGGGCGTAGGGCTTTTTCAGCCCATGTGTAGTTCGGGGTCTTCCATGTAAATAGCACCTCCGTCTGCTGGTGACTTTGACCTCAGACAATGACTACATCTCACGATTCGATTTCGAGGGACCTGGAAGCCCGGACAGAAGGTCAGCGCCAGGTTTATGCTCACCATCTCGACCTCATCTCATCTGTCATATTACAGTTCGTAGGAAAGCTCGGAGGAGACGGTTTCCGAACTGGACGACCGCTCACAGGAACGACTATGAGAAAAAACCAGTCGGTAAAAGGCAAAGCGAAGGTACGCATGCACTAGGCTGAATTTCCGGTATTTTCCCTGCTGACTTTGACCAAGCCGAGGGTGCTGAGTATGGAGACCCGTCCGCCATGTACTGGAACTTGTACGCGTCGGAAGCTGAAATTAGCGATCAGAAGCTTGTCGAGACCTTGACCGGTGACACCAGCTCGATGTTGTTCCTAGTGAGTGGCGATACACGAGCCTCACACTCTGCATCGACCTAATCCCGCGCCACAGAATAGCATTTTCTCTGCCATAATCGCGGGTTTTATCATAGAAACATACAAGGCTCTTCAGCCGGACAACGACCAAGAAACTGTCTGCCTATTATCACAACTCGTTTCACAGGGAAACTCTTCCCAGCAGTCATCTCGATCTTGTCCGGGTCCTTACCCTGGGGGGCCTTCGCCAGCAGCCATTCGATCAAATATCCTACTGGTTATCAGCTTCTTCCTGGCTATAATGAGCGCCCTAGCGTGCACTCTTATCCAGCAATGGTGCCGCGAATTCACCAAGTACGCCTCTCCCCGTGCAGCCCCACACAAGCGCGGGCGGGTCCGAACATATCTGTTTCAAGGCCTCGAACGATTCTATATCAGGAGATTCATGTACGGCGTCCACTTCCTTTTGCACACCTCGGTGTTCCTGTTTTTCTGCGGCGTCAGTGATTATCTCCACGACGTTTATCCGAGAGTGGGAATGATCTCCTGGTACTGTGTCATCGCGTTGATGGTGGTGTATGGGGTCCTCAGCATTGCTCCCCTTATCATCGGCAACTGTCCCTACCAAACAGCCCTGACCCCACCACTTCAGTTCGGCTACAGGCTGCTATTTTTCCCTGGTCACGTCGTATGGTGGTGCCTGCGGGGGAGCTCAAAAGGAAGATTTCCAGGGCGGAAAGACCTCCATTTCAACAAAAGCCAATACCTTGTGGAAGAGGCAAATAAGACTCGAAATGCGGCACTGCTGGACCCCTACGCCATGGAATGGCTCTTCACGGACAATGATTTCAGCGATACCGATATGGACAGGTTTTTAGAAGGACTCCCAGGGTATATCGACTCGCGAATCACCGTCGCTGAAGCCCTACCGAAGGTCCTAACTGCGCCATATATCCTACGGCGCATCAGGGAGCACCTCCTGACGTGCGCATCAATAACTGAACTTTCTGAACAAGCACGCCTAAAACGTGTGTCGGCGTGCGTCGAATCTCTATGGGTGATACAACACCTGACTGGCTCTGGGCATTCCAAAAACCCAGAAGAGTCCGAGTCACTACGAGATTACATGCAGAGCATCGTCGATGACTTTAACACAAAGGACAAGATAGCTGACCTGCGCGGATTTTGCATCAGGGCCCTCGCTTTCCGAGGTTTCCTGACCAAGTGTCGAGAGCAAGCCGAAAGGGGATTACCTGACAAATTCCCGAATCACTTCATTCCCCTGTACAGGTCCTTCTCTTCCACGTCACAAACAAAGCGGCAGGACACCGTGTCGCCACCCATGGGTGTTTCCAACGAGGATGTTCCCGACGACGACGAAATGTGGCGGGCTGTTCTGCATGATGGCCCACTCATCAATCTGACTTTACTCGCCAGAGCTATTCTCGGGCTTCCTCAAGATTGTGTTGATCTTTCAACCCTCTCAATGTGTTGGAAAACACTCGACACGCTCAGGGGCGAACTTCGAGTCACCTGGTTCAACGTATCTGACCCTTCATTGGCTTTATTCAACGACGTACACAAACAAACACTCAGCCGCGTCGAAAATGAAGTCGAAGAACCAGGCTTCGGTCTCTCCCCGCTCCTCGAGGTCCTGGACGCCGTGGCCGGAGGGAGGCGTCTTAGCTTGGTGTTCCAAGACCATACTCGGTATCGCAGCAAGGCCGACCTTGTGTTTGGAAAGGAACACCTTCGGAACCCCGATCTCTTCCGCGCATTCGCCAACTGCCTTCCAGAATTTGTTACCAAACACCGTGATCAAGCTGTGGGGTTCATGGAGGGCCTCGTCTGTTATGACGGCCTGTGGACTAGTTTGCAGGTCAACCTCCGGAATTGCTTACAATCCAATACCTCCATTCCAGACAAGCTACGCGTCTTCGATAGGTGCTGCACGGTGATAGACGCGGCATTTGCGTTGCTGGACAACTCGCCGAATGTGGATTGGCGAGCACCTGACCTTGGATCGCTGGCACATTACTTCGAACTATTTGTCACTGATTGTTTCCAGGGAATTTTCGTCGAGAGGGCCATTGGCTTCCGCGTCGGTCTCATCAAAGCTAGATTTTGTAAAGCCGTCTTGACACAGTTTCTGGATGAGTTCAATCGCGAAGGCACCGTGGTTTTCCGGTCACATTGGGATGTCGCTTCTATCGCGAGAGTTTTCTATTCACTCGGTGTAGGAAACGACGAAGATGTGGAGTTCTGGAAATCATTCGTCGATGGGGGCGCTGTCGGGGCCGATTTTATGACCAAAACTCACACAATGCTCGAGATGGCTGCACGCGATGGGCCATTACTAAACTTTTGCAAACTAGGACATCTTGGGATGATGGCTGTTCCTTTCGAAGGATCAAGTCTACGGGATTCGGACTTCGAGAAGCTGCTAGATTTACTGCAGAAGATGATGGAAGACCCACGCCTGACACTCGCTTCTACTCCAGTTTGGGAAGACCTAGGTCGATTACGAATTGAAGTCGATGGCAACCACGCGAGGAGCAGCAAGGAGGACAAAACAAATATGCGGAATTTACTGGCGAAGATCGACGCAATCTATATGCACCGTCCTTTATTTACGCAAGAGCCCGCAAGCGATCGTGTGCGATCCCAAGCATCCGGAACTTCCGCCGTCGTGCAGCTAAACCCACCCCCCGAAGGGCTGGTCCCCGGAAATGATAGATCTAGTTTTGCTTCTACCTCCGCCACTGTCGTTGAAGATTTACACGATCGCTCACCTTCCCAAGACGATGACTATAAAGGTATAGTCCTTACCCTGTGACGCAATTCCTGTTTGATATGTCCCTTCTAACGCCCACCTCAATCTCCCAGTCATCACTCCAACACCATCCAATAATTCCCGCAGCGAGCTTGCAAACCTCTATCGTAGCGCGTACCCCCACCTCCCAAGCCAGATTGCGCCCAGTGGCCAAATCACTCGTCCATTCTCCGCATCCTTCTTGCCTACTCTGTCCCCTCCCTTGGAAAGCGCCGACCGTGCATCCCCAGGTATTCCACCCATTCACCCACCCTCATCTTATATGCGTTACAATGATCAGCATCGCCGCGCACTGGTTTACTATCCTCCGAGGGGAGGTACTGCCAGTCGGTCAGCAACGCTGTCGTCATTACACTCACCTACTAGAGCGGTTCCTGCCTCTTCGACGACATCGTTCGTTCGTTCTAGCAGCGGGGTCTATTCGAGCACACCTCCTGCCTCACCAGAAGATGATACAAATTAAATATTTATGAGCGGTCGGCAGAAAATCCGGTGACATCTAATGGTTATCAGTGTCTTAGGGACTCCTAACTCGGCGGTTCGTCAAGTCTTGGTATCGCCGCTGCGACTGAGCCACGAATAGTCGAATATAGACTGTGATATACTGGCAGATGTGGTTTACGATATCGTTCTCCAAATATTGTATTATCAACCACCTTTCTCACAGGCGGTTATCCGAGTCCGCACTTTATGACCCGCATGTTGACCTTCGTCGGCACGATGTCGGCCATCGTCCTTTCTAGCACTGGCCCACCTCCCAACGAGATAAGATTATGAAAGGAATATGCTATCGACTTCACAGGAAGTTTATGAGTAGGCGGAAGGAAGGTGTAAAGGTGTCGTTCTGTTCACATGCACGTACCACACTACTCCCGGAATTGGTATTTCCATGAAAGACCCGCGAAAAATACCTGATAGAGCCATGCATGGTAGCACGACTCAAAGTTCCCACTGTCCTCTGCGATTGGCTCGAAAAATTTGACATAACAAAATATTATCTGATAAGGGTTATTTCCCAGCGCGACTTGTCACGACCATGTGACGTTGTGACGCAGCAGGCAGCGACCCCATGACTCGGACAACTTCAACGAGGATTGCTCGCTGCCCTGCCGCACCTCCAGGCCTCCAGTGCGAGCCCCCCCATCGGATGCAATTTCACGTGCAGTACTCATCTACCTAGTTATGTATCCAACCTCCACTCTTACATCTGTGTATTCCGTCTAACCCAAGGTCCAAATATTGAAGCGTGGCTGGTCTCTGCTATTTCTACCGTCAAGATCACTCAGATGACAGGGAGGACGCTCTCGCAATCTCAGCCGCAGTCACTGCTCCCGTTTTAGTCACAGTGACATGTCAGAAACTGGCCCAGTTATCAAACTATGGTACTCCCCTTTTCAACTACTGCATCCTGGCCCCATCAACGAGGCCTACTTTATTGATCACAGCATGCGTATCACTACCTTCTGCACCATCGATGGTCGATGCGGATGCCCAGCAGTACAGGCGCGACTACCGGCGCAAGGTCATCTACTCCCGGGACCATCGGCCATGTTCTAGATCCCGCCGCATTCTGCCGTCAGTTCCCCAATGCCGAGTTTCTATCAATGGTCCTTAAGAAGCAGGTGAACCTGAAGGGCCCTGAACCGGTCTAGGTCGACGATGAGCTTCAGAAAGACTTTACCTAGATGTCGTGTGTGCTCATCATTATGGTCGTGTTGTGTTGTGACAGATGCCTCTTTACCACTGGGAAGACGATACAACAGGTGCTCTCGATGATCCTTTCTCCGTGACTGAAGTCTGCCCTGGTGAGCACATCGTCGTCGAGCTCAAACCTGGCGGTGTAGCAGAGGACGACAGATGCGAACAAAGGGAAAGCATTGTGGCTCACCAGTCTACGGAGCAGTTCCGTCCGTTTATGGATGGGTTTGGGGACGATATGCAATCCAATAAGAGTCTGGGGCGCGACTCGGCTTCGCAATCGAGTGCATTTGTTCAAGATTGCCTTTTCTCGCGGTTGTGCTCGCTCACAGAAGTTTATTTGCTTGGGTAGAGGAGTCAGAAGTCTATGGACATTCTTAGGAGTATCGACATGTCCCTGTGGTTCCGTTTAGAGATGTAGCTGTGAGCTCTTTCTCTAGACATTTCACACTCATACATTGTCGTGGCTCTGCTCTCTCGAGTGAACATTGAGGGCAGCCAGGCTCTCATCCCGAGCGGACTAGGTTCACAGGAAGCCTTTGCAAATGCGTGTACCAGATAGGACATTCTAGGAAGCTCTCAATCTGGGGTTCTCTACTAGCAGTGTGTAACCCTCATGTACAGACGCGTGCAAGGACCGATGCGGACAGCTCCGTCCGTGCGCCATTCGCCCAGTTACTTCACACTCTACGCACGGGGAAATCTCCTAATGCCGTTCCACGCTATCAGCTTCGAACAACATTTCCAGAATCCTTATATACCTCGAGGCGGTAGCGCTGCACTCATAAACTCTACAAGGGCATTGAGCAGTCTTGATGTGGTCGGGGGCGGAGTGTGTTCCAACTCCAAAGAGAAGAGGAGAGGAGGAAGCGTTATCGAGGGTCGAGAACGAGAGGGGACAACGAGAAAGAGTGCCGATGCCATCCAAGTCTCGAGACAGGGCGACGACAAGACGAGGTTGGTTGGAGTGCCCTCGTTTGGTGAGAGTCATACAGTGGTCACATGACAGGGGCGTTCCCCGTATTCAGCCAGAAAACGAGTTTCTTATATACAGAGACTGTACATATGACTGAGTCGAATAACTTGGTCGAAGGAAGAAGTGAAAGAGCGGGGAAAAGGAGAAATGGCGGAGAAGCAGAATACGTAAGCGTTACGGAAACGAGTACCGCTAGAACGGTGGTAAAGTTTGGGTACTTGCGGTCCGAGACACGAATGTAGTAGGAAACGGCGACAAGAAATATGGAGGTAGGGGCAAGGGGTAACGGAGCGTGTGCAATCATGAGGTCAGTAAAAGACTACAGGGGATTGATCCAAGCCTTGCCAGTGACAAATGGGCGACATGGCCAATGTAATCGACGATGGCAAAGCGTCTTGAAAGCTTCAAAGAGCGTCTTGGCGATGGAAGAGTTCGATGAGCCAAACGAGGGGCTAAGGCGCGTAGCCTACGAACAAGTGGCGAGGGGGATTTCTGGCGGCGTCCATTGGCATCTCAAAGCGATGAAGTGAGCGAGTAACGAGTGAAGAGTGTGTGCGGGTAGTTGTGGGTGTACGAGGGAGAGATGGGACGGGGGAAAGCGAGAAGATCAATGGAAGGTGTTGTGGGACGTCGTAGGGTGCGAACCTGAATTGGCAAGTGTGCCATGCGGTGACCGCTCTGTAGCAACCCAGAAAGTGTCGAAAACGGCGGATTTCATGCTTGGGTTGGCCTTGCAACGCATATGGTGAGATCCTTTCACGCAGTATGCAACCACATCCCTTGAAGTGACAAGTAGAGTGTGAGGTCTGGATGTGCCTCAACAGTTCATCGTCACGGCGCAGCAGATGCTCGGTGCGCTTCACACGGTGTTACCACCTAAACGTGATAAACCCGTCGCTACTGCACTCGCCCAGCTCAAGAATAGCGGGCACCGTTCGCCGCATAGGTCTGGGAGGACACTGAGGGCGGAGTACTAGTGGGCCGTGACGTCGGTGCGCGGCGAGGAGACTTGCAGGCCATTGCCAAGACGAGGGTGGGTGTGCGTTTCACCCTGTCGCGAGTGTTTGGGGTATATCCACCCAGTGACAGTCTTTGTCAACGCGCTGCTTGCAGCACTGATAAGCTACGGCTGCACACACCAGCAGTTCAACAGGTCAATCTAGAACACTCGGTGGTGTGCCGTCCAGACGCGCAGAAGCCCTGAGGCCAGGAGGAAGGGCTCGACGCTGCGATTGTGTTCGCAATTCTTTGGGCGATCTTAGTGTATAGAGGGATGACCGGGGGGCGTAGAAACAATAGAAGGAACGTTGGCGCGGAACAGAATGACGCGGAAATGAGCAACACCAGGCCATCTCTTCATCTCCCCAAATATGGTAATGGTCATCTGCGGGCATACGGACTGCAAGTCCTCGGGCCGACGTCGGAATTTGCTTAATTTGTGCGGTGCGCACAATTTCGAGTCTGAAGTCCTGTAAGTTCTACTCCAGTGGCGTACTGCACGCGCCAGTGTCAGGTCCCTCATTAATTGGCAGGGATGATGCCGACGCAATTTCCGACGAAACCATCCGACGAAACAGCCTAGTCTATCCGCAACTTCCAGTGGACTCGAAGGGTCATCGTGACTTAACCCGCTTATGTGCCAATTTGTCCTCATACCTTTACAAGACCCTTCCCTCTCCTTATCAAGCCCCGAGAGGAGCCACAGTCATCTTCCGAATCCTTCACACCAGCGTATTGTAGAATTTGTGGCCTACATCCCGTCTGCAAGCGCGTGTCCTCCTTGCGTCACCGTGTTACGAGGGCAATTCCATTCATTTGTCAGTACTGACGGACGCTGCATGGGGGACGTCGATCTTTCAGTTTGGGTCTTCTTCTTACTAGTCGGAGTTTTCTTCCCACATCTGAGATGTGATATTTCTAGAGGACGTGAAGCTCCTAGGTGTCGATCAGACGGACCTCTACACCCCGATTGCCATCTCTTCTAGACTTCGCACGACCCACATAAATTCGGGGGTTCCCCCTTAAATACAGTAGCGTCTCCGTCTGCTAGTGGTTTAAACCTCAAGACAATGGCTACACCTCTCTGTTCGAGGGACTCAGAAGCCCAAACTGAAGGTGAGCACCAAATTTAATTATCTCGACGTCATCCCACCTGGCATGTCACAGCTCGGAGGAGACTGTTTTCCGACTGGTCGGCAGTTTCTGGGAACGACGACGGAAAAACGCAAGCCCATGAGAAAAGGCAAAGCGAAGGTACGCATACCCTAGACTGGATTACTGGAATTTCCCCGGCTAAATTTGACAAAGCCGAGGACGCTGAGTACGGAGACTCGTCCGCCATGTACTGGAACTTGTATGCGTCAGAGGCCGAAGTCGGCGATCAGAAGCTTGTCGAGACCTTGACCGGTGACACCAACTCAATGTTGCTCCTGGTGAGTGGTAATGCCCGGGATTCCATACTCTGCGTCAACCTGATCACGTATCACAGAATAGTATTTTCTCTACAATAATCGCGGGATTTATCATAGAAACATACAAGGCTCTTCAACCAGACAACAACCAAGGAAACTGTATGCCTATTATCACAACTCGTTTCCCAGGGAGATTCACAACAATCATCTCAATTTTGCCCCGAGCCTCCTTCCCCTGGGGGGCCTTCGCCAGCTGTCATTCGATCCAATATCCTACTGGTCCTCAGCTTTTTCTTGGCAATGACGAGCGCCCTGGCATGTACCCTCATCCAGCAGTGGTGCCGCGAATTCACCAAGTACGCCTCTCCCCGTGTGGCCCCGCACAAGCGTGGGCGGGTCCGAACATATCTGTTTCAAGGCCTCGAACGATTCTATATCAGGAGATTCATGCACGGGGTCCACCTCCTTTTGCACACCTCAGTGTTCCTGTTTTTCTGCGGCGTCAGTGATTATCTCTACGACGTTTACCCGACGGTTGGGATGATCTCCTGGTACTGTGTCACCGCGTTGGCGGTGGTGTATGGGGCCCTCAGCATTGCTCCCCTTATCATCGGCAACTGCCCCTACCAAACGGCTCTGACGCCTCCACTCCAGTTCGGTTACAGGCTGCTATTCTTCCCTGGTCGCGTCGTATGGTGGTGCCTACGGAGGAGCCCAAAAGGAAGATTTCCAGGACGGAAAGACCTGCATTTCAACAAAAGCCATTTTCTTGTAGACGAGGCGAATAAGACTTGGAATGCGGAACACCTGGATCCCTGTGCCATGGAATGGCTCTTCACGGACAATGACTTCAGCGATACCGATATGGACAGATTTTTGCTAGGACTCCCAGGATATATCCACTCGGATTTCACCGTCGCTGAAGCCCTGCCGAAGGTCCTAACTGCACCATATATCCTCCGTCGCACTAGAGAACACCTCTTGGCGTGCGCATCAGCAACTGAGCTTTCTGAAGAAACACGCCTAAAACGTGTGTCGGCATGCGTCGAATCTCTATGGGCAATATTCCAACACCAGACAAACGCTGAGCATCCCGAAAACCTCGAGGAAGAAGAGCCACTACCGGAGTACATGCAGAGTATCGTCGATGGTTTCAACAGATGCGACAAGGTAGTTGGTCTGCGTGGATTTTGCGTCAGGGCGCTCGCTTTCCAAGGTTTCCTGACCAAGTTCCTAGAGCAAGCCGAGGATGGATTACCTAATATCAAATTTCCGACCCACTTTATCCCCCTGTACATGTTCTTCTCTTCCTGGGACCATACGAAGCGGCAAGACACCGTGCCACCGCCCGACAGGGACAGGGAAATGTGGCGGGCTGTTCTGCATGACGATCCACTCATCAATCTGACATTACTCGCCAGGGCTATTCTTTCGCAAGGCGATGCTGATTCCTTCGACCCTCTCAATGTGTTGGAAAACACTCGACACACTCCGGAGTAAACTTCGAGTCACCATAGTCGACGTATCTAGCCCCTCATTGGCGTTGTTCAACGAAGTACACAAACAGACACTCACTCGCGTCGAAGATCAAGCTGACGAACCAAGCCTCAGCCTCTCCCCACTCCTCGAAGCCCTGGACGCCGTGGCCGGAGGGCTCCGTCTCTGCATGGTGTTCCGGCACCATCCCCGGTATCCCTGCAAGACTGACCTTATATTTGGAAAAGACCGCCTTCGGAACCCCGATCTCTTCCGCGTATTTGCCAGCTGTCTTCCAGAATTTGTCGCCAAAAACCCTGAGAAATCCGTGAGGCTCATGGAGGGCCTCGTCTGTTATGACGGCCTGTGGACTATTTTGCAAGTCCACCTCCGGAACTGCTTACAATCTAATACCTCCATTCCAGACAAGCTACGCGTCTTCGATAGGTGCTGTACCGTTATCGACGTGGCTTTCGCGTTGCTGGACAACTCGCCGAATGTGGACTGGCGAGCACCCGAACTTGGATCACTGGCGCATTACTTCGAACTATTTGTCACTGATTGTTTCGAGGGAGTCTTCATCGAGAGGTCCATGGCTTTCCGCGTCGGCCTCATCAAAGCTAGATTCTGTAAAGCCGCCTTAGCTCAGTTCCTGGACGAGTTCCATCGCAAAGGCACCGTGGTTTTCCGATCACAGTGGGACGTCGCCTTTCTCGCAAGAGTATTCTATTCTCTCGGCGTTGGCACCGATGAAGATGTGGAGTTCTGGAAATCATTCGTTGATGGGGGCCCAATCGGCGCTGAGTTTATGACCAAAGCCCATGCAACGCTCGAGATGGCTGCACGCGACGGGCCATTACTGAACTTTTGCAAACTAGGACATCTGGGGGTGATGGCAGTTCCTTTCGAAGGATCAAGTCTACAAGATATTGACTTCACGAAGCTGTTAGATCTCTTGCAGAAGTTGATGGAACACCCACGCCTGACACTCGCATCTGCTCCAGTTTGGAAAGAACTACGCCGATTACAACTTGAAATCGAAGACGCCCGCTCGATGGGCAGCGACGAGGACAAAACGAAAATGCAGGCTTTACTGGTCAAAATAGATGCAGTCTATAAGCTCCGTCTTTCATCTACGCAAGAGCACTACCCAAGGGATGATGTGCAATCCCCGTCATTCAGGAATTCACCTGTCGTGCAGCCAAACCCACCCTCCACCAGCCCGATTCCTGTCTATAATAGATCTAGTTATGCCTCTTCCTCCACCACTGTCGCTGAAGATCTGCGCGATAGCTCACTAGCCCAAGAGGACAATTACAGAGGTACGGTCATTCCACTTTGATGGGATTCCTGTCTGATGGGCCCGTGCTAACGCACTCCTCAATTTTCCAGGCATCACTCCGGCGCCGTTCAATAATTCCCGTGGGGAGCTCGCAAACCTCTATCATAACGCGTATCCCCTCCTCCCAAGCCAAATCGGACCCGGTGGTACAATCATTCGTCCATTCTTTTCACCCTTCTTGGCTACTCTGTCCCCTCCTTTGGAAACTGGAGACCGTACCACTCCAGGCATTCCGTCTATTCATCCGCCCCCACCTTATATGCGTTACAATTATCAACACCGCCGCGCGCCAGTTTACTATCCTCCAAAGGCAGGTGCTAAGCGTCGGTCGGCCACGTTGTCATTATTACAGTCGTCCACAAGAGCGGCTTCTGCCCCTTCGAGAGCACCGTTGGTTCCTTCCAGCGGCGGAGACTATTCGAGCACCCCTCCCGCCTCACCAGTAGATGAGATATAGTGAACCACTCTCAGCGGTAATTATTAGTGTTCGGCGGAAAATCTGGTGACGTCTAACCCTACAGACCGCGATTGACGGTGGACTGTTGCATATTGGCATTCGGTGAATATTTATTTGTAAACACCTTTCTTGGGTATCTGCACTGTATGACCCGCATGTTGGCCTGTGTTGGCACGTGGTGGGCTCCGGACTGACGAGAGGATGTTATGGAACATGCTATCCATTTGTCACAAAGTTATGTTAAGATGTAATGGTATCATTCTGTACACGCACTTATACAACACTACGCCAGGAGTCGGTCTTTTGATGAAAAGAAAGGCTTGTAAAAAATATCTGATGGAACATAATTCGTGGTAGCGGGACACAACCCTCATTCTCTCTCGTTGTCTAACTTAGCATTTTGGTATTTGAGGTTCTAGAACGAAATATTGTAAATTACGTCTGATAAGAGTTATTTTTGAGGGCAAATTGTCACAATCACATGATGTTGTGACGTAGTCGACTTGCTCGACCCTTTGGCGACTTCGACAAGGATTGCTCACTGCCCTGCAGTACCTCCAGTACGACTCCCCCACCTTTCCAAGGGCAGCTGTCTCTACCTACTTTCGTATACAATTTGCACACTTGTCAAGACCACATCCATACCCCCGGGTCTCCGTTTGTAGCTGTTGAAGCACAGCTGGTCTCGGCTTCTTCTACCGTCGCAACCGCCCCAGGTGAGAAGGAGAATGCCCCCACTGTCTCAGCCATAGTCACCGCCTTGGCTTTTGCTGCAGTGACAGCAGAAACCAATGCAGAAATTGACCCAGTCATCAAGCTACACTCCTCATAACCACTGCGTCCTGGCCCCATCGATGCGACCAGTCTACTTCGTGGACAACAGCACGTGTACGACTACCCTCGGTCCCATCAACGGTTGACGCGAACACCTCGCAGTACAAGCGTGACTACCGGCGGAAGATCGTCTACTCACGGAACCATCGACGTGTTCTCGACCTCGCCGCATTCCGCTATGGGTTCTTCGATGCTTTATGTCGAGTTTCTATAAACGTTCCTCAACAAGAAGGCGAATTCGAAAGGCCCTGAACTGGTCCAGGTTGACCATGAGCTTACAAAGGCCTTACCTATATGTTGTGTGTGCTCATCGTCATGGTCGTGTTCGTGTTGTGGCTGATGCCTCTTTATCACAGAGAGGAGGGTATAACAAGTGTGTTCGATGAGATGTTCTTCGTGATCGAAGACTGCTCTGGCAAGCACGTCGTCGAGCTCAAGCCTGCCGGCGTTGCACAGGACGTGATGGAGGTGAACAAAGAGTCGTCGTGGCGCAGCAGATCACAGAGCAGTTCCGCGCGTTCATGTAGGAGTTCGGGGACGTGCTGCTGCCAGAATGAGAGTCTGGAGTGTGACTCCGCTTCGCAATTGGGTGCGCTTGGTTAATATTTCTCTTTCTCATGGTTATGCTCACTCACAGAGTTCGCTCGCTTGTGTAGGGGAGTCAGACGGCCATGGACAAGACTAGGAGTAGTGATGTGTCCTTTTGCTATCGTATAGAGACGAGTTGTACACCTTTTCTCTATGGACATTTCACTCTCATACATCCGGCCCATCCGTCGCAGCTCTGCTCTCTCGAATCTAATAACGTACACCTCGAACGCAGATTCCGCTCTCGTCTCGAGGACCTGGCAGATGCGTGCGCCTAAGTCAGGTCAATCTCGAATTCTCTGCAACTAGCAGCGTGTAACCCTCATGTACAGACAGTGCAGGGTCCGAAGCAGACAGTCCCGATCAGGAAAAACCTGCTTTGATAATTTCCATATTGAGCAAGAATTATTGACATTGTGCATTACAGTATGATGTCGCTAGTGCTCGCTACTCTTAATTATCGCGATTATCACGGCATTATTCCGGGAGGTTTTTCCTGATGGCCCATTCGCGTACTATTCTCCCAGTTACCTCACACTCTGCGCACGGGGAAAGCTCCTGTACGCAGTTTCGTGCTGCTAGTTTCGTGCTTCGAACCGCGTTTCGATAACCCTCGCAGGTTTCCAAGCACTTAACGCCGCACTCATCAGGCAGCAGGTAAGAGATATTAACTCGATGCACCAGATGCGTGGGCACGGCACGTGGGGAAGCGCATTGATACAGCATGCTAGGTCTGTCGACCTCGTTACGCACTAGATTAGTGAGTCACGCCGCTACATTCTCTGTACAGGTACCTGTGGACCCCTCCGGGACAAGTCCTGGTCCTTGCGTGCACAGCGGAGCCTCGAGATAGGATGCTCGGTTCCCTCGTCTGGGCCTGACTTCCGGGGTAATTCACGCAGAGGTAAGGGGACAATAGGTGACTAGGCGCTGTATGATTCGATGTCCCACTAAAGCCTAAGAGCGTGGGTTTGAAATGCAGGGAGAGTAGCTATAGAGCTAAGGTAAAAACTGGAAATAGAAAGGTAACATAAAAGAGGTTGGAAGCCACATGGCCGAGGCGATCGAGGGTGCGAACACGAAAGGCTGGCCTTACATCGGTGCGCTCCGCACTGTGCATAGTGCCACTTCTCAGTTTACCAGCCCCCGCTGCCGGTGCGCTGCTCGTGCTGCTCAGGAATTGCAGGACACCATTTGTACGACAACATTTTGAACATCTGCGTGCTACTTCAACCACAATTCGAGATGTAGCACGCATGCATGTGTCCGGTTAATATTCTAGGCGGAAGGATTTGGGAGGACAAACTCGGGTGCCGTCACGGTTGGTGTGCAGGAAAGGGTCTCACAGACCCTTGTCGAGGCGAGGGTGGGTATTCTTTAGACGGTGTCGTCCGAGTCAGTGTTGGCGATATCTCCGTCTATGGTAGTGTCTGCAATTGTGTTACTGCCAGCTCCGGATACGTCGCGGCTGTAGCGGTTCTGCAGGTCATTCTGGCACGCGCATTCGATGGTGCGTCGTCCAATTGGCAAGCCCGCAGAAACGTCTGAGGCGAGGAGGAGTTCGACACTACGCCGGCCTTCGCAAGACCTTTGGCGCTCTTAGTGGACAAGGGGTTGATCGAGGGAGTGAGTAACATCATAGAAGGGACGTTAGCGCGGAATACAACGACACGGAAATGAATAACCTCATCACTCCACCCTTACATTCATTGGGATTGTATCATGGGGTAGCATGTGTTCTTAATTGATCGCGAGTGATATAGGGCCTGACTCATGTCAAATCTTGCCTTATGAGTGCAGAATAACGACCTTCACAAATCCCGGAGCCCTCAATGAAACCAAGAATGAAACGGCGCGGACCACTTACGTCCCTAGCGCAACAGCGTCTGGCGACTGGATTATGTAGCCCGAGGCTGTGTACAAATCCGAGTCTGCAATGCGAACAGTAAATTCTACCCCAGTTGTATACAACACTTGTACTTCTCGTGACCGCACCCGGAGCAGATCCCTGGTTCATCGGTAGAGTCAGTACTAAGTATTCCTTGATGCCAACGCGGGCGCCAATGAAACTGTTTGTTTTTATCTTTGAGTCGACTCGGATTCTTGGAAGGACAAACTCATTTTTACCGCCTTGGACGTCATAGACATCGTAGTGGAGCCTGAGGGTACTAGTATCTGGACCTACCTCTCGACGGGAGTGTCCTCACTTAGTCCTCACACTTTTACTGAGACCGCGAGCGCTTATTCGTGCGTTATCTACCCGGGGCTCCGAGCTCTCCTTCTCATTGTTTTGTTTCAAGCCGGTCTTAGCCATCTCCCGGTTCGTCACTATGACACCAGCATATTGCGGCCTACACCATGTTTACGAACGCATGTCACCCCTATATCACCATCACCAAAAACAAAGAACAAGTGCGACACATGGAACTGCCGCAATTCCAGTCGTCTCTCGACGCAGGCGAATGCTGCACGAGTATGTCGAACGTTCAGTTGGGACTCCTTCCCTTTTGGTGATCGGAGTTTGCTCATCGCATCGAAGGAATGTCGCCGGTGCCAGAGCTTTCCTCTTTTTTAATATGAATTCGGGAAGTGGAAAGGATGTAGGTTGGTGAAGGTGTCGATCAGGGTTCGCACCCTTTCACGTTCACCGCGGACCTCTACATCCCTCCACGATCACCATCTCTTCTAGGGTCTACCCAACCCACTCACACTCGTGGTTCCCCCTTTAAATAGCGTCTCTCCTAGTGGTTTTGACCTCAGGACAATGGCTACACCTCACGATGATTCAAGGGACCTAGAGGCCCAAACAGAACTTACAGAAGGTCAGCGCCGAATTTATGCTCACCTCCATGAACCTCGTCTCACCTGGAATGTCACAGCTCAGAAATGGTTTTTCAAATGGGCGGGGATTTACAGGAACGACGACGGAAAAAACCAAAGTCAACGCAAAGGTACGTGTCCTCTAGCCTGAGCTCGATTTCCCCGGCTGACTTTGAACAATCGAAGCTGCTGATTACGGAGACTCGTCTGCCATCTACTGGAAACTGTATGCCTCAGAGGCTGAAATCAGCGATCAGAAGCTCGTCGAGACCTTGACCGGTGATACCAACTCGATGTTGATCCTGGTGAGTGGGGTGTACCGACTTCAAGCTCTGCGTCAACCTAATCACACGCCACAGAATGGCATCTTCTCTTCAATAATCGCGAGTTTTATCATAGAAACGTATCATGCTCTTCAGCCAGACAACAATCAAGAAACCGTCTGCCTATTATCACAACTCGTTTTCCAGGGAAACTCCTCCCAACAATCATCTCCATTTTGTCCAGGTCCTTACCCTGGGGGGCCTTCGGCGGCGGCCATTCGATCGAATATTCTACTGTTCCTCAGCTTCTTCCTGGCTATGGTGAGCGTACTGGCATGCGCCCTTATCCAGCAGT
This sequence comes from Lactarius indigo, assembly GCA_025766275.1. NCBI lineage: Eukaryota > Fungi > Basidiomycota > Agaricomycetes > Russulales > Russulaceae > Lactarius > Lactarius indigo. The sequence goes on from JAFKAC010000008.1 coordinate 1,886,636, forward strand.
GGTGTCGCGAATTCTTGAAGTACGCCTATCCCCGTGCGGCCCCGCACAAGCGCGGGCGGGTCCGAACTTATCTGTTTCGGGGCCTTAATCGATCCTATATGAGGAGGTTCATGTACGGCGTCCACGTGCTTTTGCACGTTTCGGTCTTCCTATTTTTCTGCGGCGTCAGCGATTATCTTCACGACGCTTACCCGAGGGTTGGGATAATCTCCTGGTACTGTGTCATCGCGTTGGCGGTGGTGTATGGGGCCCTCAGCATTGCCCCCCTGATTATCGGCAGCTGCCCCTACCAAACGGCCCTTACCCCCCCACTTCAGTTTGGTGGCAGGCTCCTACTCGTCCTCGGTCGCGCTGTATGGTGGTCCTTGTGGTGGGGCAAGAAAGGGACTTGGCCACAGCGCGAAGACCTCCATTTCCGCAAAAACCATTTTCTTGTGAAAGAAGCAAATACGAAAGCGGAAAATCTGGACCCCTACGCCATGAAATGGCTCTTCACGGACAATGACTTCAGCGATACCGATATGGACAGGTTTTTACTCGGACTCCCAGGATATATCCACTCGCATGTCACTGGCGCAAAGGACCTGCCGAAGGTCCTAACTGCGCCTTATATCATCCGTCGCATCAGAGAGCACCTCTTGACGTGCGTGACAGCTACGGAACTTTCCGAACCAGCACGCGTAAAACGTGTGTCGGCATGCGTCGACTCTCTACGGGTAATATTTCAACGCCGAACAAGTGCCGAGAGCGAGTATCCCGAAGACCGGAATGAAGTGTCACTACAAGAGCATATGAAGAGTATCGTCGATGGTCTCAACACACTATGCGAAGAATCAGACAATATAGTGGACCTGCGCGCATATTGCGTCAGGGCTCTCGCTTTCCAAGGCTTCCTCGAGCCAGCCAAAGTGGCACCGCTAAATAACAAATTCCCAAGCCACTTTATTCCCCTACACACGTTCTTCTCTTCCTGGGACAACCCGTCGCGGACGCAGCAGAAGGATACCACCCCGCCTCCCTCAGGAGTCTCTGACGAGAAGGTGACCCCTGACGAAGGCGAAATGTGGCGGACTGTTCTGAATGACGGACCACTCATCAATCTGACTTTGCTCGCCGGAGCTATTCTCTCGCGAGATGAAGTTGATCCTTCAAGCCTTTCCATGTGTTGGCAAACTCTCGATATACTCCGGAGCGAGCTTCGAATTAACAAGGTCAACGTATCTCACTCCTCATCGACGCGTTTCGACGAAGTACACGAGCTAACACGCACGCGCGTCGTTGCCGAAGAACCAGGATTCAACGTCATCCCGCTCCTCGAGGTCTTGGACGCCGTCGCCGGTGGGCGGCGTCTCAGTCTGGTGTTCCAGGATCGCCCCAAGTATCACAGCAAGGCCGACCTTGTGTTTGGAAAGGAACACCTTCGGAACTCCGAGCTCTTCCGCGCATTCGCCAACTGTCTTCCAGAATTTGTTACCAAGCACCCTGATAAATCCGTGGGATTCATGGAGGGCCTCGTTCGTTATGACGGCCTGTGGACGAGTTTGCAAGTCAACCTCTTGAATTCCTTGCGATTTAATACCCCCATTCCGGCCAAGCTACGCATCTTTGATGCGTGCTGCACGGTGATCGACGCCGCGTTCGTGGTGCTGGAGACATCGCCGAATGTGGACTGGCGAGCACCTGAACTTGGATCGCTGGCGCATTACTTCGAATTATTTGTCACTGATTGTTTCCAGGGCATGTTCGTCGAGAGGGCCATCGGCTTCCGCGTCGGTCTCATCAAAGCTAGATTCTGTAAAGCCATCTTAACACAGTTCCTGGGCGAGCTCAATCACGAAGGTACCGTGATCTTCCGGTCACAGTGGGACGTCGCTTCTCTCGCAAGAGTATTCTATTCCCTCGGCGTTGGCACCGATGACGACGTGGAGTTCTGGAAATCATTCGTTGACGGGGGCCCTATCGGGGCAGAGTTTATGATCAAAACCCACGCAACGCTCGAGATAGCTGCACGCGACGGGCCATTACTAAACTTTTGCAAACTAGGACATCTTGGGTTGATGGCGGTTCCTTTCAAAGGATCAGGTCTAGAAGATACGGACTACTTCAAGAAGTTGTTAGAACTACTGCAGAAGATGACGGTTGACCCACGCCTACCCCTGAAACTCGCTTCTCCTCTAGTTTGGGAGGACTTACGCCGACTACAAGAGGAAGTATTCGACATTTGTGCAGGGAGCAGCGACAAGGATGAAGCAAATATGCAAGAATTACTAGCGAAGATCGACGCGGTCTATCAGCAGCGTCCTTCGTCCACACAAGAGCACCGTCCAAACGACCATGTGCAACCCCAAGCTTCCGGAACTCCGCCTGTCGCGCAGCCGAACCCACCCTTTCGAGGGCAGATTCCCGCTAATGATAGGTCTAGTTATGCTTCTTCCTCTACTACTGTCATCGGAGGTCGGCACAGTGACTCGCCGACGCAAGAGGACTATTACAAGGGTACGGTTTATCTTTGTGACGGAATTTCTGTTTGATAACTCCTTGCTAACGCTCACCCCAACCTCCCAGGCATCACTCCGGCACCACTCAATAACACCCGCGGCAAATTTGCAAACCTATATAGTATTCCGTACCCCATCCTCCCGAGCCAGATTGGGCCCGGTGGCCCCATCGTTCATCCATTGTCTGCATCCTTCTTACCCACGTTGTCCCCTCCAGTGGGAAGCACCACGGATCAAGCATCCCCAGGCGTTCCAACCACAACCGTTCAACATCCCTTACCTTATATGCGCTACAGTGATCAACACCGCGGTGCGCCGGTGTACTATCCCCCAAGGCGGGATACCCGGGCCAATCGGTCGGCCACGCTGTCGTCATCACCGGCGCCAACAAGAATGCTTTCTGCCTCATGGTTCGGTTCTCCTTCCAGCAACGGGGTCAATTCGAGCACCCCTCCCGTCTAGTTCACGAGAAGAGACGAACCACCCACTCTCAACGTTAATTTATTAGTGTCAGTGGTAAATCTAGCGCTTACCTATGTTTTGGGAACACCTACCCCATCAGTTCGTCACGCCTTGGGCATTACTGCTACGACCGATTCACGGATAACCGAATACAGATGTACCGGTAGATAGTGATACATTATAACCTCCTCCATGACTTGACGGACTTCTGTCGCGTGTTGGGGCACGGGCCGGGCACCGTTGGCATTCAGCGAATTTTATTATCAGACACCTTTCTCGGGCATTTACGCTGTACGATTCGCATGTTGGCCTTCATCAACTCAATATTGTCAGCCATCCTCTATGCTAGCAATGCTACCCTTCACTAGGCAATCGGCCTTTTCAGTAAAAATACCCGCAGCCTGAAAGATTTGTTCGGATCGGGACTTTAAAAGGAAATATCTATGACCGATAAGTGTTACATGTGAGAAAATCATTCACGACTTGTCACATCATATGACGTTGTGACAGAGTAGACTTGACGGGTTGACCCAGGGCTAACCCTTGTTCAGACCTTATGGCGACTTCGACAAGGATCGCTCTCTGCCCTGCGGCACCTCCACTACGGGTCCCCCATCTAATGCCATTTCACATACAGTACTCAGGCCCAGCACCTGTCTCCACCTACTTTCGTATCCAACCTGCTCCCTTGCCAGAATCGCATCCGTGTCCCCCTTCTGTAGCTGTCGAAGCGCAGCTGGTCTCTACTACTTCTACCGTCGTGGCCGTCCCAGAGGAGAAGGAGAACGCTCCCGTAGTCTCGGACGTAGTCACTCCCACGCCCTTAGCCACAGCGACAGCAGAAATCAACGCAGAAACTGACCCGGTCACCAAGCCACCCTCTGAACCGGTGCGTCCTGGCCCCATCGAGCGGATCTCTAGATCGGCCAAACGATTCATCTCGTCTTTCCGCGGTCGCACGGTCCATGGCGTAGAAACGTCGTTGCCGAAAGGATACTCGGGCATCGTCCTGCGTGGTGACGCGGAAGGCCGGATCCAGACAACGGCAGGTAAAGCAAAGCGTCAGCCGGCCCGTAAGCTCCGCAGTCGGTTCCCCGATGAAGTCCCAGAGGACGATATGACGGGCATCCTGCCGCCTGAAGAGGAGCGTCCGGTCAGGGTCCTAAAACCGTCGGCCAGGTTCGATTCGTTCGTCTTGTGGCACCCGGATATTCCCGTCGATGAGGAGATGGACGAGTACCTCCGTTCGCTTTCTGAGTGGGTCAACATCGCTTCCAAGGTGCATATTATGTGACCCGTATAACTCCCCAGTCATAGTCTAACGATACCCAACCAGATTCATCAAAGCGAAGCACTTCCAACATAGATAGAAGTGTACACCGATTAACACTGTATTTTCATCGCAATTTTTTTGCACTACCACTCTGCTTATTCTCTCGGGACCGTAGAGGCAAACAACAAGCCCAAAGCACAAATGTCTTTGGCGCGTTTCGAGAGCAGGTTGTCTTGTCTGATTTTGCCATAGGCGGCCCAAACAGGCTAAGGTTGCCCGTGTCTGGCTAGCCTGAAGGCGTCATCCGTCTCTGTTGCCCAACCAGTGATAAGTCGCTACAACTGCGTCGTTGGCCCTCATCTTCACGTTATACCAGTCATACAACCCCTGGATCAGGCTTCTGTCTTTACAAAGTAGTGCTCCCGCAAGTGCTTTCAATTGAACTTGTATCGTCCAAATCAAACCTCGTCTCAGCGGTCAAAGCTAGGAAAACAACCAACAACCCCCCACAAAAAAAAAGGTATACGGCATAGTCTGAACTCGCCGATCACCCGGTGACGGTTGACTGGTTCTTGACCGTGGTCGACCGCATGTAGTGGGCCTGAAGATGTTGAGCTGCAGCTGCACGCAGTAGTGCACCTGGACTTGATGCATGATGTCGCGCAGGACATATGTTCGGTTGGGGAGGCACAAAAGAGGAATAGGTGGGGTACAAATATGCCACAACAGCGGATTTTGACTTGTTATCACCAAACTCCCCCAACACCTACAGCCTGAGACAAATTTGGAAAGGGAGTGTCATAGAGTTTATGATACTGCACCTCTTTTTTTTCTTTCTGAAAATTCTTCTAAATCGCAAGCAAAAACATTCACAGAAGAACATGGTCTTTGCGCGATCACCCGCATTCCGTCCGCCGCCGCGTGGGCTCGCTCAGTGACACCTCTGGATGGCACAACATCGTGTCCGAGTGAATGCCGATATCTACCATAGTGAGGGCGACGCGAACGTGATTACCAGTGCTCTCAGGCAGGTCATTCCAACGCGCCCTCAATCTCGCGGTGCATTCTCTGCGGCTAGCAGCGTGTATCCCTGGTGTACAGATCCGTGACAGCGCAGGGTGCGTGTACACCCCGAGGCAGACATTCCATTCCGCTAGTTGCCCGTCACATACAACGCACGGGACCCCTAGCGTCGCTCCATGTTGCAAGCCTCATGCGGAGTACCCCAAATACTTCCAGAACCCAACATTGCGCTCATAAATGCGGAGGGTGAGAATTAATTGCTTCGCGCACCGGATGCGTGGACACGGCAAATGAAGAAATGCACAAACTAGGGTGCCGACTTTATTCCGCCGTATGCCGCTATATTCCCAGAGCACTTACTTGTTGATCCCCCCGGTAGAACCCGGATACGCCTCAGTGGCTCCCCCAAGGGCTCCCCTTTGCGTGCTTGGCGCATCCGCGAGTGAAAATGCTCCGTGCACTCGGCAAGGTGTTCCTGCCCCCACAGTATTCCAGTACAGTCGAACCTCTCATAACCCATACCCATTAAGAGCCATATAACCTCATAACCACTGGGCTTCCACAACCCACACCAGTACGTGAGGATAGGCCCCGAGCTGTAGTTTAAAATGTATAGATTATTGAGGATCAGAGAGTATGATTTGCCGGTTACAAAATCCCAAAAGTGGGTATGGGTTATGAGAGGTTCGACTGTAGCCCCTACTGTGCTTCTCGCCTAGTTCAGGAATCGGGGCCCGCTGTTTGTAGCGGACTTCCTGCGCGCTGCTTCTGTCGTAATTTGAAGATGCCCGCATGTGTGTATTTGTCTAGTGAACTTTCTCGGACGCCGGCGGATAGGATTGGGTGGACACCGAGGACAGGTTGAGCTGTTGCGGTCGGTGCGCACAAAAGGGCTCGCGAGTCATTGCCGGGATGAGTGTGGGCATGCTTCCGATGCGGCCCCAAATCTGCGGCATATCGCGTTGTCAGCAACACTGGATAAGCTTCAGCTGCACACACCAGCAGCTCTGTGAAACTCTGACACGTGATGGTGTGCCATCTAAAGGCCTCAGGATCGCCTGAGCGTCATCATCATTCATTTACCCTCGCCTTTCAAATTTGGTGGTCCAGCTCAGCGACTCTGAGTCGGGTCCACGAGTTTGTACTATTGAGTCATGTAACGAATACAGACACCCTTGCCTACAGTAATGCCTTCTTTTTGAATCCCGGGACACACGCCAAGGTGTAGGCCGATCACTGGCACAGTCGTGTTCTTAGCATTTTAAGTGACGTGGGGCACAATGCACGTCAATCCTTACCTTACCAAATAATGACGTTCCCAAAAGCCCGTAATGAAACGGTGGTGACTATATCATCGCCCGCTGCCCCCTACACCACTCCCAGAGGGGCCACTTTCATGCTACACGCCCACGAGGATCATAGCCTAGTACTCGCAAACACCTTAGCTGTATTACCGCAACTGGGGCAACTTTTGGCTCAATTGCTCGAAGACCGCCGCTGCAGCCGGATTGGCCAGCCGGAGAGCCGGGACAAGGAGGCAACATGGGTCCCTCACCACCAGCCGCGAGGCCTTATAGTAAGCCCCAGACCTCACGTCATGTCGCCTATTTTTTTGTTTGTTTTTTCACTGTTTCGGTCTGACTATTACTATATCCTGCTATTTACCGGGCTCTTACCCGTACACGCGACCGGCCTGCACCTAGACGTGTGTCCCGGGTCCCGGGATATAAAAGGATTCTCAAAAATGAATTGAATTGGCGAGCATCGGGGCGGCTGACGTTCCGCGATCACCACATGTTCGGGGGTTGCGCGGGGCATGCGACGTGGCCGACCAGTTCCACGGGTCGATATCTTTAAAGCACATATACACTCTATCAACGCCTGGAAATAGGGCTGTGTAGTTTGTGTACTATTTCGTGTGTGCGTTTGCAGTAGCGCCCCCGAACTATTCAGTCGTCCCTACTCTGCTTCTAGCCCAGCTCAGGAATTGAGGCCCACGGTTTGCACAACTATGTGAAAGGCTTCCTGCATGCTGCATCTGTCCGTAATTTGAAGGTGCCGTGCGCGCGCATGCGTCTAGTGGGTTTTTGCTGGCGCTGACAGATGGCATGGATTTGAGTGGATACTGAAGTCGGGCAGGGAGAGGGGGGGGTCGTTGTGGTCAGTGCGTAGAAAGAGACACGCAATTCATTGCCAAGATAAGTGTAGACATGCATCGGCGCTCCCCCAAGTCTGGCACGCCCATTCGATGGTGTCAGTCCAAAGGTCGCGGAAATCGCCTGGTGCTGGGAGAGGAAGCCCGACGCTGCGATGGTGTTCCCAAGGCTTTGGGCGCATAGCTAATTGATAATGTAGAATACAAGTGTGGAGCTAGGAACTAGCGCAAGCAACACGCCCCTGTTGAACGTTGAAAGGTTTGCATAACATATAGAAATGGAAAGGCCGTTGATGCGGAACAAAACGAAATGCCAGTGAGCAACATCATCATTCACTACCCTTGCCTCCCAAAAAAAATTCTGGTGGTCTAGCTTGGTGACTCAGAACTACCGCTTTTTTAAAAAAACAAAGACAGACCACATTTATCCTGGGACAGTACTGATACAAGACCACCCCAAAAGGTGCGTTCTTGATGTTTTTTCTTTTTGATCCGCAGAATCAGGGTGGGTCCCGGGACACACGTATAGGCTGGGCACGACGCACGTGAAGTGCCTTATAAGTGCAGAATCATGATGGCCTTCGAGAGTCGAGACTTTCGAGTCATAAGCCCGCAACGAAACAGCTGCGGCCATTGTTCGATCGACCACTCCCAGACGGGCTACCTTCACACCACAAGTCCTCCACTCCGAAAACTTTTCATAAGACCATACTTGCTAACTCTTCGGCTTCGGATTGGCCAGCCGCTGACCCGGGAGGAGAGAACACGGGTGGCCCTCCTCTTGCCTTCCCCCTTTCACTATCGTTTCACTACCACGGTACCCTTACAACCAGCCGCAAGGCCTTAGACATTAGACCTGGCAATCAACACATGTTCTCGGCCGGGTACTGTATACAAGGGTTTTCAAAAAAAGAATGAAAAATACTGCGACGGCCGACTTTTCTCGATTGCCACATTTTCGGGTGTAGTGCGGGACATGCGGTGTAAGCAGTAGGGGTCGGAGTATAGAGAAGTTGTATTGGAATCCACTCGAAATGAGATAGGGGCATTGCTCGCGTGAGACGCCCGTCAACTCATGGCAACGCTTGTGGTAATGGGTTGGTGTAGTTTGTGTACACTTTCGTGAATAATGGATGAGTAGGTAACAGTAACTAGGTTTGCCTCGCGTAAGCCACACAGTGGCCGCGCCTCTAGCGGGCTCCCCGTCGTCTTCAGCGCTTCGTCTTCAGCCATTCAGGTCTGCCTCCGACTTACAGTCGGAGTATGAGTCGGAGACACCTTCTATGCCGACTGTCCGCTTCCGATCGGACATAGCCGATTTTGACTCGGACTCTATCCCTTGACCGGATCGACCAGCTGCTGACCAGAGAGCGCGGGCGCTGACCGCACCTTTGCTTTATATCTTACTGTCTACCCACGAACCCACCTCGTCGCTCTTTACTGGGTCATAGAAATGGATTTAAGAAAAGTTTCCGAGTCGAAGAACAAAATTTCAGCTCCACTGCCTCGTGTCTTGGACGTCGCAGCATCTGAGTTAGACCTACTTTTCTGCTGATGCGTTCCCATACCTCCACCAAGAACTCTCCGTCTCGTTTCAAGTTCTGAGAGCAGTCACAATCACCTTCCGATCCATCACATGAACGCATTGCGCCCTATGCCCAGTCTATTCCTCGTTTGCGAATGCGTGTCACCTCTTAACAGACGGATTAACAGATTAAGAAAGACCGACCGTGTCGCATGGTACCAAGGCAATTCCAATCTGCTCCCAACGCTGACGAGTGCTGCGTGGGGGATTTCGTTTTCAGGGGCCTTCTTTTCTTGTCATGGTCGGAGATCACTCACCACATCAAATGTGACATCTCCAAAACTATGCCTCCCCCTTTCCAGAATAGGTTGGGCAGCAGGTTGGCAGAGGTGTTGATCAGAATGCACACCCTCCTTTCGGACCTCCACTTTACCCACGACCGCCGTCCCTTCTAGGGTCTGCCCAACTCCCGTACAATCGTGGTTTTCCCTTTAAATAGCCTCTAGTATCGTAGTTTTGACCCCACAACAATGTCTACAGATCGCAATCCGAGTGACGCAGAAGCCCAAGGTGATCAGTTCCGTCAGACAGGTACGCACTCTACCCTCAATTACTGGATTTTCTCCGGCTGACTTTGCGAAGATGCTGAGTACGGTGACCAATCCAGTCCGTACTGGACACTTTACGGGTCAGAGGCTGAAATCCACGATCGGGAGTTCGTCAAGGGATTGAAAGATGACATGACCTTGGTGTTGATTGTGGTGAGTGACGATGTTCACACTCTGCGCCAGTCTAATCTTACCGAGTCTCGCGCCACAGAACGTGCTTTTCTCTTCCATAATCGCGACTTTTGTCGTAGCAGCATTCCAGACTCTTCAGCCAAACAACAGCCAAGAAACTGTCTGTCAATTATCACTTATTTCCCAGGGAAACACCTCCCGACAATCATCTCCATTTTGTCCGGGCCCTTACCCTGGCGTACCTTCTACAGTGGCCGTCAGATCGAATATCCTACTATTCCTCAGCTTCTTCCTGGTCATGACGACCGTCCTGGCATGCGTTCTGATCCAACAATGGTGCCGCGAATTCATCCGATACGCCTATCTACGTGAAGCGCCACATAAGCGCGGGCGGGTCCGAACATATCTGTTTCGCGGTCTTCGTGGATTTCATATCAGGGGATTGGTTTACGTCATCCACGTAATTATGCAAGCTTCGGTCTTCATCTTTTTCTGCGGCATCAGCGATTATCTCCACATCGTTTACCCGACGGTTGGCATGACCTCCTGGTACTTAACCATCGCTATGGCGGTGATGTATACGGCTTTCAGCGTTTCTCCCCTGTTTATCAACAACTCCCCCTGCAAAACGGCTCTGACCCCTCCAATTATGATCGGTGCCGGCTTGCTACACTTCCTTGTCCGCGTTGTACGGTGGTACTTAAAGAAGCAAGGGCCTCGTCCACAGCTCGAAGGCTTCTATCTCCACAAAAAAAGTTTTCTTGTGAAAAAGGCGAACGAAGGGGCGGAAAACCTTGACCCCTATGCCATGAAACAGCTCCTCAAACGCCATGACCTCCGCGATGCCGATATGGACAGGTTTTTGGAGGGGCTCCCAGGATATATCCACTCACGTTTCACTGTCGCGACAACCCTGTCGAAGGCACTAACTGCACACAATACCCTCTCTCGCATCAAGGATCACCTCTTGACGTGCGTGACAGTAACTGAACTTTCTGATGAAGTACGCATAAAACGTGCCTCGGCATGCGTCAAATCTCTTGGAGCAATACTTCAACACCGGACCATGAGGAGTGCCGAGAATCTCAACAAAGTGCCACTACAAGAGTGCGTTCTGGATATCGTCACCGAGCTAAACAAGTTGTGCAAAGAACAAGATAAGGACAAGAAAGTGAATCTGCGCGCATTTTGCGTCAGGGCCCTCGCGGTCCAAGGTCTCCTGACTAAGTGCCTAGAGCCGGCTAAAAAGATATCACCGAACCAATTCCCACGCCCCTTTCAAGCCTTGTACACGTTCTTCTTGTCCAGGCGCGAGACGTTACAGGTACCGCAGCAGGACACTGTAGCTCAGCCCATAGGAGATTCCGACATGTGGAAAACTGTTCTATATGACGGCCCTCTCGACAATCTGACGTTTCTCGCCCAGGAAATCCTTTTATTCGCCAAAAAATATTTTTTGGAAGGTGATGTCGATCCCCCTGACCTATCGTTGTGTTGGGAAACATTCGACAAACTCCGGAGCGAACTTCGAATCGACAGGGTCGACGTATCTGACTCCTCATTGGCGCGGTTCAACGAAGAACACAAGAAAGCACGCACCCTCATCGAGAGCGAAGGGCCAGACTTCAGCGTTGCCCCGCTGCTTGAGGTCTTGGACGCCGTCGCTGGAGGGCGGTATCTCAGCAAGGTGTTCCAGGCCGATTCCAAGTACCACAGCAAAGCCGACCTTGTGTTTAGAAAGGACCGCCTTCGGAATCCCGATCTCTTGCGAGCATTCGCCAACCGTCTTCCAGATTTTGTTAGCAGCAACTCTGAGAAATCCGTGGAGGTCATGAAGGACCTCGTCTGTCACGACCACCTGTGGACGAGTTTGGAAGTCAACCTCTTGAATTCCTTGCAATCTAATGCCTTCATTCCGGCCAAGCTACGCGTCTTTGAAAGGTGCTGCATGGTGATCGACGCGGCGTTCGCATTGCTGGAGAACTCGGAGGGTGTTGACTGGCTATCACCCGAGCTTGGATCACTGGCGCGTTATTTCGAACTATTTGTCACTGATTGTTTCCAGGGCATGTTCATCGAAAGGGCCATTGTCTTCCGCGTCGGTATCATCAAAGCTCGATACTGTAAAGCCGTTTTGACACAGTTCCTGGACGAGTTCAATCGCATAGGCACTGTGGTTTTCCGGTCACATGCGGACGTCGCGTCTCTCGCGAGAGTATTCTATTCCCTTGGCGTAGGCACCAATGAAGATGTGGAGTTCTGGAAATTGTATGTCGACGGGGGCTCCATTGGGGTTGACTTTATGACCAGAACTCACACAATGCTCGAGACGGCTGCACGCGACGGGCCGTTACTGAGCTTTTACAAACTAGGACTCCTTGGGATGATGGCGGTTCCTTTCGAAGGATCAAATCTACAGATTACGGACTTCAATAAGCTGTTAAATCTAATGGAGAAAATGATGGAAGACCCACGCCTAACACATGCTTCTCCTCCAGTTTGGGAATACCTAGCTCAGTTACAAGTTAAAGTTCGCGACACCTTTGCGAGGAGCCACGACAAGGACAAAACAAATATGCGGAATTTACTGGCAAAGATCGACGTAGTCTTTATGGACCGTCCTTCATCCACGCAAGAACACCACCCAAGTGATTATGTGCAATCCCAAGCATCAGAAACTTCGGCCGTCGTACAGCTGAACCCACCCCCCAGAGGGCCAATGTCCGCCAACGATAGATCTACCTCCACCACTGTCGACGGTTCACAGGTACAAGCGGTAGATTTGAAAGGTACGATTTTCCCCTTGTGACGGAACCCTTCTGATAATAAATACTAACGCGCACCCAATCTTCCAGGCATCATCACTCCGACACTATTCAATAATTCCCACCGAAACCTATATACTAACCCGTACCCCTTCCTCCCAAGATTCGGAGGCGTAAGAGGCACAATGGCCCCTCCGTTTCTTGCATTTCCACCCACTCCGTTCCCTCTCCTGGGAAGCACAGACCTAGCATACCCAGGTATTCCGTCCGTTCAATATCCCTCAAATTATATGCTCCAGAAGGAGGAAGACCATGGGTCGTTGTACTATTTTCCAAGCGGTAATTTTTAGTTATTGGTAAATGTCGTAGCATTTTAGCGCTTACCAATGTCTTAGGGGTTCCTACGTCGGCGGTTCCTTGACGTCCTGGTATTGTTACTGAGACTGAGTCACAGATAGTCGAGAATGGGCCGTGATATAATGGCAGGTAGCGCTTTACGATTACCTCCAGGAATTTTTGGGGTTCGGTCGCGTGTTGGCATTCTGTGAATATATATTACCAAACACCTTCACTCGGGTATGTGCCCTGTATGGCCCGCATGTCGGCCTGCGTCAGCTCTGGTAGACATCAGTCTGCTGCCGGAGGCGAATGTAGACCCCGCCTGCAAGCGCCGACTGTTGGGTCTCGCTGTTTCGGTCTGTCTCTGAACGGCCTTCTTTTTGCGGTATGGCCTTTTTACACGAACCCCTTATTTTGCTTGAGTATGATTTCTATGCGCGCGTATTTTCGGGCTACGTTCCGTGTTGCCCGGTGCTGGTAGACGCGTTCAAGTGTGGCGGTGGAAGGGCAATATCGTGGAGCATACTCACAGACCTCCGAGAAGGTACGTACGAGATGCTGCCACCGCCGCCCGTGTGAGCACGCGGTGACTGTTCACCAGTGTGTTGTATCAGTTGGGAACAGTAGTTCGAGGGCCCTACTTCGGCTGTGAGAGGGGAATGAAGATCTTACTGCTTTTATGACGGGCTAGGAGTCGACCTTAGCTGCGTAGAGTCTCGCTGTTCATCAGTTCTTATATCTAGCTCTGTGTACGAGTCAAGTCTCGCGCATTTATTTTATCTGCACTCTGAATCGGATGTGATGTTGGCGCGAGGACTACACAAGGTGGCTGACTGATAATAGGTGTGCTAGCACCAATGTCAGATGATGGCCAGAAAGAGATAAAAGTACGCGTACGGCACCTAATTAAGTTTTTGGAAGCCACCACCCACACTGTATTTCCCTACCAAGACGCTTTTTGGATGCCCGGCAACTCTCCCGCGAGTGCCTTCAACCGAAACTGGTACTGTTCGACCCCAATCCCCTCATGTCAGCGATCAAATCTCGGAAAAACAACTCCCCCCTTCACGTACACGACATAGTCCAAACTCGCCGATCACCCCACGCCCACGCCCGGTGACGGTGCAACGGTTCTTGACCGTGGTCGGCCGCGTGTAGCGGCCAAAGGTGTTGAGCTGCAGTTGCGCGCGGTAGCGCACCTGGGCGGGGAGGGTCTGGTTACGGGCAACGTAGAGGTATGCGCGACGCGCAATCTCGTTGTCGACGACGCCTTGTCGCGCTTTGATGTCACGCAGGACACGTATGTTCGGTCGGGGAGGCATTAAGAAAGAGAATAGGTGGGGGTACAAACATGCCACAACAGCGGATTTCGACCCCACGGCGCGCTCCGAGCCGAGAGCCAGCAAACAAACCCCCCACCGAACACCCGCAACGTCCATAGACGTTCACAGAACACACAAAGCCTTAGGAGGGAGGGTTATGGAGTTTATGGTATCGCATCCCCTTTTTTCTTCTTGTGAAAATTCTTCTGAGATCGCTGGCAAAAACAGCCATAAAAACAACATGGTCTTCGCACGAACACCCGCATTCCGTCTAACCAGCCGCCGCGCGCGCTCACTCACCTCCTCATTCTTCGGCGTGACGTTCCTCGCGTGCCTGTTGACCGTCTCCGCGTCCAACGTGCTTCCATGTCCTGCGCACCCCCAGCGTGGGCGTTTCGCTGATGGTGACGAGGAGGGCAGACCGCAGAACCGGCGTGTCGCCGTGATAGAAAAGAAGCCAAGAAGGTGGATAGAGGAGCATCATCCGAGCTCACAGGACACATAGCACACCAGTCCTTTTTTTTTCTTTGTTATTTCTGTTTCATATAGCTGTCGGAGCGTCGTAATTCAAAAGGTTCGCGAATCACCCCACGCGCAGTGTAAACTCGATTCTGGCAAGAACATCTTGAAGTTGCCAAATGTATGTCCAGTTCGCACTGCAGCCCTCGTCGGATGGGGTAGAAGAGCACCTCTATAAAACCTTTTTTATATTCCCATGGGCTAAAAACGTGCGGTTCCATAAGATAAGATAAACTAAAAAATCAGCTGGGACCCGTCGCGCTCTTTCCATCTGACGGGACGCGCTGTGGTGTCCGTCGTTTCCCCTCTCCGCCTCCACGAGGCGTTTTTGGCCCACGACTAGAAGGACTAGAAGCAGGCGCGCCGCCGTCGGCCAGCGGGGCGTTAGCTTGCGTTTTGCCTCTCCTACCCTTACGCTGATGGCGCGATTGGTTCGATTGCGCCAGCAAAGACGCGGCGACGGCCTCGTTCTCCAAGCGGATGCGCTCCTCCTCCGCGGTCCACCACTTCATGAACTCGACCTCGGCCTGCAGCTCTGCCTCCTCGGCCTGTATGTCCTTCAGCGAACGCCGCTCGTTCGCCACCTGGGTAGGCCGGCTCTGCAGCTGCTGGATCTCGGCGAAAGAGACCGGCGCGCCGGTCGAGGACTGCCGCTCGACAGGGCTCCGCAGACGACAGCGTCCACGCTTTACCTCTGCGTTCGTTGTCCACGTGGGTTAACAGTTAAGAAAGTCTGGGTGGGAGGGATATTACGTACGCAGCTTGGCGGGGCGGCGTCGGCCCCGCTTTGGATTTGGACGGGCTAATGACTGGTCCTAGGCCGGGACGATTCGGCGGTGCGAGCGTTGATAAACCGGGCGAGCTCTGCGAGCTCCGTGACCTTTGCATTGCCATCGGAGTCCCGGATAGTTGAGACATGGGTGCCGCCTGGGTACCTACTGATGAAGTGCGCGCTAAAGTGCGAGCCGGCGATGGCGGGGTTTTTGCCGCGCGACCATGGTCAGGAGGGTAGCTCGAGGGATCTCTAGAATGTGGACCATGCGCAGGAATCCTCCATGCTGGGGTAGGCGTGGCACGCGAGGTATTGAGAGAGCCTGAATTCGGCGAATCCGGGGTTTTGGACAGCGAAAATGACACACGCAGGCGATCCCCTGACCGCTGTCTTTGTACAGGCGTCAATGCCCCAGCCGTGGGCAGCTGTGTAGGACGACTCGCAGCTTGCATTTCCTCAGCCTCCGCCAAGATTGTTTTCATATCAACCCTACAAGTCCTCAATGTCAGGTTATGAACACCTTCAAAGGGCAAAAGTGGGATCTCACTTAGTAGTAGTAGATTTCCCCTTCCATGGACCCGCCTTCGGGGTTTGGCCAAGCTCGCTAGTCGATGCGGTCGAGTCCAGATTCAGAGGAGGGACAAGCGCCTCGTCCATGGCAAACAGATCTTCACCTGTATTGGAGAGAAGTGGGGTACGTGGTAGGGTTGGCTTGCTTCCAGGGGACGTGGGCAGTGATGACTTCCGGCTCGCCTTTGGGGACGGCTTGGGCTGTGATTTCGGTTGTGAGCGTACTATTGGACCAGGGATGTCCTGCTTGGCGATCCATTCGTGGTGCGCGTGAACTGCCGCGGCGAGGTTCACAGGGAACTGCATGCGAGAAAATGGCGACTTAGCAGCCTGGAATCCGCGCACGGCGCTGGAAAGTTGCCTGACGAGTCGAGGGGGCAGGTCATCGAGCAGGCGCGCCTCGAGCAATGTCTCCATATTGACAGACATGTACTGATGTAAACTATCCATCAGTTGCTCACAATGTAAGGAAGCAGCTTCCATGTAGACGGCTGAGATATTGTTGATGGTAATATATTTGACGAGAATAGAGGAGCAGATCAGGAGCAATCGATCCAGAAGCAATTCATTCTAGTGCCACCATAGGTGAGATGAGGAAGCACCTATCGAGGCCCGGGGCTCACCGCAGCAGACATAACATCAAGTAGGAGGTCCAGCAGCTGATCGACAGTCTCAATAAAATCTGCACAACGGATTCAACCAGCGAATGAGGAAGGACAAGACCACCACATACCCAGCTTCTCAAACATCTCTTCCTCTTCACCACAACACATGAACCGCAACACATACTGCATGGAGCGCCATTCCAAATGGCGCAAATTCACGCGCAGTGTCCCATCCGCCTCCCACCGGTCGGTAGTCCAATCCTCGTCCGCGAAGAAAACCTCAAAAAACGGCGACCGGGCGCGCAGGACGAAGGAGTGAGACAAGACGTCGCGGTCCGCGAGCCGGAGCACGACGTCCGGCGGGGTCGCCGACATCGACGCGTCGAAGATGGCGCCAAAATCGGTGTTCAGCGACGGAGACGGCTCGCGACGCACGGTTCCCAACAGGGCGTCAGCCAGGCACTCGAGATGGAGTACGCGCGCGAGGGACCGAAGTTCGCGCACCACTTGGGCGGGCGACACGCGGCCCCGGGAAAACGCCTCAGCGGTCGTACTCGCAAGCCGGGGATCGCCGACGGCGAGTAGCGCGTCTGTATACAGGTAATGAACCAACACGAGCACCGAAAACGCGTGAACGCTTGCGATGGCGAGGCGGGGGGCCTCGCTCGTGGTCCGTGGGGGACCCGAGTCGTTCTTCGGATTCGGCGCGGGGTGGAGCTTGAGGGACACGCCGGATTCGCGGTCGTAGAGACTTCCGAAGCCGCCGAGCACGCGCGCGAGAAGCGCGCAGCGGGCGGAAAGCACAGTTCTATGCACGTTGAGTTCCGTGGAGCCTTGGACGCGGAGTACGAGATCGGCGCCATTGGGAAGCTTACTCGTCATGGATACTTCGTGTCCGTGAGAGCCCAGCCGCCGCTTCCGCGCAGTCTGGTTTTGTGCAAGGACATCCCAGAGGCGATGGATTTCCCACGAGTCGCGAGCGAGCGCTTCCGCCTCGGCACCAGAATCCCCCTCGTCCTCGTCCTCAAACCCCGTGAGACCAGATGGTATTTCGGTCGCCGGGGTCATGGAGGAACCCCCTGGTTTCTCTTCGAGGTCCCAGCGTACTTTCTCGGCATGCGTGATGGAGACGTACGGCCGCGATCGCGGTAAGTCTACGAGCCTTTCTTTTTCTCCACTAGAATCTTTCTCATCCTCTTCTTCCCACACTTTGGGACCTGACGACGCCTCGTCACGGTGTACCCTAAGCTTCGGTTCGTGATCAATATGCGTGAAGGAGATAAACGGCCGCGATCGCGCTATGTCTTCGGTAAGCGTTTTTCCCCACGGGGTCACTCCCGGAGGCCGATAAGGTTCGCGCAAGGCAGCCAGGGCGCCTGTGTCGCTTGCGCGTACAGCGACGACACGCTGCAACCCGTTTACACGTGAAAAGCGCGGTGCCTTGGAGCCACTACTTCGTGACCTCACGAAAACATGCCCAGACTCGGTGCATATAACGAGCGAGCCTTCCCCTGCGAGGGCCGCGTCCTATGAGTAGCTTCTCAGCCTCAGGGAGATAGGAGAGTGTCAAAAGAGTAGCGTACGTGCACGGCACTCCACTGTTTTCGCAGCGTCCAAACGCGTTGGGGCTGTATGGGGAGGTGACGCTCGCTTGAGGTAGGTGGGGTTGTGACGTTGAAAGTAAATATTTCCCCTGCAGAGGAAACTGTGGCGAACATGTTCTCATTGCAGAAAATGCGTGCAGTGGTGATGGCTCGGGCTGCCTGAGGTGGTCGATACGCTAGAAAGTCGGAAGGAAGGCGCGTTGGGGATGGGAAAGTTACGCGTGAGTGGGCGTCATTGAATAGAAGAACGACATCCTGCGTCATCAAAAGACAGGCCATCGCATTGTCCTGAACCAACGAGTTAAAGTTAAATCAAAACATTAATAACAAAGCAGTTAGACACACATTTAGCGCCACGGAAATGACGGGTCTCGTGACCTTGGTGACTATCCTCGGGATAGGTTGTATTGGGCTTGCACTTTTGTCGTACCCAAGCTGGCCGTTGTTCTTCCCCCATGTAAACAATACAGTGTCCGTCCAGCATGCGCTTGCACTCTTACAAGCAGCTATACCTCGCACGCGCTCGCGCTTTAGCGGCCCGCTGATAACACGAGGGGTGTTCTGCACATGGGGCGCAGGTACATCGTAGCCTAGTTGAGAAAACCGACCAAAGCCCCAAGAGAAAACAGCGCCATGTGACGTAAGGGCGAGGGTGTGATCTTGGCCGAGAGCGATAGCAGTAACCTTGTTCTCAAAAGGTAGCTGGACGATAGGCGAGAGTGAGGGCTGGGTATGTTGACCTCCGCCATGACCAAGTCTACGCGGCGATTGGATCACTGTTCAGAGCTAGAATGGAAAGTAACTTACCGGCCAGTACTAGCAAAGCCGCAGGCGTGGATTTTGGCGTGCGATTCGTCCGTGATTACCACTGTTAAAACGATTCAGAAAAGAAGCGAAGAGTGCCTTTCCCAAAAGGGTAATCAGATGGAAGAGGGAGGGTTTTAGCATACCAGTATGCAGCCTTGACATTTGGACGTCTCTAGCCAGTGCGGGCTGCAGTTTGAAAGCGATTTTGTCTCGTGCCTCTTCGCTACCCTCAGGTGCATAGCAGTGCCCAAGGACAACCTGTTCGGGGTGGATACGGTCATCAGTATCGCCATGGCCCAAGGAGGCGTTCCTGTGATGACTGAGCACCACTGGTTGGGAACCCAGAACGTAAGGTGATAGACGTGCCTATTCGTGCCCCATGTATATAGTTCAAAACCACCAGTTGTATCACGTTTGTTTGGCATCGTATCTTCAACGGTGGTATTGTAGAGGTCGAAGGCACGATACCCCTCTGAGTCCTTCAACGTGGTATCGACATCGCTTCTCTGGAGCAGGAGGACGCTGTGGAACAGTCCAACGAAGGACCACGAGACAAAGATGAGCTGAGCTACTTACGCGGTAGAAAGATTCCCATTATACAGCGCCCGATGAAGCGGGGTCCAGTGACTCTCCACATCCTGCAAGTTGGGACTGATTCCGGAATGTGCGAGAAGCATACGCGCGTATTCAGTTGCTGCCGGGTCCAAGGCAGAACAGGCGAGGTGAAGTACAGTGCGGCCTAACCAATCGCGCGCGTTGACATCGGTAGGCAGAGCGACGGCAAGCTGTCGTTGAAATGCAGCTTGGTCACGGTTATGAAAGTAGACATGAAGGGAGGTCATGCAACGGCGAAGGGAGAGGCACAGCCCGTGATGAAGGAGCAGAACGCCTTCGGGGCTGGGCCACTGTCGTGTCGCTGTGCTTGCGAGGCTTGCACAGAGACGGTCTTGTCGCGTGGAAACCCTACGCGGCGATCGTAACGGTCAATCGGTCTCGTTGAACCTCGGGATTCGGGTAGCCTTGAGTGCGTACGAACTGAAGCCAACGGACGAAGATCTCAGTGGTGACGAAAATCGCAAGTCGGCGAATGACTCGGAACCCCGAAGACCCGGGTGGGTTTCCAATTCAACGTGATAACATGTAGGCGCCGAAACATTTCTGTGCCAGTAGCAACCCGTGAGATCTGACCTTCATGCGTTCATGTCTACACAGGACACAAGGCAGATTTTTGTATTTGTGTTTGGCTGACACTACAACCGTTATGTTATCCGATTCTCTTACTGCGTAACCCACAAGCTAGTAGCCTTCTCTTGACCACACTGCTTATCAATACCGCTTCTGTGGATCTCTGTCTTACACGTCGATTGTGATTGGATTTGGAGTATTGCTTACAGAGTTACAGTGCTATACTCTACTAGTACGATACGCGTGCTTCACTGCAGTACCAGTTCCTTGGGTCAACTACCGACCTTCGTGACAGCCCTCTAGGGCATTGTTACTTCCCGACCCACTTATTCTATGGTTCTGGAAGTGGCCTTCATGAGAGGAACAGGTATGTGCCTATGCGTCGGCGCCAAGGTCGGCGCCTAGAAGTACGGAGGAAATGTGGATGTAAATGTGGGAAATGTGGATGCCTTTCAAATTTTCGATGCCTCGACTCGACAAACTCAACGTCATGGGTCGGCTGCTTGTGTCATAACTTCCTAGTTTGCATCGTATCCACCCGCTTCCGGTCGAGTCGGCCTCGCCGTTACGCTTGCCGTTACGCGCGTCCTTGAGCGTTTGAGCTCGATGTCTGATACTGTGCGAGCTAGTCATCGTCATTTGCAGTCCGAGCGTCATGCCACGCGTCCTTGAGAAAAACTTTGTACTTGCTCAGTCAGCCAACTCTCTCGCTAGCACAGATCGATTCCGAACCCAACCCAACCCACCCCCCTATTCGTTCACGCAGTATAAATAGCGGGCTAGGGCCACCTATCATGCATTATCGTTCACAAATCCCCCTCAGATGTCATCCATGTCGTCTCTCTGGGCACCTCTTCCTCCCCCGCCTACCAAGCTCGGACGTTATCGCACACTCTCGCCCCTCGCTGGCGTGCGCGTGTCGCCCTTGCAGCTCGGCGCTATGAACATCGGCGACAAGTGGCATGAATTCGGAATGGGCTCTATGGATAAGGCTACCTCCTTTAAGCTTCTCGATGCCTACTTTGACGCAGGCGTAAGTCCTCCTTTTCTTCGCGCTTTCTCCGTGCATGTGGTCCTGACTCACCCCTCTAGGGCAACTTCATCGATACGGCAAACAATTAGTGAGCTCTCATTTTATTGGGAAGGTCGGACGCGTGATCTTATTAACTTTCAATATAGTCAAGACGAGACTTCCGAGGTCTTCATCGGCGAATGGGCTGAGAAGCGTGGTATCCGCGACCAGCTTGTCATCGCAACCAAGTACACCACCAACTACAAGCGTGGACAAGGGAACAATATCCGTATGGTAAATTATTCGGGGAACAACACCAAGTCTCTTCACGTTTCTGTGGAAGCCTCTCTCAAAAAGCTGCGCACGACTTATATTGACCTTCTCTACCTGCATTGGTGGGACTACTCCACCTCCGTCGAAGAGGTCATGAACTCGCTCCACGTACTTGTTCAGCAAGGTAAAGTCTTATACCTTGTACGTTATCTACCAATGCGTCTATTCCGCTGTGAGGTTTGTTGATTGGCCGCTTAGGGAATCTCGGATGCTCCTGCCTGGGTGGTTTCCAAGGCGAACCAGTACGCTAAGGATCACGGCAAGACGCCTTTCAGTGTCTATCAGGGTAATTGGTCTATTCTCGATCGGTCCTTCGAGCGGGACATCATCCCTATGGCGCGCTCTGAGGGTCTCGCCCTTGCCCCTTGGGGAGTGCTTGGCGGTGGGAAGATTCGCACCAATGCCGAGGAAGCCCGCCGGAAGGAGAGCGGCGAGAAAGGTCGTACGATATTCAGCGCCGATTGGGAGCGGACCCCTGAGCAGAAAAAGGTGTGCGATGTGCTCGAGGAGATTGGAAAGGAAGTGGGTACGGAGAGTATCACATCGAGTAAGTGGGCGAACCACATTTCGTGGCCACCAGAAATTCCGGCAGGGACTGACGAACGCGGATGAACAGTTGCTATCGCGTACCACCTGCAAAAGCTGCCCTATGTGTTCCCGATCATTGGTGGCCGAAAGGTCGAACAGCTCGAGGAGAATCTCGCCGCACTGGACATTTCTCTGACCGCCGAGCAGATCAAGCGCATCGAAGAAGCCACGCCTTTTGACCCTGGCTTCCCGCACAGCATGATCGTACGTGTTTTTTTTTTTTGTCTTCCCCATCGACGTGTGATCGCGGTAACTTTATTGATGTGTTTGTTGATCAGGGCGATGGCACCTATGACAACTTCATCGTGCAATCTTCTGGGCACTCTGACCGCGTGCCGTTGCAACAGGCAATTACCCCCACGAAGCAAAAATGAGCCTTCGAGCCGGATAGCTGTATGCCCACAAGTTTGTTGGTTTTTGTGTCCTTTTTTTCAGTGCTTTCCAAATTGTTTCGTGTCACGCATGTATGTTGGATACGAAAAGTGTATTGATCGTACAGTAATCGATGTCGTTGAAATTACACATAGTACAGCCTGCAGGTTAGAAGCTCGTTCATTAAGGCACCACCTCGGCTCAGGAATCGGAATTTGTTGGCAGAAGGTCCGTCGGCCAGTCGTCGCCATGTGTTGTTAAGAGCAGTGTAGAGGTCTGTCAAAGTGGTGGTGGGCAGGCTTCCCAGGTTATCCCCTTTGGCTGGAAGGGCATACCGCATGGCGTCACTGGAACACTCGGGACATATCTGGGGACGTAGAGCTTTTATCAGAATAGAGGCAGCAGCTGAACACAAGGTGCCTCTATGGTATCGACTAGCTCTCGACCGATATTCAAGGGTGGGCATAGACGTAATTGAGTAGGAGTAGCTCGATCTAGTTGGATACCACATGGGGAACAGTACTCCTTCATCATGGCTGTTATAATGCGAGCTGCACACTCCTCAGGACTATCTATCGTGATCGTGATCGTAGTTTCCCTCCCGGACGAAACATTCGACCCTTTCGCGTTTAAAGTTGTCGTGAGGGATATATCAGTGTCGTCGCGGTGATGGTGCAAGATTGTCGGAACTTTCGAGACCTCACGGTCTGCTCTTTCCCGACGTCGGGCTCTACCTATGCCACGACCTATGCTAATGAGCATGTCGTCATGCGGTCCATAACTTTGCTTTGAACGAAGGCCAGCCTGAGCGAAGATTGGTGGAAATTGCTTACGGAATCAAGCTACGATAGCGAGGATTTATATACTGTAAAATAATCAACAATTGAAAACACTCCACGACGAACGCGCTTGCTGCTGGCCAGTCACGTTCACTGTGGCACTGCGACCCACTTTGATACCCTCCTCTAGGTCTTAGTTCTACGCACATCTGTTCTGGGATCAAGGAACAATCGTGCAATCTCCGTAGGGTGGTGTGACGTTAAAAGGGGACTCGTTCAAATGTTATCGTCTTGATCTTACCCAGCCAAAGAGACTACGCTGACGGCGGCAGTTGGGCGGCACTGCTCCTCTTGGTTTTCCTTGGCTGCCTGAGATTCGGCTACTAGAAGAGCCCGCATAGGGAAAAACAATCGCGCATAGACCCATACTCAGCAAGTTGGACATTCACAGTTGCGGTAAGGATCCAGACTACCGGCGAACACGAGGAAAACTCTTTGAATCGAATCGACAAACTAGACATCTTAGCTTCCGCCGCGTGACACCTTGGTACCTAAAATTGGTACCATAATCTCCTAGGTTGTGTCATTTCCGTCTACTGCGCCTGCCGCAGTGAGTATAGTCTACAGTAATGATCGGGTAATGTCGGGTTGAGGCGCTCTGCACTGCACCAGTCGGGCCCCGTTACGCGTCTTTTAGCACTCAAAAACTAGGCGACGCCAGCATTTGTTCTGTTTCTGCGTGACTATTCTGGTAGTCGTCATTTGCAGCCCGAGTTCCGTGTTACGCCCTCTGTCAACGCTCTAGGGAAAAGTCGTAAGTTTCCAGTCGGCCAACTCTCGCCCAGATTACTTCCTCTTACCCCCCTGATCCTGCTGACCCATTGGCGCTATGATGCACGCAGTATAAATAGCGAGCTGGGACCGCACACCATGCACCATCACCCGCAAATCCTCAGATGTCTTCCCCCTGGTCACTCCCTCCTTCCCCGCCTACCAAGCTCGGACGTTATCGCACACTCTCGCCCCTCGCAGGCGTGCGTGTGTCGCCCTTGCAGCTCGGTGCTATGAGCATCGGCGACAAGTGGCACGAATTCGGAATGGGCTCGATGGATAAAACGGATTCCTTCAAGCTTCTCGATGCCTACTTTGACGCAGGTGTAAGTTTTACCCTCTTCGCACTGTCTCCTGTTTATGCAGTCCTCATTCACCCCTCTAGGGTAACTTCATCGATACTGCAAACAATTAGTGAGTTCTTACCCCATTGGAAAAATCGGGCGCCTGATCTTATATCCTTTCAATATAGTCAAGACGAGACTTCTGAGGCCTTCATCGGCGAGTGGGCTGAGAAGCGTGGTATCCGCGATCAGCTTGTCATCGCAACCAAGTACACCACCAACTACAAGCGTGGCCAAGAGAGCCACATGGTGACTTACTCTGGGAACAGCACCAAGTCACTTCATGTCTCCGTAGAAGCCTCGCTCGAAAAGCTACGCACCACGTATATCGATATATTGTACGTGCACTGGTGGGACTTCACTACCTCCGTTGAAGAGGTCGTCAATTCGCTCCACGTTCTTCGTTCAGCGAGGCAAGGTCCTATATCTCGTACGTTATCTACTCATGTGCCTCCTCCGCTACGAGCCTTGTTGATTGGCCAGTCTAGGGAATTTCGGACACTCCTGCCTGGGTGGTTTCCAAGGCGAATCAGTACGCTAAGGATCACGGCAAGACACCTTTCAGCATCTATCAGGGTAACTTGGTCTATTCTCGATCGGTCCTTCGAGCGGGACATCATCCCTATGGCGCGCTCTGAGGGTCTCGCGCTTGCCCCTTGGGGAGTGCTTGGCGGTGGGAAGATTCGCACCAATGCCGAGGAAGCCCGCCGGAAGGAGAGCGGCGAGAAAGGTCGTATGATATTCAGCGCTGATTGGGAGCGGACCCCTGAGCAGAAAAAGGTGTGCGATGTGCTCGGAGGAGATTGGAAAGGAAGTGGGTACGGAGAGTATCACATCGAGTAAGTGGGCGAACCACATTTCGTGGCCGCCAAATTTCGGGTCGAGACTGACGAACGCGGATGGACAGTCGCGATCGCGTACCACCTGCAAAAGCTACCCTACGTGTTCCCGATCATCGGTGGCCGAAAGGTCGAACAGCTCAAGGATAATATCGCCGCTCTGGACATTTCCCTGACAGCCGAGCAGATCAAGCGCATCGAGGGCGCAACGCCATTCGACCCTGGCTTCCCACACTCTATGTTTGTACGTATTTTCTTTTTAATCTTATCTCTTGACTTGTGACTGCTCTGTCCGTTAATTTTGTTGACGTGTTTATGGATCAGGGCGATGGTACCTTTGAAAACTTCTTGGCGCGGTCTGCTGGACACTATGACCGCGTACCGTTTTCGCAGGCAATCACCCCCACGAAGCAGCAGTGAATATTTGAGCCAGTTAGCTGTTCGCCCACAGGTCTGTTGTATTGTTTATGGGTTTTCAAAGTTTGAAATTGGGTGTACGTTCGAGATGAGCAGTATATTGAATTCCAGTCGAGTATCATTGAAGTTTACAGTCTACGAATTTGACGCTCCGTCATTGACGCAACGCTTTGGGTTTCTCGTAGCCAGTAGCGATTCGGAGAGCAACGCCTGTTCCGTTTCTTCCCCGTTGGTACTTGCGTGATGAAACAAGCGTTACGGTCTCCTCCGAGCTATTCCGTAATAATGGCCAAATGAGACGTCACTGGTAGGGAGAGAAGTAAAAATACGGCGTTTACCGCTCGTCCTAGCCCTGAAGCTGTGAAGCGTTGTCGAGATGTAAGGCCGCCTGTAAATGGTGATAATTCGAAGGGGGTAGTCAGGTGCGTAGGTTGGCATCATTGATGGGCTTATGAAGGTCACGCTGCGGTGATCGTGGAAGAGATGCGGAACTTCAACAGCGAGATTCGAATATCCTGTTAATCGCCCCTTTTCAGGATACGGGCTGTACTTCCCAACATATTTCCTACCATACGTACCACTCAGGAGGCAGAAGGGGACGGCCTGAGATCTGACCACGGAGTGCCAGCGATTTTTCCTTCAAGTTGCTTTTGCTTGACGACTCGAAGTCGTTCGTGAAGCACGGCGTACCAATACCAAAAATTGCTGGGCGTACAATCCACATTCAGAGCTCTGACTATGGAGAAATATGGCCGGAGTGGAGAAGATGACAGACCGAGAAAACAGTCTCTGCAATGCTTTTGACTGCGAGCATCTTGTCGAAGGTCGAGCGGGTCAGAGTAAATGACCGCCCTCCACTGGTAGTTGATTTTGAGTTGCTTGTAGATCTTTTCTGTCTGTGGAGTAAAGCTGAGTCAGTCCTGCTGCGATACATGTAACATGTCAACAATCGCGGGCACGTTCTGCGCTGCTGGAAAAGTCTCGTTCATCACAGTCATAGTTTTTCCGAGTAGCTCCGGTCTTTGGCACGCCACAAGAAGGTCTTCGTAGAGTCGTAGGGAACTTATCTGAGCGCAACGAGCAGTGCCGAACCCCAATTCATCCAAAACCCTTCTCCGAGTCTGGCTATTGCCCGTCAAACTTGGAATTTGTTAAACGAGAGCACGGCCCGTCGGGCCGTCCCGATTGGCACTTTGAGGCCCTTTTCGGAGCGACAAGCACGACAACCGTAGTCTTTGCGAGGCGGCACTCGTTCCTCCGTTTCGTGCCACCATCCGTCTTCCCAAGCGCTTCGAGTTCAACCAGAACACTTTATTTCGAAAATTAGTGGTCAAAAATACCTCACTACAGTCTACATCCCTATCAAATAGACAAATGCTACATATCACGAAAGAACCAACTCGGAAAATAGGAGAGTAGAGTCCGCCAATCATCTCACGTTGCAGCCTCTGACTCCCTGCTAATCACTAACCACTTTCTACTCACCAAATGCCATTTGCTACATCAAGGCCATTTACCATTCGCTATTTGGCCGTTCATCTAGCATGCCCTGCCGCTGGCTTTTTGCTACCCTTTTTGTCGTTTAGCCACTTTTTGATGCTATTCTACTATACCTCAATTCCACATTTTTCTGCCAGCTATTCACTATGCGTGCCCCACTATGGGCCCAGTTACCACCTCTCCGCTGTTTTGCCACTCACCAAATGTTATGGATAACTTATCAAATGCCATTTGTTACTCACCGCCGGCTGTGCAACTTGCCATTGGCCTTTTGCTGCCTTTATTTCGTGTACTGTCATGTGCTACCCGCAACGGTAGCACTACCCAAGCCAGATCAAATCTGCCTTATCTTCGTGCCTTGCATCACTGGTGACGCCATCGCTTGCCATGCCATATGACGACCGTCTGGCGTTCACCCCATGCACATTTTTACCCACCGGATGTGCGGAAACCCCACAGGAGAGCGAGAGGGATGATAAGGGGAAGAAGAACAGGAGGAGCCCTGCTTTCCAGACGCACCACCTCCACATCGTTTCTGAATGCAGTGGATGACGCCTTCATCAGCTCCATACGCCACTCGCCTCAAACCGACAGACCTACCCAAGTTGTTATGATACCCATGCGGTGGACTGCTCTGCTCCTGCGCCCACGCGTTTTACCACTGCCAACGCCGCCGCCGCCAATATTTTGAGAAGCACGCTTTCGGCATCGTCAAATACGGCCGGACCATCCCCTACAACAAACTCTTATCTTCCCATAGAACTCCGCTTCCTGGCTCTCCTACAGGGAACGCGCGCACTCTCCAGGCCCAGGTCCGGTCCAGATGCGTACGTGCCACCAAGACCCGACTGAAAGGGACACGCAACATATTACGGGACTCTAGTTGTCTGACAACCCGCATTACAGTATTCCAACGAATAGGCACACCGATACTCATCGGTTACAGTAGGAAGCCCGATGGACGCGGGCTTAGCTGCCCGGGAACTTACTACAGTACGTAGTCTCGGCTATGACCGTTCTGTACCCCTTGGTACGCATTAGGCATCTCAGGATAAACAAACGGCTCACATGAGTTTTAGAAGAACGGCAGCTTATGCAAGGTGACTGTATTCGGATGTCCGGCCTCAAATTCGGCCGGTCGAAGCTCATGAGCCCTCTTGTCGGATGGCCCACTGACAGCTGCCATGGGCCATTGCATGCATCGCATCGCAAGTGTTGGGACGCATGCATTGCCATTATGGGATCACAGTAAGTGTCACATGTATACATTTACGGTAACTGCTGACGACAGATAGGAGCTTACGCTCCACTCACAGCACTCCTTCGCGTTCTCGCGCTTCCATCAATCCCAGTCTCCACCTCGCCCCATAATTTCAACAAGCAAAGCAAATTTTGTGCAGTACTGCTAACTGAAACAGTCAAAATCTCACTACGGCCATTAGGTTTTTGGTGCTGGAACATGTACCAACTGTCTCATCGTTGAACAAAGTTTTTTGGCAGCTATTTTTGCCCTGCTGTTCTGCGTAACTATTCTGGTCATCCGAATCTCGTGTTATGACGCCCGAGGTTACGCCTTCTGTCAACGCGTTATGGAAGTATACTTATATACTCGGTCAGCCAGCTTGGACTCTCTCGGACACTCTCAGATTGCTTCTTAAATTTTTTTTTTGAACCATCTCCCAGACTGCTTCCAAACTGTTTCTCTGCCGACCCATTGGCGCTATGAAGTGTGCAGTATAAGAGCGGGCTGGGACCACCCATCATGCATCACTTCATCAAATGGCTCAAGCTCTTCTGTATCCTACGCCCCCTCCCCCACCTACCAAGCTCGGACGCTATCGCACACTCGCGCCCCTCGCGGGCGTGCGTGTGTCGCCCTTGCAGCTCGGTGCTATGAGTATCGGTGACAAATGGCATGACTTCGGAATGGGCTCGATGAATAAAACGGATTCTTTCAAGCTTCTCGATGCCTACTATGACGCAGGCGTAAGTTGTCGTTCTCCTCCTCTTCATGTATGTGGTCCTGACTCACCCCTCCAGGGAAACTTCATTGATACGTCAAGCAATTAGTGAGCTCACGCCCACCTTGAGGTCGGACACGTAATCTTATTAACTTTCAACACAGTCAAGACGAGACTTCTGAGACCTTCATCGGCGAATGGGCTGAGAAGCGTGGTATCCGCGACCAGATCGTTCTCGCAACCAAGGTACATCCCTTAGTCTTACCCTCGCTAACACTCGTCTTGAGACGCGACCTAGTATTCGAGCAACTACAAGCGCACCCTAGGGAGCCATACTGTGAACTATTCGGGGAACAGCGCCAAGGACACTCCACCTTTCCGTGGAAGCCTCGCTCAAAAAGCTACGCACCACATATATTGATATCCTGTACGTGCACTGGTGGAGCTACACCACCTCCGTCGAAGAGGTCGTCAATTCGCTCCACATTCTCGTTCAGCAAGGCAAGGTTCTCTACCTTGTACGTTATGCGTCTTCTCAGCTACGAGCGTTTGTTGATTGTCCGCCCAGGGTATCTCGGATACTCCTGCCTGGGTAGTTTCCAAGGCGAACCAGTACGCCAAAGATCACGGCAAGACGCCATTCAGTATCTACCAGGGTAACTGGTCTATTTTCGATCGGTCCTTCGAGCGGGACATCATCCCTATGGCTCGCTCTGAGGGTCTCGCCCTTGCCCCTTGGGGGGTTCTCGCCGGTGGGAAGATTCGTACCAACGCTGAGGAAGCCCGCCGGAAGGAGAGCGGTGAGAAAGGCCGCACAATACTCACCCTCGATTGGGAGCGCACCCCCGAGGAGAGAAAGGTATGCGACGTACTCGAGGAAATTGGGAAGGAAGTGGGTACGGAGAGTATCACATCGAGTAAGTGGCAGAACTAAGCGGGGAACTACATCGACGAATTCGGATGAACAGTTGCGATTGCGTACCACCTGCAAAAGCTCCCCTACGTATTCCCGATCATCGGTGGCCGAAAGGTCGAACAACTCCAAGATAACATCACCGCGCTTGACATTTCTCTGACCGCCGACCAGATCAAGCGCATCGAGGACGCAGCGCCTTTCGACCCTGGCTTCCCATTCACTATGTTTGTACGTCTTTCTATTGACGCGTGACCTCTATGTGCGGTAACTTTGTTGACGTGTTTGTGGAACAGGGAAATGGCACCTATGAAATCCCCCTCTCGCTGTCTGCTGGACATTATGACCGCGTACCGTTTTCGCAGGCAATTACCCCCACGAAGTCACAATGAAAATTTGAGCCGGCTAACTGTAGACCTACAAGTCTGTTGTGTTTTTTACGAGCTTCCAGAGTTTGAAATTGGTTGTACGTTCGTGATGAGAAATATGTTGAATTCCAGTCGAGCATCGTCGAAGTTCACAACCTGCGAGTTTGACGCTCGATCATTGACGTACCACTTTGGGTTTCTCGTATCGACTTGGAGAGCAACGCCCGTTTCATTTCGCTTGCGTTGCCACTTGCGTGGTAAAATCAGCATCCCGGTCACCTTGGAGCTGTTCTGCGATGGCCATATGAGACGTCTTAGAGGCAAGCAGGAGTACGGTGTTCACACTGTGAGGCGCTGTCGAGACTGACTGTCGGTAAATATTGTTGGGGGTAGTCAAGTCACTCAAGTGCAGTGGGTTGAGGTCATTGATGGGCCGCGGCTTACGAAAGTGGCGACCGTGCGGAACTCTCGGGTCGAGACTCGAATATCGAATATCCTGTTAATACCCCTTTTCGGGATACCATGAACTGTACTCGGGCAGCACTCACCAATCGTAAATACCCTCACTGGCAGGTGGCAGAGGGGTAATCTGGGATCTGACCACGAAATCCTGGCTCTTTTCCTTCATGTTACTTTTACTCGACGACTTTAAATCATTCGTGAAGCACGGCGTGTCCAATACCAGAAAATCGCTACGCAGTACAATCCATAGTCCGGTAAAGGACGACCTGCTGATGCTGCTGAGTTTGTACTTTGTAGTGTAATGCAAAAAGTGACCTTTTTTTTTTTTAATTTTCTGCAGCTCCAACATCCTAGCGGCTTCGACTCATGCATACTGACAGAATAATGGACGTCCTACACTGTGGCGATTTTTTTCTCATTTTTTCTTTTTCTTCCGTGAAAGTGCTGTGATTCCCACCCCCTTCTGCAAAATTTTCGTCAGGTGTAAAAGTACCGACACATTTCGGCGCCTGTAGTAACAGATGTACAGTAGCCCTTGCAGTCACGGTAGCCAAACATTTTTGTGCAGCACGTCTGGAGGCTCAGATGTAGTCACACTCTTGTCACCTCAGGATGCTCGAGGCAAGATTGCCTCCCACACGAGCTCCCACATTTATATCGCATGTGTTATATCCAAGGGACCAAGTCTGATTCAAGTTCCCTAATCGGCCAACTATGACCTCAGTGATGTATCCTCACACGGTCTCACATCTTCGCCCAACAGAAATATGTGGCACTAACGACATTTGAGTTATTAGGATCCGGGGGTCCTCCTTACTTTTCACCACCCCTTTGTTTTCTTCCAGTCTTTCATAATGTAGTCACATTTTTGAACAGATACTTCTTTTTTTCGATCTCATATCTATACGGTGCTACTCCACCTATTGAATTTCTTTGGGTCAAAACGACAATGGGAATGTGGTGATCTATTGCAATCTTTAAAAATTTGCATGTGGCTGAACATTTGCACAATAATACAGTAACGCCGTAGTAATTGATTCTGTAATTGATTGACCCTTGTCGTGCGCAGCGCGGCATATGTGAGTGATTCAACCACCATCATTTGGCCGTGTACCTACCTTTGGCAAGCTTGAAGATCCACGTCTCTTACCCGATTATAGCAAGCCCCTAGTTGGCAAGGAGATCGGATCAGGCCAGTCGATGTGGTGGGCATAAACTTCTAAGTTTACTCACAATCTTATTTTTTTTTATACAGTATTTCGTCACCGTCTCATTCCATTCTGTACGGATTGCGCGAACAACGTACCAGAACCCACTATGCATTTTTTTTTTGACCCAACCCGCTATCTTGCGTGTCTCTTCTGAACTTTCAACGTCACGCAATTCGATTTTTATCAGTGGTATCACCTCAGCTGACCGGGAACGCACCACATAAGGGGCCCAGCTTTCCGTCTGGGTTGTGCGCACCCTCTCCTTACTATGTCTGGCGCACAGCCGTTCGCAAGCCCTCCCACTCATGAGGTTGACGTCCCTTCGTTTGCCTTTCATATTGACGTCTTGCTGCTCAGCCTCTTCGCTCTTTACGTTGTCTTCACTCTTCCCCGGGCGGTTGCGCGCCTCTTCCAACCCCCCGAGGTCTTCAATGGCTTCTTCCTACGTTCTGGTACTCGGAGCACTCCACCGGGGCGGAGTGACAGCATCCGTACGCTCCTCCGAGCGAACACGTTCGGCCGCTCCGACACTGCTACGGTATCCGAGCCGAAAGGTGACGCCAAAGCCCCGCCAGTGCACCGTTCCAACGGTGCGCACGCCGCGTTAGGTAGGGATGGCGAAGTCGAGGATGCCTTCCCAGCCCTCGTCACTCCGGTCGCCAACAGCACTCACCGCGCCCGACACGTCTTCGTGCCAACTCGCATGCCTCGCTGGACGACCGTCGTGCACCCCTCGTTTTCCCACCTGCTCAACTTCCGGGTCTCACCCGGCTTCTCTCTCGGAAACCTCCTCGTCCTCCTGGCATACAGTTTCGTCGTGCTCTACGCTTGTTTCTACCTTTCCAATCCTTTCAAAGATCCCGACCGTGCGGCCTATATTGCAGTGTCACAAATACCCATCGTTGTGGCCCTCGCGAACAAATCGAACTGGCTGAGCTGGCTGAGCGGAGTTGGCTACGAGAAGGTGAACATCGATGAATATCCCAGCCACTCTATTCTGAAAGCCCAACCAGTTCAATTACATCCACCGTTTTTCTGGACGTTTTGTAGTCGCTGCAGTCAATGTCCATGCTCTGGGTCGCCGTACGCCTAGGATTATCATTCATGTCACTATGCTCATACCTATTGACAGTCTACAAGTCGTCTTTTAATGGGACCCTTCAAGCCAGACTGCGTACTCCCTTGTACATCTGGGGACTCGTTGCTCTCTGCGCCTTTGATGTGTTATTCGTTTTCTCTCTTTCTTTTAGATCCAAGAAGATGTACTCTTTCTTCTCCGTAACTCATCTCACCTGCGTCATCGTGTCCTTACTCGCTGTAAGTTCTTTCCTGGTGATTTATTTATTCGCTAATTGCCTCTTAGACATACATGCACCAACCCTCCATGTTGCCCTATATACTGGCCGCCGTGGCTCTCTACGCATTCGATCACATTGCGCGCCTCGCCCGGACGAGTTCTACCACGGGCTGGCTTACTGCCGAAAATGCGCTCAACGGCGGTACAACACTCGTGGATGTACCTTCCCTCAGTGGCGGGTGGCGGGCGGGTCAGCACGTGCGTATCCGCGTCATCGGCGATACATGGTTCAGTTGGTTGGCGACCTGGTTTCTCGGTCGCGCGAGACCGTTCACCATCGCCACGGGACCCAACTCCGGTGGAATGAGACTCATTATCAAAGCCCGAGGTCAGTGGACGCGCAAGCTGCTGCGCATGGCCGCAGCTGAAGATGCTGCGGAGAAACCTACCGACACCGAGCTTGGGCGTAAACCCGCCCGAGGAGTTCGAATTATCGTCGAAGGTCCATATAGTGAGTGATTTATTTTTATTTTATTTTCATGTCTGACGAGTGCTTACTTGTCTTCCTTGAAGGTGGTCCCGGATACACCCTTTACAGTGCTTATTCAGGAGTCGTGCTCGTCGCTGGAGGCAGCGGCATTTCATATATTATGGGAGTGTTGGATGACATACTGCAAAAGCATGCCTCTGGTAATAGCAACGTGCGCGTCATCGAAGTCGTGTGGTCTGTCGCGGATCCCGGTAAGCGGAAACTGCGGTTTTTTCCGGGCCTCGTCGAGCTGACGACGGTTGTCACCAGACTCTCTCTACTCGCTTCTTCCGGTGCTCGCCCCACTCATGCAGCCATGCGCATCTCCGCGCGCCGCGCTCTCGCTCCGGTTCTCCGTGCACTGGACACGCATGTCTGCTCTCGCGGACCGCGTGCCACGCACCGCGCTGCCGCTGGGCATGTACCTTCGCGCGGGCCGCCCCGATATCCACGCCACGCTGCAGGGCGTGATTGCCAGCGTGGGCGAGGCGTATTCGGCGACGACGTGTTGCAAATGTGGCACGGGCTCGCCGAGCGGTATCGTTATCGGCTCGTGTGGACCGACTGCGCTCATAGACGACGCTGCGCGAGCGGTCGGCCGTGTGAGCTGGGCGGATTGGATAGACATGGGTGGTGTCGAGAGTATTGAAGAGTGCGTCAAGAATAATACTTTTCTGTGGGCTGAACAAATCTTTGAATTGCAGGGTCTTCGGATGGTGAACCTTTTCCCGGCGCTGTGCGCTTTGAAAAGATCTGGCTGGCACAGAAAGCATTTTGGGCCTGATTTTTTGTGCGAGGGATTATTTTGTAATTATGAGATCTCCGAACGCCCGTTCAGTAGTGTACAACCTGAGAATAGAAGATGTATAATGTATTGGAATCGCCGTACGACAAAGTATGACATTGCTACTTCAGTGCGTACACCAGTCTCTCACTTAGGTTATCGAGGCTATCATATAGAGTGCTGATTGGTCACCAGGTGACCGATAGGTGACATTGCCAATCGTGTGATAAGTTGGTAATAAGGAATAGGCTGCACCGAACTCTCCCGGACCTGCGGCCTGAAGCACTACTGACAGAGGAATTCTTCTCTATTTCTAAGGTATTAAGTACAGGAAATGTATGTGAAGGTAAAAGAACCTGTAGATATAGAGCGCCAACTATGTACGAGGGAGAGCTGAGGCAGCTGAGAAAAGTAGAGCAGAGTGAACGCGACCCATGCGATAAGCCTCTATGAGATACGATACCATATATAGATAGGTCCTCCTCGGCTCTGTGATCGTGGGATGTTTACCCGCCCTGTACCAACTTGTTGGAACGGTTTTTATCAAGGTTTTCATCTACCACCGCATGCTAGCGATACCACGGTTGTGAGCTCTACATCACTGTCTGGTGTCTATCACTGTGTTACGTAGAACCAAGATCACTAAAGACATCTTCACTTATTCGCCAGCGCGTCCCGAGGCGATAGAAGCGCACCCTTTCCAAGGCGACTTCATAACGCCCTCTCGACGCCACCCACTTTGGTGTGTTAATTCCATGCACATCTACTCCAAAATCAAGATGCAACGATGCGTTCTCCGTGAGAAGGCGTAACACTGAAAGGGGGACCAAACGTCATGTCTTCATTTACCCAGTAAAGACGTCATCACTATCGCTACAGTCCTCCTTGGCTACCAGAGATCCAGATACCAGAAGACCCCATAAGGGACCAACCGTGCACAGAGTTACACTCAGAAAGTGGTCGTTCAGATGTCATTATCAGTTGCTGGCTGCGACAATCATCTAGACCGCGGGCAAACTCGGCGAGGGCTGAATTGACAAATTTGACATCATGGCTTCAATTGGCTTGGGCCGCGTGACAATTTGGTCCAGCAAATCGGGTCACATATGCGAGCACTCTGGTCATTGTCATCTGCGGTCCAAATTCCAAGTGCTTGCTGTCAGCGCTCTGGTAAAGTCTTTGTAAAACCCCACTCAGCCAACGCTCTTGCAACTGGCTTCCTAGCTCGATCCGCGCACCCGCAGATGCAACAACGTACCGGTACAAATAGAGGGCTGGGCCCACTCGTCATGTATCATCCGCCAACTCCGACCCTCAGTACTCTCCTCCCCCTCCCCGTCCAACAGAACTCGGACGTTATCGTACACTCTCGCCCCTTGCGGGCCCGCGTGTGTCGCCCTTTTTTTTGGATTATTATATTCTGGGACAGTATCAAAAATACAAGACTGGTCTTTGCATAGCGAAATTTAATGTAGGGCAGTCTAGAGCTGAGCTCACGTGCATTGGTAAGTTAATCGTAAATAGCCGAAGCTATGCTTGTGTCGCCCATGCAGCTCGGCGCTATGAGGAATGAGCATCGGCAATTAGTGGCAGGAATTTGGATTGGGTTCGATGGATATGACAGATTCCTTTAAGCTTCTCGATGCCTACTGAGACACCGGCATGCGTCGTTGTACTCGCACACTTTCCCTAAGTATGTGGTCCCGTTCCATACCCCTTCCCAGGGCAACTTCATCGACACGGCAAACACTTAGTGAGCTCTCACTAGATCTCATCACCACCTACGAGGACATGATCTTATTGATTCTAACCACTACAGTCAAGATGAATCTTCCGAAGCCCTCATCGGGGGAGTGGGCTGAGAAGCGTGAAATTTGTGACACGGACGAGTAGTAGTTGCCATCGCGTACCACCTACAAAAGCTGTCCTACGTGTTTCCGATCATTGGCAGTCGAAAGGTCGAACAGCTCAAGGAGAACACGGGCGCACAGGAGATTTCCCTGACGACAGAGCAGAACAAGCGCATCGGGGAGGCCACGCCTTTCAGTCAGGGCTTCCCAAACAGCATGATTGCACGTGTCTCGTCTATTGGCCGGCTTGACACCTACGACAGCCGTTATGCGTAGTCCGCTGGATACTACGACCGCGTACCGTTTCCACAGCAAATCACCCCCGCGAAGCAGCAGTGAGCATTTGAGCAAGCTGGTGATACACCCGCCAGTCGGAATAATAAACTTAGAGTATGATAAGTGGTTGTCACTCCAGAATAACTCGACCGAAAACCCAGCCTTGCCAGTACAAATAGTGGGTTGGGACCACTCACCATGCGTCACCAGCCAACCCTTCTCAGATGGTGTTTCTGTACGCTCCCCCGCCTCCCCCGCCTACCAAGCTCGGCCGTTATCGCACTCTCTCGCCTCTCGCAGGCGTGCGTGTGTCGCCCTTGCAACTCGGTGCTATGAGCATCGGCAGCAAGTGGCAAGAATTCGGGGTGGGCTCGATGGATAAAACGAATTCCTTCGGGCTTCTCGATGCTTACTTTGACGCGGGCGTGAGTCCTCTTCGCTTTCCCTATGTATGCGGTCCTGATTACTGCTGTCACCAGGGCAACTTCATCGACACGGCAAACACTTAGTGAGCCCTCACTAGATCCCGTTATACCCACTTAGGCGGTTGGAGACATGAGCTGATTTCTCTAACTACAGTCAAGACGAATCCTCTGAGGCCTTCATCGGTGAGTGGGCCGAGAAACGTGGAATCCGCGATCAGCTCGTTATCGCAACCAAGGTCCATCTCTCAGTCTTATTCTCGCCAGTCTTTATTCCTGACTCCCGAGATGCGGTACAGTATTCCACCAACTACAAGCGCACCCTAGGTGACCACATGGTGAACTATTCGGGGAACAGTACCAAGTCGCTTCACCTTTCCGTGGATGCTTCGCTCAAAAAGCTGCGGACGACCTATATCGACATTCTGTACGTGCATTGGTGGGACTATACCACCTCCGTCGAAGAGGTCGTCAATTCGCTCCACATTCTCGTTCAGCAAGGCAAGGTCCTCTATCTCGTATGCCGTCTACTTGGGCGTATCCTCCGCGAACGCCGTTGACGGCGCCGCCCAGGGCATCTCGGATACTCCCGCCTGGGTGGTTTCCAAGGCGAATCAGTACGCGAAGGACCATGGAAAGACACCCTTCAGCATCTACCAGGGTAGCTGGTCTGTTTTCGATCGATCCTTTGAACGGGATATCATTCCTATGGCGCGCTCTGAGGGTCTCGCGCTGGCTCCTTGGGGGGTACTTGGCGCTGGAAAGATCGTCGAGGAAACCCGTCGCAGGGAGAAAAGTCGCACGATATTCGGCTCCAATTTGGAACGCACACCTGAGCAGACGAAGGTGTACGACGTGCTCGAGGAGATTGGGAAGGAAGTGGGTACAGAGAGCCTCACAGCGAGTAAGTGAGGGGCGTCATTGCAACCGCAAGAATTTCGGACCGGGGGCTGACAATCACGGACGAAACAGTTGCCATCGCTTACCACCTGCAAAAGCTTCCCTACGTGTTCCCAATCATCGGGGGCCGAAGAGTAGAACAGCTCATGGAGAATATCGCCGCGCTGGACATTTCTCTGACAGCAGAGCAAATAAAGCGCATCGAAGAAGCCTCGCCTTTCGATCCGGGCTTCCCACACGTCATGATCGTACGCATTGTCTCGTCCATTGACCGGCTTACACGAGCAAGTTTGGTTGACGTGATTGCGTATAAGGGTAATGGGACTTCTGACACCTATTACGCGCAGTCTGCTGGACACTGCGACCGCGTACCGTTTCCGCAATCAATCGCCCCATGATTTCCTGGCAGGAGGGAAAATGAGCTCTGAACCGGCTAGCTGTACGCCCGCCAGTTGGTTTTTTTTTTTTTTTTGTTTTCGGGCTTTCCGAGTTGAAGTTGACTGTATAATAGTATGTATACCCGAGACTAGAAGTATATCAAATTTGTAGTCGAGCACTACGGCCTACGAGTCGGAGTCCCGTCTCTGACGTGATGCGCCACTTTGGACCAAGCGCCACTCCTGAGTTTTTGCATGTACAGTACCACGCACTTAAGTAAGACATTTGAAGGACGTCGTGGTTGGGAAGCGACTGCATGCTCTAGAGACGCCTCAAACTTTGTACTTGAGATCGATTCCTGAGCTTCCGTGTTTGACTCAAGTCCGTTGGAACCGATAAGGGGCAGAGGCAACGAGAACTGAGTGCGCCGAAGGGCCTATGACAAGAGTGTGAGATAGAATGTGAGATTCCAAGTACCAACACGACAGTCCTTTGTGGTATCTACAGCAGTCCACTTCCCCATCCAAGAGAGCAAGTAACGACGATACAACTTAGCAGAGAGACAATGTCCTGGGAAAAACAAACAAAAAAAAAACGAAAGAATAAATGCAGGGTATACTGATGTGCCGTTAATATGTTTATGTAATAGGTCAGACGCCAGGAAGATTGAAGCCAGGCAGCGCGGGCCATTTCCCGAGGCTCGCCGGGTCGCCTCCAATCCGAACGAATACGCCATGCGACGGCGTTTCACCATCCAGGATGAACAGCTGGTGCCAGCCCGGCGGCGAGACGCGCGCGTTTGGCGGGGCAGTGACGGTACAGATATTGTTTCCCGAACACGAGAAGGCGGGGAAGATCGTGCGGCCGCCCATGGCGTTTCCATGCGTGCTCGACGTCGCCGCGACCAGCGACACTCGCATGCCGGACGTCTGGCCCTGATACAGCTGTACGTCTATCTGGTACTGCCCGCCGTAGGCCCAGTCCGTGTTCGGGATAGTCACGACAGGTTGCGTGAGGCCCTCATTCAGGTACGGCGGGATGTACACCTCGATCCGGAGCTCCTCTGGAAACTTGCGCGTTTCTGGTGCATCGTACGGGTTTGGGTCTGAACCTGACACGAGCACACGCCCATCGGGGAGCAGTGTCGCTTCCGAATGGTACATCCGCGCGATCGTAGTGCTGTTTAGGGTCGAGATACGCGCCCCGACGGGTTGCGACGGGTCGTAGAGCAGCGCGGATAAGTTCGGGATATCTGCGGCATCGAAACCTGCAACGCCTTGTTGCGCGCCATTCATGATCATGAACGTGCCATCCGGGAGTGCCACCATGCAAGGCATCACGCGTTTAGACGGCTAGATAACAATATGTTATTCGATAGTTAGATGGGAAAAGAAATGTACGGACCATGCGTTCGATGGCCCAAGTTGGGTTTGTGGCCTCGGGCTGAATGGACACACAATTATCGAGGGCATTACCACCAGAGTCAGAGCCACCACAGATCAGCACCGTTGTCTCGTCCGTAAAAGGAGCGCGTTGGGGAAAAAGAACTGAGGCGCCTTCAAAAGGGTAATTACGACCAGCAAGGGGGTTCCCCACGGAGCCTGGGATATTGGGGAGAACTTTGACAGTAGCGAAGGTGACCGGGTCGAGAAGGCGCGCCTCATTGTAGTACCCTATCACCCTATGTCAGCTAAGACGATTCTAGGAGAACTCTTAACGCACCGGCAAAGATAAGGCCGCTAGGGAGAACATGGAGGAATGGGTATAGATTGTTGGGGTCAGTGCGATTGAGCCAGTCCAGGAACACCTGTGTATCGCCACCGGGTATGCGAGGGAGGATCTCAAGCGTCGGGACCGCCGGCCCATTCGGCCCATTCTCGCCGCCCATCACCAGAACGCTGCCATTCGACAAAACGAGCGCTGTCGGATACCAACGTCCACTCTGCATAAGAGTGCCTCTCTGAGAACGAGTGTGCGAAGATGAACCTGCTACACCTACCTGAAGTATAAAATTCACTGGATCTTCCTCCCAGTCGTTCGTCCCATTCACCCCAGCCGATCCGGCTGGCGCATAAAGTCGCATTCCAAACGTCGATTCATCCGAGTAGCCACCAACATTGAGGATTCGTCCGGCTTTATCAGGAAGGACAACTGCACCCGAGCAGAACACGTCCGATTTCACATGCATCTCACGCCACGCATGAGAAAAGTCATTGACCAGGCTCAGGTCGAGCTCGTATGCGCCAGTCGAGTTTTGGAATTCTGACGTGCCGAATTTCTCGAGAAAGGAAACTTTCCCGTTGATCCCGACGGTAGCGAGCAGTGGAGGTACGAGGCCGGGGACCAGGTACTACGGCGATGACTCCTCAGCACCACAAGCACACAAAGGTAAGGAAAACGTGAATACCTCATAGCGACCAGTGTTCCCAGGGGTGCCCCAAGAGTTAAGGGTGCCGTTCCAAAGGTAGAGTTGCAACCTCCAGGCGTCTCCACAAAGGTGGAGAGAATCACCAGAGCACGCCATCGTGCAATCGCTCTCGGGGGCACTTGTTCCACCATTGTTGGTGATATCCGCGACATCCCCGCACCCTAGATCAAGCACCCGTTTCTGTAAGTAGGAGCCTCACCCACTGCCACGGGACATACAGCACTCGTGTCCAAATTCCATACCCGCCGCGGGGTATCCAAACGCTGAGCATTGAGAAAGGCAATTTTCAGCAGAGTTGTCGTCTGTGAGGATGATATGGTACGGGAACACGTGATTAGGTGCAGGTTCACTGACGATCCAAGAAATCGTGAGCAGCTGGACCGAATATATATGGACATAAACGCACGCCAGACATCGAGAATACTCCCACTGTCCAGGAAGGTCTGTCGTCTGCACGGTCGGTGCAGCCCTGGAAGCGTAAACAGAGACCCGATTCAATCCATCACGTGCTTCGCTAAGGTTTATCTTAGCTGCCCAGTCTACACGACCCACAGAAGTAAATCGGATAACCTACATCTTATTGCCATCCCGCGCGTTCGGCAATCAGAATCAGGGGCTATTAAAGCGCCGTCTACAAGACCCTCACCGCAGACTGTAACGAGGGAGGCGCCGCTTAAATCGTGACGCAATGACAGATTGACGATGAAACGTACGACATTGTACACCAGTGTTCTAATCTTGCAAGCGTGAAGTTTTGAGCTGCGCACGAGGTAAGGCATGTCTCGATGGTCAAAGTTTTGGTCATCGGACAAGCTCTGTTTGGAAGATACGCGACTGCACGTTGTCCCTGAGTCATTGCTCTTTTTTTAGTATAAAACATTCCTCGTGCGCAGATAAAACGTACACCCTAATGCGGAATAAGTGTTAAAGAATGTTCCATTATAGAATGACAGCGCAGTGGAACCCACGTGTAGCACCCCAGCGTGGTCCATCCTAGTGGAACGGCATCGTATTGTTGGAGACGGAAGTGATGTGCGTCACTAGAATGAGGGCTGCTGTTATGAGACTCCAAGGGGCTCGCATGTATGAACTGTGGTTGGATGAGTGACTACGAAAAGACATGATAGGAGCTTAACGCGTACTGGCACAACGGCAAGCAAAGCGGCAAGTTCGAAAGGGTGTCGAA
Organism: Lactarius indigo; assembly: GCA_025766275.1. NCBI lineage: Eukaryota > Fungi > Basidiomycota > Agaricomycetes > Russulales > Russulaceae > Lactarius > Lactarius indigo. The sequence goes on from JAFKAC010000008.1 coordinate 1,928,780, forward strand.
CGCATCATACTCGCCATGGCCATGTAGATGCGCTAACGAATGCCGAAACGAGGTTCTTAAGGTATTCGAGTGCAGGGGTAAAAGAAGGGAACATCAGAAGAACGTGACACGACGCCAAATGCACGATGACTCACCTTTCGAAGGAAGAAACAGTACCAAGAGCCCAAAGAATGGTCACAACAACACCTCCCAGAGCTTATGGTGTTCGTTTGGGACGGGACTCTGGACCCGCTTTGCAATCACTATGGAAACGAAGCTGTGAGTGAGGAGGAAAGGTGGAGCGCTCTTGAGTACAAGAAGTAGTCATTTGGGGAGTTAATAGACAGACCGTGTATCACGGATAGTTTGATGCATGGAAAGCACATCGATCCATGAGAAAAAAGAGGCCACGATGCGGGTGGAGAAGGTCGTGGCAGTAACAGCGGCGATCTGGGAGAAGAGCTGCCATCGTGTCCTTCATCGCAAATCAAATGCTTCACACTGCGCTTCAAGTTTGTATAGTCCCCGGAAGCGTCCTGTCGGCATGTGCATGGAGAAGCAGAAACCGAGCAACTGTTCGCCAACTGGAGAAAGACGGATCAGATGTCACGTGGTCGCGTGGAGCACAGCACGGCGACTCGGATGTTCCCGAGTTGTTTCCGTCCTACATCTTTGATCAGACCTAGAGCCAAGGTCGTTATCTACTACACGCCAAGTCCGGCAACCTCGTCGCTCACGGGGAGCAGCCACCGACATCAATCAAACGACCTTCAAAGCGGGAGATAGTGCGTAATATGCGGAAGCGACAGCCCCGTCAAAGAAGTATCGCTAATTTCTTTCGCTGATCGGATGTCAGATGCCGAGTTTCGATTTGGGGTTATGAAGAATGGAGTCCCAACGTGCCAGCTAGGCAACGCACTCTCCTTTTTGGGGGGCTTCTCGGCGTCCCTGGACCCATACAGTAGGCGACTACATACTTCCTCCACCGGCCATACATGACGACAGACCAGAAATCAGCCACCTCTCACCCGTCTCGTGTGAATCCCTAGGTCAACTGATCATGATGTAGATGACGACGCCTTCCAAATGGCGCGCATTAGTACAATGGGCTTTACTTCGAAAAAAGTCAACTGTCGCTCTTTCACCGCCATTGTTGGTTGTAATTTCTTGGCTACTATTCAAAATTCCATGCAAACGTCATGGTCTCTCAGTATCTCCTGCATCTGCCCGCCTTGATGGGGTTCCGACTTCTATTGACCTCATACTATGGGAACAGTAATAACTGCATTCTTGGTATCCTTAATGTCATTGCAGAAGCACCAAGCTCTCTGCCGCCGATGTTCTTCGAAGGTGGAGATGCCATGTGCTCTTCACCTCGTCATATGACACCCAGACCCTATGTTCGCCCAGCTCACAGTGGTCCTAAACTCTCGTTTCAAACATGTGGTGAGCAGTCGTGAACGAGCACATTGTGTATTCAGACATCTTACCTAAACACTTGATTTTTCACTTGCTCACCCCCGCCTTTCCTCCTCCTGACTCGTGTCAGGGCTTCACGAAGTACGTTTCACCGCGCTCCGCTGAGGTCGGAGTAATCCACTAGACAGTCTGTTGATCGCGAAGAAAAGCTGCCAATCGTTTTCGGTCGGAGAAACGGGTTCGGGTCGCGCCAGGACCCGAACTCGCGTCTCGTCTGCAGCTTGTCTTGCGGTGAGGGCTATTGTATCTGTCCAGAGAGAGCGAGCCGTTTACCCTCGTGCAAAAGGCAAGTCTTTTCAACTGCGGTCTCCTGACCATTGGGACCTTGTCGGTGAAGGTACCCGACGCGGATAAGAGTGTGTTAGTTTCGGGCATAATGTGCTATAGACATCGGTTCTGATGCTTCGGCCAACATTTGGATACGTGGTGAAGAAGCAAGGCGAAAACAATGCGAGGCACAGACAGAGATCGCCATTTCCCACTTCCCTAAATTAATGTAGTGTCTCCTGGAAAAGTTGACAGCTTCTATCACCGGGGCTTCTGAATCTAACTCAAGTATCGTTGGAGGCATGTGCATCTCCTCGTGCATGACGTAAACCAATCCATCTCGACACGTGGCGCTGTCACCTGTAACCCCCGAAGGCTGTCAGATGGTGCGCATCCAGGCGCTCAGTATTTTCCATCTATTTCAGGACGTCGGAGATGTGCGCGACGTACACGGGTTACATGCAAGCAGGAACGCTCAGGGTTCAGGGTAGGATATAATTGTCAACACGTGAGACAATTTCGCCTCATTCGTCCTCAGCAGACAGACTTTCGACGACCCCGTCCTGCGGCGATGAGGTATGTGTGAGCACTACGCCACTTGACACACACGACGCCACCAACATACGAGGTCTCCTTTTTCCAGTTCTTGCTCTGTCCCCGACAGATCTTTTGAGTGTTCTTGACGTCTTCACCGCCATCGAGTTCCAAATGGCCAGGATGTTCCCACACGAGTACTACACACGCGATCAGATTGAGGGCATAGTCCCCGTTTCGTCAGGGGTGAAGAATCTGCCGAATGCCAGTGTGTACTCTGCCCTTTCATGCAAGCTTTATGGGCATGCGCGAACCGTAAAAACACCTCTCTGAGAAGTGTCTACGAGACCAATGCGGAGCGCACCGATACCTCATGGGCGCCCGTTCTTAGGCCTTTCTAGCAAAATGCCATCACGTATCACTAGATATTAATTAATTAACAGTGAACCAAGTAATGAATATGAGGGAGACATTACTCCAGGAATCCACCTAGTACTCCGGTTCATATAGAGCTGGTTCAAAGGGCAGGCGGAGCGATATATAGAGTCGAGGTTATTATCTCTGCAATGAGATTGAAGATGCATCGGTCAATAACTGGCACGCGTCAACGTAGAATACAAGCACAAGCACACAAGATGTGTGTCATCATGTTGGCGCCGATGCGCTAATATCGTCACCGTCTCATCCTGGGCAGATCGCCAAGTCCAATGATCTCTCGATGAGTACGATACAGGCCTTTCTAGCTGCCCTGAAGGGAGTAAATGCTCTAGAAATCAAAATCCCACATTTTCACCGTCGCCAGCCCATTGCTCCAGGCGCTCACCGGTGCTCACCATTCGAGGTGTGAGTCCTCCACGTCTTTCCTCAAACAATCATCCACCATGGTAATCCTCTCACCAGTAAGTGAAGCAATGCAGGAAGAGTATGAATTGGTGATGCGAAAGCTTTCCAGAATCACAAACATCGTCAGCAATGTCTGTGAGAGATACTGGTATAACCATCGAAATCTCCCGGTCAGCCTGGGCGCCATTCTGCAGTTCGTGCAGAGTCGCCCATTCTAATAGTCGTCTTTCCCCATGATTCCTGTGGCCCGGTGAACTACCAGGGAGCTGGATTGTGTCTAACACGTACCGAAGAAGTGCGCAAGGTCAAAAGACTCCAAGTCGGCTCACTGTTGAACGTTGAAAACTCGACATGTACAGGCAGTGATGCGGTGAATATGTCAGGTTCTCGATCTGCGTTAGTTGAACAGTGCGAATATTTACAAGGCTCGAAATGGGCCACCGAAATGTAATCACTCCATCGCTCTAATTCTCCCATGCGCTCGTATTTCACTCTTTTTTTTTTGGATCCATGTTTATTCCGGGGTACATAACAGAGTTACAGACCGGTCGTAGGAGTGAGTCACTACGTTTGTGAAATGCGATAGTCTATGGGAGGTGCCCCCGAGTCGTATGTAAATAGTAACCGAAGCTCAGAGAAATATTAAGAAAACCTGCCACCATCTCGCGCTCGGCCAGCTCAAGCTTGAGGGTCGGGTCAAGGGCCTCGATGTCGCTACCTGCAAACGTGGCGAAATGCATTGTGAGCGAATGTCGTGCGCGCAAGGCGACGTGCATGCGCAGGGTGTTTAAGTGGCAAGAATGTACTTACGGGTATGTAAGATCTAATGATGGAAGCGGCGTTACAGTAGCAGATTTTGCTTACCGGGTCGGGTCGGGTGGTATGCCGGCTCGCGTGATGCGACGTGATGTGTCGCGTAAACATAAACGCGCGGATTGACGCAGTCTTGTCTTATACCACGGCACCGCACGCTCGTTACAGTACCGACCATTCGCACAAGGCTACAAAGTGCGCAGTCCTTAGGTGATGTCTGATCCGCGCATCGGATCACTTTTCCTTGAAATCCCTCCTCTACACATGTCACGTGCCACCTCTGCCCAGCTCAACGAATAGCAGCGTTGCGATTCTCTTGCATGGGCAAAGAAATACCTTTCTTTCAAGCCACGATACGATGTAGCTCCCATCACTAGCGGGGTACCATTGCATTCTTCTACCAATCAAACGCGCGTGGCCCTCGGGCGACTCGCAAGCGCGGTTCTACGACGCCGAATCCGCAGTTCTTGTAACTTGGTCGGGGACGCCGTTCCTCAACATTGCCGTGGTGACGGCTTATTATCTTTTGACGGATTGTGGTGCTAGGTGAAGGCCGCTATTAGGATAAACCTGTGGCAGAATCTTTTTTCTTTGAACAGGCGACGCTAGATGTCAACGGGTCGGCCTACAACGCTGTGGATCCTTGCCTGATTGAACTCATGTACATCAAGTGACTGGTTTTTAATCCTTAAAATTGAATTCCGTGTAGGTGGGTTCACCCCAAGGACACGCACCCCAGACAAGCTAATTCAATTTTCAGAATGCGGCAAATACCTTAATGGACCCTTCAATTTCCACAGACCCAACCGTGGACACGTCCTGTGCCACTTCGCTCCATATCTCGTGTCACTGGCACCCGGGCTGCGCTTTCAGCTACTATAACTACCATCTTTTCCGATGAAACGTGGTACGCGAGGTGACTTTATGTAAGTTATGTTCTGGGTGCTGTAGATCTTCCGGCGGCTTGGAGCTCAAGGCTATGGTTCTAGCTACGTGACACTGGAGACGCTGCGGAGAAGTATGCCTCCCACTGGCAACGCGCATCTCACTGGCATTTCTTTGCGCACTTCTTATGCAATTTCGTCTCTTTTTGGCTTCGTCATCATTCCCACAGGTAACGATCGTGTCGCAATGGGAATGAGCACACATCCGCGCTGGTCCCACATGTGTGCTTGAGATAGGTTCACCCATCCGTCTATTCGTGCAACCTGGGCTCCCTGCGGGTATAAAATGAAGGGCTGCTCCCTTCACTTAGAACAACAACTATTCGACGCAATCTCTACTTTACCATGCACGCCATCTCCACTGCTGCCTTTGTTTCTATTCTTGCTTTGGCATCCACCCTGGCCTTCGCTTTGCCACAAGGTAAACCGGCAACTGGTCCGGCTCAGCAACCATCTCCAGCCTCGTTGAACCCCTCGCCTTTTGATAAGGCTGCTCCATGCACCGATACCTTTACTGTCCCGTAAGTCTCGCGATATCGTACCTCTCCGTAGTGCCTCCAGATGTACGTGTGCTGACTGTCTTGCTCACCACCAGGCAAGCCGAACCTTGCGATACCCTGGTCACGAAGCTCGGCCTCAGCAAGGCCGATATCTTGTCGTTGAATTCCGGGTTAAGCTGTAGGTGTCCTTGATACAATCCAACCGAGCAGAGCTCTGGCTGAGACACGAATCGCCACAACAGGTGACGCAAACATCCCCGCCGGCAAAGTATTGTGCATTAAAGACCCGAAGCAAAAGTCGCCTCGGGCGTTGGCCGCAAAGCCCCAGAACCCGGCGCCTGCCCAAGCGCCTGCCTGCAAGACGCACGCGACCGCCACGGAAACAACATGCAACGGGCTGGCACCCAAGTTTGGTCTGACTCCGAAGCAATTCGTCGAGTTCAACAACAGCGTGAACGAAGACTGCACTAACCTTGTTCCAGGACAGGCGGTACGTGTATTCCCTCCCCGCTTTGGGGGTGTGGCATGGCACTAACTGATTCGGGATTAGTACTGCGTGGCCCTCGATTGATACTTGGGAAACACAGACCCAGTCGGGTGACCAGATGTTCGATCGTGCGCATTGAGTCATACAATGGACCCTCTTTCTGTGGAGGGCGGAGTTAAATTGATCGCAGAGTCCTCTCTTTTCTCATATTCCAACTACAGACTGTCTTTATTCCTGTGTCTCCCCGACTACTAATCAAGTAGTAGACGACTGAGTCGTAATTATATCGTGTTCTAAGTATGTCCGAGCCATGGCCGAACCCAAGTTACCTCCAACTTATCAAGCGCTCTAGTAACCCTCTTCGAGCCTCTTTTCGTCGCGTCTCTCCCCACCCAACACAGTCAACAGAGTAGCTGATTCTAACTTCAATGAGGAGCGGCGACGGCTAGTACGTCTTTTTTGAATTCATTCTCGTGCACCTGAGAGTACACTGGCAGAAGCACGTTAAGCTATACTCCTAACCCAGGATAGAACCTCTAGGGTGTCCTCCGGAAAAGCAAAGTTATTGTCACGCCCCATTACAGTGATCATCGTCCTTTCCGACATCGTCCCTTGTGGTGCTTCATAGATCACACGATTCCGGCCAAATTCAAAGACGATATCTATACTCTTTCAATCTGACCTTAGCCTGATAGGATCTGGTAAGCTGAGGAACCCAAATTCAAGTTCACGATGAGGCTTACTATATCGGGCTTACATGGCACACAAGCACATATCCTAGCACCGCAATACCTATTTCTCCGTGAAGGTGACAATGACTAACGAAGCGCTCCATAAATCCGAAAGCAGTACTTGGCGCGCAAGCGTGACCTTTTGATATCAGAAATAGATAACCTAGGTATTGTCGTTTGCTTACAGTCTACGGTTACAGCATGTTATAAAGCCCCGACGGCTCGGTCTCACCAACGTGCAGTCACATTAGCGGCCCCGCCGGGTCGACGTCGATGACGCCCATCCCGCCCTTCATTAGCTTCATCCACTAATCTTCGACTCTCACCGCCGCGGTGGGATTAACCATCGTCCCCTCCATAGGCAACATCACTACCGTCTCCGAGTCACGCATGGCCTGCTCGAGCTTGGAGATCGATTCGAAGGCCTCGACGTCGCTTCCCGCAAACGCGGAAAAGTGCATCGCAAGCGAATGTCGTGCGCGTAGGGCGTACGCGGGCGTCGCGTGGAAAGAGGCGAGAATGGACTCCGGGACTGCCCACTGCGCCATATTCCTACAGAACTTCCCACAGCCAGTACATTCAATCTGTGTATAAGGGCCTGCTGGCAGGAAATAAGCTAACAAGGTGACTATGCGCACCATTTGACCTCCTTTGATGCAGCATACAGGTTGGATATCCATAGCTGCGGAACCGTGACAGATCAGCACGATGAATGCGTTAACATGGAACAACCGCACCGTTTCGTCTTCATCAACGCTGCGACACGCATTCGCTATTCTTCAGCAATTGTACCATCGCGCGTCAGAGGTATCCACTCGCTGCTGTGCCTTGTATGCGCCGCAGAGGGTACTTCTTGGAAGTGTTTGTGAGACGAAAATGGCTTGAGGACCCAAATACTACAGCAGCAAGTGGGAGACATGAGTTCAGCGAGAAACAAAAAAGAAAACATATCTTGCTGATCACTAGCCCAAAGTCTAGCCTTTTGTTTGTCGGTTTTCAGGGGGCACACACAGCTCTTCTCAGGTCAAAGCTAAAATATGTGGATGGGATTCGTGTGAGTCAAAAAAAAAACAAAATTCGTGTGAGGGTGTCCATCACTGTAGCGCCTGATAGGCGCTGGGTCGAAAAAATATTCTAACGCCTCACGCTCAGTAAAAAAGGAAAAACCGGAATTAGTCATCGGCAGTCCGGGGTTGTCAGCCGTGGGTCACTGTGGGTCAATTCGAGTCGAGCCGAGACTGCCGGGAGTCGAAATTAGTCAAAAATTTTGCAAAGTCCGGCCAAGCCGTATGAAAGTCATTTAGTAGTCGGATCTAGTCACCAGAAAACTAGCAATAGTTACAGCAGGGCACGTCGACATGAGCTGACTGAAATTATCTTTTTCTTACATAATGAAACTCGGTAATGATTGCCTTACTGTATTTACTGTACAGTACATTTTCGATTGTCTGCATAACCTGATGCTACAATGTCGACCAATCCTGACAACACCGACGGAACTGGAAACGATGGCTGGGAGGACGTGGGCAGCTCACTAGAAGACGCAGCGTGAGTCTTTCCCTTTCCCTGGGTGCTGCTAGCTCGCTCATCAATTCTTTCTCTTATCTCTCTGGGGCAGAATCGTCGTATCGATGTATCACCGACCGTTTCTCTGACAATTCCCTCTCCTTCCCTTCGTGCGCCATCTCCGACAACGCTCTCGAGACCGCTGGAGGTCCTGTGCCTGTCGCGACACCTCAGGTTAGTTCTCCAGAGACATTCCACCACTGCCGGTAATTGTCGTTGATCCTGGACTTTCTCTCTACCCATCAGACGACTTCACTGTCGGCTCTCCGTCCGATATAGGAACCGTTCCAACGGTCTCTTCCAGCGTGAGCAGGATGAGTGCAAGTAACCCGCACCAGCCAATATCTACTATAAGGTCCATTAGCTCTGTTTCGCCATCTTTGCCCGGTCCTTCTCCCATTGGCTGTCCGGGGTCGTTGCCAACGACGTCGTTATTGTCGTCAGTCACTGAGTCTACGCCAACCACCATTTCATCACGCCCTCGTGGGTCGTCAGCAACACGTGCAGCGCTTTCAGCAGCGACTCACACATGCATCCCCATACGCGAGCACCGACTTGGGTGATGTTCTTCATCGTAACTCCTGTCCTCCTTCTTGCGCGTGTACACGCTGACAAGCCTCCATGATTCCCACCCGCCTCTCCGCTTGCCGAAAGAGCTCACGCACACGATCGTGCTGCACCCGTCCTACTTCGGGCCGCACATGCAGCAGTACCTCGGGTCGAAGCTCTACTCGGACATCGAGGGCACCTACTCCGGCCAGTTTGGCTTCATCGTCGCCGTCGTCTCCATCTCTGACATTGGCAAGGGTATGGTCATCCCGGGAAACGGCCAGGCCGGGTTCATCACCCGCTATCGTGCCATCGTATTCAAGCCCTTCAAGGGCGAGGTCGTCGACGGCGTCGTTCACGACATCACCCGAGTGTGTACCCTTTACCCCGTCATCTGTTTTTCCTGTCCTTATACTTGATTGTGTGTCTGGGCAGATGGGCATTTTTGCGGAGGTTGGCGTCCTGTAAGCCCTCGGGCCCTCTCCAATCTCGCTGTCTTGATTTCAGGATCTCACTAGGCACCGGAAACGGATGATACGTATGAATCGTCGATACTACGAGCATCCCCTTCAGTTCAGTCTATACTGCGGCCAATATCTACTGTTCTGCCATCTTTGCCTGGTCCTTCTCTCATTGGCCGTCCAGCTGTGCGCCAATTACTTACTCGTCACCACTGTCACCTTCTCTCACGCCTACCATATCAATGCTGGTCTATATTGAGGGAAATCGTCACGGTCGTGCCCGTGATTCCGGGAATCGGTCGCAAAGCTGTCGATCTAGTTACCTGTCGCATTCGGCAAGTCTTTCTTAGGTGCCGTCAAGGCGCAAATAGATGCCCCGTGGGATGGTCAGTTATCAACAAAACATGTGTAAGTCGAGCTTCGCTAACGGATTCTCCGAACAAAAGGAGAAGAAACGCAGAGCTAATTCCCCTGAACCAGAGCCATTGTTTGATTCTGGGTCTGACGCTTTGACCCCGATCCCTGGACCCCCTCCTGCGTGCTTTGGATTTATGGACCCTCAGATCACTGCTATCAACTCATAGATCGGCCCTGCCGTCGGTCCCTACGCTGAAGATGGGCTCTGTCATTCAACCGGAAACACTCCTCCCTTCTCGAGCGTTGCCTATCCAACTGGCGTGCCCAGCGAACTTGCCACCCGTTCTCCCTCCGTCCCCTACGCTCATGGTGATAATTAGTCACGTTGGTCAGCCTACCAATTCACGCCTTCAAGTTTTCCATCACCACGGACCACCCTCGATTTTCTCCGCTTCCTACTTCGTTAAAGGTGAGTATCCTAACTGATGACGGCGAGATCGATAGTGAGCAGCAAAGACCGACACATCAAGCCGAAGCGAGAAAGCATAAAACTATGGTAGCACAGCCGCGGCACCAGTTGCAGGTCTGGGTGTTGGGGGAACATAATTCTGTGGCGGCCCATTGACGATGGGGAGTCCATTTTCAATGCGCTCGGTCTTCCAGATATTTCCCTCATATGCCCCAGCAACTCCCAAGGACGACTCTACATCCCGCATCTCTGACACCGCCCTCAAGAAAATTTGACAGATGCGAGGGACATTGTCTACTTTGTAGGCCATGTTGTCGCTGTCGAGCAGGTGGCCCACAAGGTCCAGCATGCACACGAGAAGGCCGTCCAGGAGGAGCACAAGACAGCCCAGGCGCTCAACGATGCGCAGCACCAGCACGACCTTGCCGTAACAGGCAAGAACAAGGCGGTGAACGACCTCTCGGTGCGTGTGTAGTATCCACAGCCCGCCGCTCATTCGTGCCGATACCATGGACTTGCAGATGCACCAGAAACACCTCGAGGAGGTGCACCAGACCGTTGAGACCTGATGGTCAGAGCTCAAGGGGGTTCGGTGAAGGAAGGAGGTTGGCGACGTAAGACCTTCCAATTTCCACCCTGTTGACAGCCATTTACATCAGGTCTTCATTTGTCTAGGTGGAGTGCCAAGAACTCTTGTAGCAGGTCCGCCAGGTCGCCAACAGTCTACCTTCAAGTTCTGGATGGTGCCACCTGTGGCCACCATCAATGCTTGTGCTTCGGAAGTTCAATTCGGCGGTATGTCATTTCTGCTACTACTGTTTCTGTAACTAAACACATTGGTCTTGTAAATACAGGTGAACCTAGTACGACATTTACAAGTCAACTTCACCATCAAGACCACATTCATCTGGGGTCAGTAGGGTAAGTCCTGGATGTCTTCGCAAAATATGAACATTATCTTTGTAAGTCCAAATCCCAATAAGGCTGACTATTGCTGATGTCTCAAGGACATATACTTCTGATGACCACTTCCCAGACCATCTTCCAAACTTTTTGCAGCGCTCTATCAATGGATGATAGACAACAAAGGAGAGGCCAGCAACAGTATAGAAGGCTAAGGCCTCTCCAAATATTGGTTTGGTCTTCTCCACCTCTAACTCTGTTTCATCTATAGGCTCATCTCTTGACTGTAACAGCCCTAGCTGAGCCTCAAAGTACCTTGAGGAGCGTGAAAGGGACCTCTTTGAAAGCTCAAAGAGCTGACTTGTAAGGGTAATACCATCAGGAAGAGGGCATTTCCCCCAGCATGTATATGTAGGATCTGGCCCTATTCCAGGATAAGATAGAATTGCTTGTAAGTGGGCCTTCAAGTTAGGGTCTTCCTTTTTCTGCTTCTTAGTGATAGGAAATTCCTTGAACAGTGAAGTCCTTTGAGCCTTTGCTTTAGGTTCTGGGGAGAGTGTTGGATAGGAGAGATGTAGGATTCTAACAGACTGCTTGTCTGTCTTATATGAAGCAATATTTTTGAAGGGGGATTTTTTTGACTTTATACCATGTCCAATATCTCCAATGGTCCGCTCACATGTAGCTTGAGAGCCAAATCTGATAGAGCCATTATAGGAAATGTGGAAGGGAATATGAATGAGCTGAAAGATGCATAGTCTGCAGCGGGAAATTTTGGATGGATCATTGCCAACATAGAGGTGTTCAAATCCTTGAAGAAAAAGGATAATCTTGCTCTGAAGCTTGGCCAAATCATCTTTTGTTCTAGGGATAGCTGTCATAGCATACTCCACCACATTTGAGAATATGGCAAAGTTCTTGATCACCTCCTGATTAAATCCAAGCTCTGATGCAATAGGGACAATATACCAGTGGAGGAGGGCCATCCATTCATACATCTTGTATTGACTCTGCCGCTTTTTAGATGGATCCCGAATTGGTCCACAAAAGGATGAGGGCAATGTTGCTATGGCACTCTCAACCTCTGAGCCAAGCTTTGAAGCCATATCTTGACCCATAAAGACACTTTCTGACTGAGAGCTAAATGAGACCCATATATCCCAGATATGTGGCATGCAGTTTTCATAGAAGAGGTGAAAGGGGTCAAGTGGAAAAAAGAATGGATGTGAGAAGGCAGGGCTGGCTGCACAAAGGGGAAGGCCAGAAACACCAGTTTCCCGCACAATTGCTGCACACTGTGCCTGGTTGCCCTTTGCAGCTTCAAGCCTCTCAATGGTTCTCCAGTAGCCCTCTAGAGTCCTAATTGGCAGGTTAAAAATGTCAAAATGAGGGCGATCGCCATTAATCTCCTGGCTTTGAGGTGGAGAGAGAGGATAGTACTGAGATTTAGCACCTATAAAACAAATTAATGAGATAAAATAATATAATAGTATAATGTTGTATACCTCTTTCCCTACTAGGGCGTGCACCCTGCACCATACTAAAACGACACCCATATCTAGCCATATGTCCAGCCATTCTGCTGAGTTTTGCAGAACCAAGCATATCTCCAAGAACACCACAAAGAAAGACCTTCAAAAGAAAGTAGGTTCCTGAATAAGCATCAAAGGACCATACACCAGCACTAAGCTTTGCAAGCTCCTCATATAGGACATAAATAAATGACTCCACATTTCCAGGTGAAGAGGGTCCAGGAATGACAAGTGGAATAATGATGTTAGCAGCCTTAGATCGCATGTTGGGAGGAAGGTTTAAAATTGTGACTATAAGGATCCATACATCAGACTGCTTCTTCATAGTGAGCTGAGCACCATCTCCTGAGATGGTTATAGCAGTATCAGTGGGATCTTTGAATAAATGGGAGTGGTTGAGATGGCTAATGGAGTCAGAGAAATCTGAGTATATGGTGGGGGGAGAATTAGGCTTTAGATTATTCAGAGCCTCTTGTAAATGCTCATGTCGGTATTGCATAGCCTTTGCCATCTTCCTATTCATATAAAATGACTGAATAACAGGTGTGATGGGGGTATAAAGCATTTGGGCTTTTGGGTGGCCATTTTTGTCATAGCGTGGCTCACCACAAGGCCCAAGGTGTTTGTCACGGATGTAGATGCATGAATGGAGGTCTTTAAACTCTCCAGTGAAAGCCATGCAGCTTTTGGGACACATGTCAACTAGCTGAGATGACAGTCCTGTAAGCTCTACAGCAAGCTTCCGCACCATGTATAGGCTAAGAATTTCAGTGCCTGTGGCCTCTTGAAGGACTTGGGCATGGAGTCTGTATGCTTTGACAGTGCCACGAGAGTCGACCCATGCAATGTAGTGCTTCAAAGAAAGCTCTTCCTCTAGGGTAAGTGTGCGGCCCCTAGGGTCATCAACAGGTGGGTGATTGGGTGGGGTATAGCCTGATAAAAGCTGTGCCTGAAGTCTTCTCACAACTTCTGGAAAGTCAGCAGCATTAGCATCAGAGTCATTGCTGCCACTAGGACCAACACCATCTAGCTCCCTCTCAGAAAAGGAGTCATGGCCAGAAGTGCCAGTGTCCAGATCCCCTATTGAGGGGGGGAATACAGCAGGATGGAAATCCACCTCATCATCAGAGTCAGAGTCAGAGTCTGCAGAGCCAGAGCCAGCCTCAGAAAGCACAGGGTGTTGATCCATCTCTGAGTCAGAGATATTGGGGTCCATCCCTAGGTAAGTCAGATCACTAGCAGCAGGATCAGTAAAGCCAAGATCAATGTCCATATCAGGACTAAAAAGATCATCTAATATCATGTAGCCATGAGCACAGATGCACCCTTTATATTAAATAATATACTTACCTGGCTCTACAGCTTCCCCTTGACAATAATCAAGCTGCCTGGAATCCTCGGAGTAGGTGTTAGCCAGCTGAGGCTGGGGATCTGCCGCTTTAGGGTTAAAAATAATAATAATAATAATAATAATAATAATAATAATAATAATAATAATAATAATAATAAGTAATACCTTCTGGGTCCTCTGAGCGAGATCCAACAACATCTGGTACTGTATCAGGCCGTAAAATGCCACCTTCAAGCTGAGAAAGGAGCTGTATGGTTTGATGTATGCAAGATCGCACAAAAGGAGCTGATTCGGCGTTGGATGGGAGGGATTGGAGAAAGATTTGATCTTGTCGCAGATGAGCCTCAATTGTACGCTTTGTGACCATTCTTGAGGCTCCAAAACACTTGGAGCATTGGCAGGTGTATCTTGAAGTGCTTTGGGGCATCATAGCTACACGATTGACGAAGGATTGACAAGAATACTGTATATCGTAGTGAGCGCGAGGACAAGGGCAAGGACAAGCAGCGGACTCTGGTGCGGAGCTTACAATGGGCACGTGCTCATTCTACTTGTGCTTGCGAAATCGAATCCCAACTTCTCTCGTTGTCTTTTGTTTTTTTCAAAGTCTTATTCATATACACCGCCTCGAAAACGTTATGTCTGAATTTGAGGAGGACTACGACGACGACTTCGATTTGGCCAGCCATGCCCCCCCAGGACACCTCCCACCGGACTCGGACACAGTACCTGACCGTGACTATGAGGACGAGGATGAATTCGCGCTGGGCCTCCGGTACAGGTCGAAGCCTCCACTGAGGTCGAGACCCCCAATAAATTTTTCTGGACGACGCTCAATCATTGACACCGACCGTGACCGTGACTTCAACAACTCTGGGACCACATTTGGTCCTTCACGTTCCCACATGTCAGGCTCAACCTTGCGTTCCGGCCTTAACCATTCGACGGTTCCTCGCAAGAGTTCTTTTCGTTCAATCCCTCCTGATGTCATCGCAGCGCTCACCGACAGTGAGCTTCTTCATAACCCCATTTACCGCGACCTACGCCAAGACCACTACCGCCTGTCCTCCGTCCTCGCCAAGTATGCAGAACGAGATCTCGCGGGGTTTGGTACTGCGAAGAGCGAAAGCCCTGTCCCTAACATGTACCAAAGTGCGTGCTAATTCGCTTCCAAAGTTCGGGTAGTAATCACTAACTCACATCTCATGGCAGTGATACCCCGTGGTGTGAGCTCTTGCCGCGCGGATTCCCTTGGCCCCGACTCTCGCGCATCATCGTTGGGGCCAAGCGATTCTGCTTCTCAACCCACAAAATTCGACATGGCGACGAACAAGACCCTTGAAGACCTCTTCGAAAGCGTGGAGGCTCCGCTCATGCGCCCACGATGTCTCCCAGAATCCGTGCTTTGGGATTTCAAAGACTTAAAGGACCAGCCGGGGGCCCCCATCGTCACGAAAGGCAACCAGAGTCGACCGAAACTTAGTCTTGCTCTCCGCCGTCCAAATGGCGATACACTCTCAAACCTTGAACATTCAAACATACGGCGTTCCGCAGAGATCATTGTTCGGAAGCTCATCAAGCTTATTGACTCAGACCCCCGATCGGCTTTGCGTGGTAACAAGTCCAAGTCATGGACCAAGACGCTCGTCAGGAAGTTCTTCGCGGACGAGTATGATCAAGCCATACTCGACCTTGAAGCGGAGCAGAAAATACTGCGCTTGTGTTCAGCTCATTGGAAAGCTGACGCTGTGATTACCCAGGTTTTTTTGCGGCGAAACGAGGCCGAAGCTAAGGCCGCAGCAGCGATGAGCTCTGTGCGTGCCACTTCTCCACACTCCAGCCATTCCGATAATCTCTGCCCCCCAGCACCGACTGCGCTCATTCCGCAAATCCAGGATGTGGCACCCATGAACGCGGCGAAGCGGGCTCTTGAGTTGAGCCCTGGCCCCAAATCGCCCTCGGCATCGCATGCCCAAAAGCGCAGCAAGGACAACCTTTTGGTTTCCGGGCAGAAGACTGTGGGTGCCAGAGGGGTCTCAAATGGTAAGTGCTCTACTCGATGATGTCCAACCCCGTTGACGAGTGGTACTCGCACACAGAGAGCCAAAGACCTGCAGCACGCAAAATCACACCCCCGTTCCTTACCCACACCGAGATGGACCGTACAGAACCCGCGCCAACAAATCTTCATCCGCTTCACGTTGATCCATCAGGTGCGTCCGAGTCACTTCCACATTTACATTATACTGATCTAGAGTTGAATCCCCAGCCGACAATCTCATTGGTAAGTCGAAATGTCCTCTTCGTACACGCTCCAACTGACTGCGTCCTTGCAGTGATCCTCACATCTGATTTCCCTTCCTTGACCGACGCTCCCCGGCTCCTTCGTTCCATGAACGCGCAGTCGTCGTTCAAACAAAGCGAGCCATCCGAGCAAGTAACAACGCTCCTCAATCGTCTCCAATTTGCGGATCCGTCATCGCCGGAGATCGACGAGGACAACACATGTCAAGGTTGGGGGCACGAGCAGTTCACGGCGGGTGGGATCACCCTGTCGTCCTCGCTTACTAGTTGGAAGGAGGTTGGCAACGTTACAACCGCCCTCAAGCTCGTGGCAGCCGCCATCAAAACGTGCTGGGAAGCAAGGTTGATGTGCGAGAATGCCGGAACAACGAAGATGGGCGCATTCATCAGTGATGTCTACCTCGAGAAGACCCTTGAGTGTCTTGAGAGTTGCTGGGTCAGCGCTGGTGGGGTACGTGTTCAAACATTCTCCTCCAAGTTTTCTGGTTAATCTATTCTAGGTCCTTACTTCCCAAAAGCGTATCCCGCCGATTCCCACTACCCCTTCGTATCGCGACGTTGCGATGTCGCCTCCACCACGTGGGCCATCATCTCCACCGCAGGTGCCCATGATCAAAATCAAGCAGCCAACTCCTGTTACCGGCGTCGCTGCAGACAATGTCCTGGGGGTCCCCCCAGGAACCAACCCCACCAACCGCGACGTTGCGATGTCGTCTCCACCACATGTGCCCATGATCAAAATCAAGCGGCCAATTCCTGTTACCGGTGTCGCCGCGGGCAATACCCCGGGGGTTCCCCCAGGAACCAACTCCACCAACCAGCAGCCCGCCGCCAGCACAGAACACACAGGACCTTCAGCGGGGTTAGACGAGGTGCGTCGGTGTTTGGTATACTAGTACTCTACTATCTCACCCACAGCTTCTAGGGTACTCACGCAGACGCAGCGTCACTCAAGCTCCTTCAAGTTTCGGAGCTCCTGGCCTTGTTCAGCGACAACAACCTCAGTGCCCCGAAGGGGAAGCGCAAAGATGGTGCGTCGTACATCCTAACTAAACCCTTTCATATTCACTATAAACTGTACAGATCTCATTACAGCCATTGTCGAATCCCCTGAACTCTCACAGGTTCTCAAGTCGACCGTCACGGAAATTATTGGGAGGGTAAGATTCCCATTATCCGCGGTATCCAACACTGACTCCTGTTACCAGCGCAAGAAAGCGCCCAAAAAGCAAGTCGCTCTGTTACCGTAGTGTTAGCGCACCACCACGTTCGTATTTGACAAGTTTTTGGGGTTTTTTTTACTAGTAGTGGACCTGCAGACGTACATACACGTAGTACCCCTCGGACCTGGCATGACCACCCAGACAAAAAAATTGACTACTATTTGACTACGAAATGCCATGGGACGACTAAGAGTGATCAATAAGTGACAAGAATTGACAGCAAACGACTAAAATTGTGCTGAGGCTGACTACGGATTGTCCATCAACGACTTGATTGTGACTTTTAGAGACTTGGATCGGTCCCGGAATGACTCGAATCAGACTGAAATTGACTATAAATGACTTGATGTGACCATTTGACGACTCCAGGTCTAGATGACTAATTGGCTAAAAACGACTATGGAATGACTGAAAACGACTGGCGGATGACTCGGATCGCCATGTGTTGACTTTGGTTGACTTCGGCAAAGCCCCCTGAACCCAACTATTCGTAGTCGTTCATAGTCAATGTATAGTCAGATCTTAGTCAATCGGAGTCAGAAATCTTGCAAATAGTCATTTTTTGTCATTTTGACTACCCGGTAACCATTTCGGACAACAGCCGACTACCAGCTGACATCAGCTGACTTTTCCTTTTTTACTGAGCCTCACGGAACACCCATATGAGCGCTTATGTAACAATTCTGCGAGCCCTTGCGCATTGCACCAAGCTACCACCACTACACAGTTACCTACTCGCGACCACTCCTCGACCCAAAATATCCTCTAAGATTCCTCTTCTTCCTTTCTACGTTGCGTGATTTCCCTCCAAATTGACAGTCCAAGAACAGGTCGTCCACGACTGTGTTGACCTCGTCCCTTGCCTCGTCTGCCTTGTGCCGCGTCTTGACAAATCTGTCAACAAGGCCGACCGGGGTTCTGGACGCCATGGATTCAATCGGAGAGAGTTATACAGGTGTGCCTCTCATTCAGTGAGGCCCCACACCTCGTCTTAAGAAAACTCAACATATGGCTTGCAGCAATTGAAGCACGCCTGAAATCTACGGAGAAATGTGGAGCTCGGTAATGAGATTCAACATTCGGCATGAGTCCTTCTCACCACTTTTACTCGAATCCAAATACAGGGACTTTGGCACCGACCGGTTGAATGCGCAGAAAGCTTGGGAGGCGTTTGGCGGAAATCCGTGGTCTTCTTGACAGGCTAGACGCCTCTATACTATCCATGAATGGCTTGGAGGTGCGTCGCTATGTGTATGCCGGGATGCCTTCATCGATTTCTCTTCCTTTGTAACGGTTCGCTCCCAAGGCCCGAGCCCTCGCATCTAGAGCCATTCCTTTCTTCCTATCGTGCCACGTCCGTCCCAATCCGTCACCTGAAAATCCCATCTGCCAACGATCCAACGCCTTGCACCACCCTCACATGTCAGGTCAGGTCTTTTCACCGCTGAGGACGCGAAGGCTCCCGCAGCAGCAGCTGCGGTGGACGTCAGCCTGCTCCTTGGCTCTGCCGCCGGATCGGAGGCCGTCTACGACCGGTGCACGCAACATGGGGATGCGTCGCATCGTCAGCATTTGCGATACAGGAGGGGCTGGCAGCGCGGCTGCGACGGAACGCGGAACACTTCTCCGGCGCGCTGGTGGCGGACCAGGAGGTGCTGCGCGCTGCGGGGGAGAAGGTGGGCGTGGACCTGGACGTGATAAAGTAGGAGCACGTGCAGCTGTGGGACCACCGCGGGAAGGCACTCGGAACGACATGTCTGACGATATCGAGTGTCGTCATCCGTCGCGATTGTGTTTTTGGTCATATCTTTTTTATAGGTTCGCATGAGAGGCCATGGGAAATGAACCAGTTACTTTTCCGATTATTGTGTGCGTGTGTGTGTCGGCGATTTTGTCACTCGACAAACTCACGTTACCTGGTGGCAACGCGTCGACACCTTGCTTAACGCGTGTACTGCCTCAATGAGCCATTCTCAACTTGAAGCACGTCATATTACACTTCAGATCGCCTAAAGAAAATACACGGATTACTGTAACGATTCTATCTCGGTGTCAATACAAGTAGTCCAACTCTGCCCATGTACGAAAGTCGAAAGATCAAGACGGGTTTCATATTCACCAGCAACCCAGATATTGCTTGGGCGATGAAGGTGTGCCCTATGTGGTGGTGGGATCCACATTAAGAGTTCGCCTTTACTGCCACATATCCATCCCTCCTCGTTGATCACGGAGTAGTCAGTGAAGTCGACGTGGCTTGTGGTTTCCGTATTTCCTGTCGTAGCGTTCAACATACGAATTGATCGATCGTCCGAGCTTGAGACGATCCGCTGGCCATCAGGCGAGAATCCCACAGACCTGACCCAATGCGTGTGACCAGTAAATGGGCCGGCCTCTGTGTCTCCAGTAGTCGCGTTCCATACACGAATTGTCCGATCATCCGAGCCTGAGACGATCCGCTGGCCATCAGGTGAGAATTCCACAGACCTGACCCAATCCGTGTGGCCAGTAAATGGGCCAGCCTCTGTGTCTCCCGTAGTCGCGTTCCACACACGAATTGTTCCATCGTCCGAGCCTGAGACGATCCGCTGGCCATCAGGCGAGAATCCCACAGACGTGACCCGATGCGTGTGACCAGTAAATGGGCCGGCCTCTATGTCTCCCGTAGTCGCGTTCCACACACGAATTGTTCGATCGGAAGAGCCTGAGACGATCCGCTGACCATCTGGCGAGAATCCCACAGACCAGACCGAATCCGTGTGACCAGTAAATAGGCCAGCCTCTGTGTCTCCCGTAGTCGCGTTCCATACACGAATTGTTCCATCGTCCGAGCCTGAGACGATCCGCTGGCCATCAGGCGAGAATCCCACAGACCAGACCGAATCCGTGTGACCAGTAAATGGGCCGGCCTCTGTGTCTCCCGTGGTCGCGCTCCATACACGAATTGATCGATCGGAAGAGCCTGAGACGATCCGCTGGCCATCTGGCGAGAATCCCACAGACCTGACTAAATTCGTGTGACCAGTAAATGGGCCAGCCTCTGTGTCTCCAGTAGTCGCGTTCCACACACGAATTGTTCGATCGGAAGAGCCTGAGACGATCCGCTGGCCATCAGGCGAGAATCCCACAGACGTGACCGAATCCGTGTGACCAGTAAATGGGCCAGCCTCTGTGTCTCCAGTAGTCGCGTTCCACACACGAATTGTTCGATCGGAAGAGCCTGAGACGATCCGCTGACCATCTGGCGAGAATCCCACAGACCTGACCCAATGCGTGTGACCAGTAAATGGGCCAGCCTCTGTGTCCCCCGTAGTCGCGTTCCATACACGAATTGTTTGATCTTCCGAGCCTGAGACGATCCGCTGGCCATCAGGCGAGAATCCCACAGACGTGACCAAATTCGTGTGACCAGTAAATGGGCCGGCCTCTGTATCTCCCGTAGTCGCGTTCCACACACGAATTGTTCGATCGGAAGAGCCTGAGACGATCCGCTGGCCATCAGGTGAGAATCCCACAGACCAGACCGAATCCGTGTGACCAGTAAATGGACCGGCCTCTGTGTCTCCCGTAGTCGCGTTCCACACACGAATTGTTCGATCGGAAGAGCCCGAGACGATCCGCTGGCCATCAGGCGAGAATCCCACAGACATGATCCAATGCGTGTGACCAGTAAATGGGCCAGCCTCTGTGTCTCCCGTAGTCGCGTTCCATACACGAATTGTTCCATCGTCCGAGCCTGAGACGATCCGCTGACCATCTGGCGAGAATCCCACAGACGTGACCGAATCCGTGTGACCAGTAAATGGGCCGGCCTCTGTGTCTCCCGTAGTCGCGTTCCATACACGAATCGATCGATCGGAAGAGCCTGAGACGATCCGCTGGCCATCAGGCGAGAATCCCACAGACGTGACCAAATTCATGTGACCAGTAAATGGGCCGGCCTCTGTGTCTCCCGTAGTCGCGTTCCACACATGAATTGTTCCATCGTGCGAGCCTGAGACGATCCGCTGGCCATCTGGTGAGATTGCAATGGAAACGACAGAACCCCCAACGTCTCGAATCACCATCTCCGAAGATGGCCAATGAGACAATCGCCCACGTTCCACGCGTAATATTCGAGGAAATGAGCTGGAATAATGTGCAGAGACAGGAGAACGAGACGGCGCGAATGGTAGAGCGGAAAGATAAACATGTGGAGCACTCTTTGCCATGGTCATCCCGAAATACCGTATAAACACAGAGGCATCATCGACGAACGACTTGAACCTGAAATTCTCTGGCTCTGTTTGAGAAACCTGTTGCGGTCGTAGTTATTAGTTGTTTGTCTTCCTCATCGAATCAACACTTGCACTCACTCCTTGACCAGAAGCTAACCACACCTTCAGAGCTGAGCACGCTGCCGAAGCAAGACCCAGACCACTTGTCAAACTAAGGGCCTCCAACCAAAACAGAAGTTTCTTCTCGAACAAAGTTCGAAGTTTTCCGAAAAGATCGTTTTCAAACCCAATATGTTCCAAATGGTCGTCCCAATAACGACACGCGTACAACAGAGCAGGTGGAATGTGTTGACTAACGCGGGAGTCAAGGTCTGAAACATCCTTGTTGGCAAGGTATGACGTTTCCAGGTTGCAGATGTTGAATTTGAGGTCTTTGAGCAGTAGACAGAGACAGGAATCGGCCAATTGATGGTGAGCGTCACGAAGGCTCACACAAAAGTTTTCACCGCTCTTCACTTTATTTGTGAGGAAATCGCGGAACGATGTATGGAGAGGAACGATAGCAAGGTTTTCATCAGATGAATTGACGTTGCTCAACAATGAGCCAAGCCGACGGAGCAATGTAACAATGGCATCACTGTCGTCGTCATTGTCGTGAGAGGCGTGTTGTTGCGGAGCCTTGTGCAGAGTGGTCAGGGAGCGGATACTGAGCGGCTCGATTGAAGCGATGACTTGTCCCAAAACTGAGCGAAAAAGTAGCCGTGAGTTCTCGTGAGTGAAGTATCCTTCGAGGACTTCTTTGTACAACTCGTCCAAGGGATCTTGTCCGCGGCGATCCGCGGTGAGTTTCAAAAGATGCTTTATGCACTTTGTCTTGCTCAAGCCAAACACGTCGGGAGGGTTTAAGATGTATCCAGATGCAACCGCCGCCCACTGAAACAAGCCCTCTGCCCTTTTCGTCAGTTCGTCGCCATATTTTTTGAACACGTCTTGAGGGAGCCTCTTCTGAAGAAACACGAGGATATCGTCATGTATCGTAGCAGCCAGCTCCGAATCATTCATGTATTTGATTTTGACGCTGGCCAACCGGTCTTCTACGAACGCAGACTCGATGAAGTGCTCAGGTCGCGAAGTGATGAGCATACGAAAATTTGATGGCAGCTTAGAAATGGCTTTAGCAAGAAATTTGTGTAAGCCGTTTTCATCGGCTACATCCCCACTCTCGTCCAAGGCATCAATTACGACAACAATAGGACCAATAAGGTGGAGATCCTTAAGCGGCGCCAGGATAAGGGATTCGAACAGGGTACCGTAGTCACGGGATCCAGCGCGAAGAGACGAGTTGTCTTTCACGACGTTTCCTAGCGCGGCTTTAAATGAAGGATATCGGTCGGAGAGATCGCGAGCAAGAGTCGTGAACAGGTGATAAGGTTTGGATTGCTCGTTGCGCAAAAAGATAAATGATGACGTAAGCCGATGGATTTTGTGGAAGCGACGCGCGATCTCATGCGCAATCGATGACTTTCCCGTGCCCGCTTGCCCAAAAAGAACCAGACAACGCTCCGAAGCGGGATCGTTCACCCAATTCTCAATGAAGTCGAGGAACGCCGTGCGTGTTCCCGTAAGACAGCCTTTGTCGGGGGTGAATCGCGAGCCTGTCCCATATGGGATCTCTCTGATTTTTGCGTCCAGTTCTGAAACGATTGTCAGATCGATAGCGTTCAAGGGATCAGGACTACTTACCGGCGTCTGACACTCGCCTAGACACCCACTTCAGCTGGCTAGCCATCCCGTCAAGCTGACTCGAAATGATTCCCACGTCGTCCAGAATTTGGAGTGCGGTTATCTCCGTAGTGATCGCAGCCTCATCCAAGAAAGCCCTTCGTTGTTCGAGGAGGGTGGCGCGGAAATCCTCGATTTTTTTGTCGACTTGGCTGCCAGTATTCTTCAATATTCGCTCCCCTGAAAACCGCGTGTTTACGCCCGCCACTGAAATGGGTAAAGACTACGTACAGAACGGGGAATCGTTTGCGTATGACCGGATAAAGTCACAGCAATTACAGACATGCTGCAACATGAGCGAAAGGATTTCTGCCTGCCTGGAATCACGTCCGATCGCTTTGAAACGGTCTTCCTGATTTGCGAAATCAAACGCATCATGTATGGCGACAAGTAAGGTTCGGACGTTGTCGTCGCGTTGAAATTGTTCTAGGAGGGTCTAGCACCCAAATAAACATTGCATAAGTATTTCAACCGACAATAGCGCAAACAGTTCACCTTGGGGATCGCAGAAAATAGTCCGTGTGCCATCTTTGCAATCGGGTGGAGCTGAGAACGACATTCGGCTCGGTCAAGGATCGGCAAAACAAGGATGTCGTAACGTACTTCTGCGGCTGGGCCCAACGTATCCACCACCCACTTGATCCTCACAAGAGCAC
This sequence comes from Lactarius indigo, assembly GCA_025766275.1. NCBI lineage: Eukaryota > Fungi > Basidiomycota > Agaricomycetes > Russulales > Russulaceae > Lactarius > Lactarius indigo. Next base: position 1,952,724 of record JAFKAC010000008.1, read on the forward strand.
CTTCCCATTTATTCGAGAGATCAATTGCTGTCATAGCTTCGTCGGCGTCACGGAGTGCATTCTCGGGAGGTGACACAACGACCGTCAAGTAGAGCGTAATCGGCTGGCTCGACTGTCCAGACCGTCCGTCGTTGTTGGTGAGGACAAACGGGACTTCTACACCCAAAATGTTCAGCTAGTCGGGTAAGTAAGGTTTTCAATAAGGTACTCACCGCTTTGTGTTTCGACAGGTATTGTCATCTCATGCGTTCCGATAAGGACATCGGCGTGGAAGCGCCGCTTCTCATAGAGATGCAGTATAAGATGTGAAGACGGTTGTGTAGAACTGAGCCAAACTTTTAGCCAAAAAGTAAGGCTGAAAAAGAAAAGTATTACAAAGGGCCGAGCATCTGGTCCCAGCGCGCCGTCGGTCCATCAATCTGGACGCTTTTCGTCCTCTTCAATGTCGCATCATTGGTTACAGTGACATAGAACCGTCTCTTCGGGCCGAGTTGTTTCTTGATACTTGGGAGATCGTGTGCCCGGAGGACTAACAAAGGGGATAAACGGTTATCACTAGCAGGGTATCAACGAGTTAGGAATTCAGTACATACCAACCACCTCAACACGGGATATGCTTCCCTGCGGTTCGGCGACTTGAGTGCTGTCCGAAGACAGTTGTTGAGCGAGCATCGCTACACAAAAGAAAGGATCGACAAACCCTCTTCCCGAATTTCGCGATCCTGAGGGACCTGGGCTAGAGTAGTATATCACCATCAAAGAAAGTCATGGCTAAATGGTCTTCTACGCACGAATTCGAAAACATTTGGCTGTGTTCTAAATCTTGCGCAGCGGAAATACTGGATAGAAGAGTGTTTTGGAGGCTGGAGTGATGGGGGATAGAGTGAGCGCGGGGTTCGAGCGTCTAGGTGACCACGAGCTGTCCACGCGATAACGCGATAACGCCGCACCCACGCGGTTGAATTGCGAATGTTCCCACAGTTATCAAGGGTGTTGTCCACTGGCAGGCTAGAATAATTTCAATTAAACGAAGGGGACTGGAACGGTTGCGCTCTTGTTTGTGGTAACATCTATGTTGTCTATTGGTCCGAACCCAGAGGTAATAACGGCCACCCTCCGCTAGCTCATGTTTTTTGTGTCTTTTTTCGAACTTACGAAATGCTGCGCCGTTAGTGGCAACTGCAATCCAACATACTATGGCCCTACTTCTGTCCGTCTATCTCCACAACAGCTTCACGCATAGGTCTTACATCGAAGTTTTCGCTCTCTTTATAAGAGTTACACATTCTGCACAGGTACCATTCTTGATGTTGACAGATGCGCCCCAATAGCACTCCTCTATTACGACCATATCTTGACACTCTGACTCATTTTTGGCGCTCGGCGGCGCCTCAGTCCCTTCAACACTTGATGCAATTGAACCTGAAGCTACTTTCACGCAGAGTGACAGAGCGGGGAGGCCATCGGAGGAATGGAAGGGAATTCTCCATGGACGAGGGATTGTGTGTGCCCCAAAGCGCACAGTTGGTGGAAACCAAAAAAGAAAAAGTGTGGGGCGTTGGTGACTCTTCCCTCTCGTTACTCGCCCCGTCTACCCGCGTTCCCGGTTCGTGCCCTCGCGCTTCTTTCTCACGATTCCAGATCCAGTTCGACCCAACGTTCCCAGCGTTACTCGCGACTGTACTACTAGGGAAGTCGTCTAATTCCTCTTTTTTTTTTTGAATCAGGTTTATTCCGGGACAGTACATAGTACAAGACCGGTCCCCAACTCCGTACAGAGTGGGATTTAAAACGAGAGGTAGGTAGGTGCTAAGAATAAACGAGCGTAAAATAAACCAGAAAAGCAACTGGTCTAAAAGTGTGGCCACCTCCCAGAGGAGACCGAGGGTACCGAGGGAAAGGGAGTAGCGTACCGTACAAGGAATAACTAACGGCAGAGGAGCAATATGAGGGTAAACGTTGCGTGCTTACATCATCCAGTGTGTGTCAGTCAACCCTTTGCCCTGCCCCCTCGCCCGTTCCTCGCCCTCTCCGCCCCCCCTCACTAATAATAAACACAATACACTTACGACGCCTCACGGATCCCGCTGCAATGCCGACTTTTTGTTTTCCATGATGGGGGCCCCTAAGGTCGTAGCTCCAAGGCCATCACTTGCAGCTGGGGGCCCAACTCCAGTGCCAGATTACCATAGGAGGACGTGACTTGAGGGGGAAGTCCCACCCAGGGGAATGCTTGAGGATGTGTTCCGACATGGGGCGGTTCTGCCACGTCTATGTTCATTCAGGGGGATTGGTCGGGGTTTGGTAGGGGAAAGGTGAGGGCGTTGGGGAGAAATCGGGGGTGAGTGAAGCTGGGAGGGTGGGGAGTTGCAAATGCCGTAGAGGCAGGGGGAATCGATGGGGGCCAGCCGGTGAAACCCATGGATAGTTGGTGCGTATAGGCCAGGTGGTGGGGGGTGTCGTCCCAAGTGAGAAAGAGAGGGTGGGTGCTCGGTCTAATTCTTCTTGCCCTCCCATTTTTCTGCTGTCGCTCACACGCCGGCTTCGCCCCTCGGCTCGGCGCTTTGGAAGCTCACCCTTCTAGACCAGTCACGCATCGCAGTGCTCCCGTTTTTTAAGTGCTCACGGCTACATCTGGTTCATGGTCACTCCTGGGGCGTTACGTGATAATCGACAATTGGTAGTCCTTCAAAAGACATCGCGGCTGGTGGGAGTGATTCTATGCATATCAACAACTTGGGACGGGAATACGAAGATCGATGCAGGAGTGCGAACAGGAATGAGAGAGAACGGGCTCAGCAGAGCTATTACCCAGTTCGATCTATTCTAATTAATGTCTCCCCGACAGAACGAGTAACGACAGTACAACTTGGCCGAAAACCAATATAAATAGACTTGTAACAATATTTAATGTACCCCAGAAAAGAAAAATGAGTATGCGTCCGATGCGTCCAAGCAGAGAAGTGACCAAGAGAAGGAACAAAGGAGAGTGAGGGAGAATGAGAAAGAAGTGTCCAATTATGAAGTAGGTCAGACGCCTGGAAGATGGAACCCAGGCAGAGTCGGGCCAATTTCCGAGCTTCGCTGGGTCACCTCCAATCCGAACAAACACCCCATGCGACGGCGTCCGGCCGTCTAGGATGAATAGCTGGTACCACCCCGGCGGGGAGACCATCGAGTTCGGTGGGGCCGTGACAGTGCAGACATTATTTCCCGAACACGAGAACGCGGGGAAAATCGTGCGGCCGCCCATGGTGTTGCTGTGCGTGCTCGACGTCGCCGCGACGAGCGAGACTCTCATGCTAGACGTCAGGCCATGGAACAACCGCACCATGATCTGGTATCGCCCGCCGTAGGCCCAGTCAGTGTTCGGAATCGTCACGATGGGCTGCGTGAGGCCCTCGTTCAGGTACGGTGGGATGTACACCTCGATCCGGAGCTCCTCCGGGAACTTGCGCTTTGCGTCGTACGGATTCGGGTCTGAACCCGAGACGAGCACGCGCCCATCGGGGAGCAGCGTCGCTTCCGAGTGGTACATCCGCGTGATCGTCGTGCTGTTTAGGAGTGAGATACGCGCCCCGACGGGCTGCGACGGGTCGTAGAGCAGCGCGGACAAGTTCGGGTCATCTGCGCCGTCGAAGCCAGCAACGCCTTGTTGCGCGCCATTCATGATCATGAACGTGCCATCCGGGAGTGCAACCATGCAGGGCATCACACGTTTAGACGGCTGGACAGCAACCCGTCATTCGATGGTCAGATGGGAAAAAATAATAATGTACGGACCATACGTTCGATGACCCAACTTGGGTTTTTTGACTCAGGCTGGATCGACACACAATTGTCGAGAGCATTACCGCTAGAGTCAGAGCCACCGCAGATCATCACAGTACTTTCATCCGTATATGGAGCATATTGGGGCAGGAGAACCGAGGTGCCTTCGTACGGGTATGTACGACCAGCAAGGGGGTTCGTGACGGAACCAGGGATATTGGGGAGAACCTTGACAGTAGCAAAGGTCACAGGGTCAAGAAGGCGTGCTTCGTTGTAGTATCCTGTCATTATAAATCAACAACGACAATTATGGGAAGAAAATTAGGCAATTCCGACGGACCAACGAAGATGAGACCGCTCGGAAGAATGTGGACGAAGGGATACTGGTTGTTGGGGTCTGTACGCACCAACCAGTCGAGGGACACCCGTGTATTTCCACCGGGGACGCGAGGAAGAATCTCAAGCGTCGGGTTAGCTGGGCCACTTTCGCTATTCTCGCCACCTATAACGAGAACACTGCCGTTGGACAGAACAAGTGCGGTCGAATACCAGCGCCCACTCTGAAAAGAGACGACTCTATTAGAACGAGCGCGCAGAATGTGAGGGTGAGTCTGCCTTCACCTGAAGTTGAAATTTGTCTGGATCTTCCTCCCAGTCGTTCGTCCCATTAACGCCAGCCGATCCATCGGGTGCATAAAGTCGGAGACTATACGATGAACTCTTTGTCCAGCCACCAACGTTGAGGATTCGTCCGGCTTTATCTGGAAGGATAACAGCTGCCGAACAGAACATATCCGTTTTGACATGCATCTCACGCCAAGCATGAGAAAAATCATGGACCAGGCTCAAGTCAAGCTCGTATGCGCCAGTGGAATTTTTGAACCCCTTGTAGTAGTCGGATTCGCTTCCCTTCTCGAGGAAGGAGACTTTACCATTGATACCGACAGTAGCAACCAGCGGAGGTACAAGGCCAGGCATGAGGTACTACGTTGACGTTCCTTAGCACAAGTGCATACTGGTATGAAAGGTGTGAATACCTCATAGCGACCGATGTTTGTGGGCGCATGCCACGTGTTGAGGTCGCCGTTCCAAAGGTAAAGCTGTAGCCTCCAGCTACCCCCGCAAAGATGGAGAGGATCACCGGAGCAAGCCGTCGCACAATCGCTCTCGGTAGCAGTCTTTCCGCCATTGTTAGTGATATCCATTACGTCGCCACACCCTAGATGACGTGTGTGTTTCTGTGAGCAGATGCTTAACGCTCTACACAGGACATTGGATTACGCACAACACTCATCACCATATTCCATACCCGCGGCGGAGTATCCGAAGGCTGAGCATTGAGAGAGACAGTTTTGAGCCGAGTTATTGTTTGCAAGGATGAAGCGGTACGGGAAGACATGAGAAGACACAGGTTCACTGATGATTGAATAAATCATGAGTAGCAACATCGAATATATGCGCGTATAAACGCACGCCAGGCACCGAGAATATTGCCACTTCCCTGGCAGGCCTGTCCTTTGTACGGCCGGTACGGGCAATGCAGCTACGTTACTCGTCAAGGTATAAACAGAGACCTGATTCTGTTGACCACGTATTTCGCTGGACATCTCGGTCGCTCAGTCTACATAGCACAGATGTAAACCTGACAACTTACACCTCATTTCCGTTGTGGTGCAATTGGCAATCAGCATCGAGGACTATAAGAGCACCGTCTACAAGGTTGTCACCGCAGACTGAAGGGGAGAGCGTCGCTTAACCATGATGTGACGACAGATCGATGACAAAACGTACAGCATTGTGCATCATGTTCTAATCTGGCAAGCGAGAAGTTCTGGGTGGCGCACGACGTGAGGCAACTCTCGACCGTCACGTTTTGGTCATCTGCAAGCTCCGTTTGGAAGACATGCAAGTGCGCGTTATCCCTGAGTCATTTCTCTTGGTTAAAGACAATCTTCCTCGTGCATAGGGAAGACATACACTCTGACGTGGGCAAATCGTCAGAGTGGGCACCATCATGGAATGACAATGCGATGAGACTCACGTGTAGCATCCAAGCGTGGTCCACCCTGGGGGGATGATATCATCGTGCCGGAGGTGGAAGTGGGGAAGGTGACTAGTGTGGAGGCTATTGCGGTGACGAGATTCCAAGGGGCTCGCGCGTATGAACTGTCGTGATATGAAATGGTCAGTCGTATGAGTGTCTACACAAGCGCCAGTCAAGACCCAAACACTCACAGGCACGAGGGCAAATAAGGCAGCGAGTTGAAAGAATGTGGAACGCACCATGCCTACCATGTAACAACGACAGGGTTGATGGGATTTGGAAGGGATGGAGCTGGGCTCTTATCATTTTCGCGCCACGGGAAAATAGGGAGCACAAAAGCCCATGGGTCGCCTATCCGGGGAAGAGACCGTCCCAGGAGTCTACAGAATGGCTGAGACACGTCACAACAATTATCAAATCTGTTAGGGAGCTCTAGACACCCTCTAGACACCCTTTTCACGTACTGTAGGAGATAAGCTGCGAGTAAGCCCGAAAGGCGGAGTGCTCTCTCAGTGATGGAACATTGGCTGGAAGAGTTGATGGACCGTGTAGCACGGACAGTTTCGTCCATCAAGAGCACGGCAAGCACGAACGGGAAGAAAGGACACGATACGGGCGGAGAAGCTCGCTAGGCTGTAGTGGCAACGATCTGGGATATCAACTGACTATTACGCGAAGACGCAAATAAACGAGCAGATGCTGAGGTCGAGACTCGGAAGAGAAACACCGTCAGAATCGGATCGTCCAAATGTATTGATCACGTGGTTGCGCAGTTGGCCGGACAGCGGAAGCGCGTTTCAACAACGAGTCAACGACATCGTCTTCGTACATCCGCCTCCGTCAGTTGCCTTATTTTGCGATTTTTCCTTCAGTTCGCAGCCCGAAACAAGATGTACATTGCACTGGCCACAGATGGCGTAGGCACCTGTCGACAACGACCCAAGCGACCTTGCACACGACAGGAGGCAAGTTATGCGTAAGAGAGCCTGCAGAGGTATGAGCCACCGTATGAATAGTAAGGGCCTTCGATTTCCCGTCCTCGAGATGCCGGGTGTCGGGTTCCCTTTTTTTTGGTTTCGTGTTTTTAACTTTATGTTTTCCAAAATGGACGATGATCGCCGCTGTCATGTCCATACCGGCGCGACGCATTCCTTTCTGTACGCTGGTGTCTTGCCGTCTGCTACTGTAAATGGCCATTCTCTTCGGGCTGTACAGTGGTTACGCAAGATCACAGTGCTTCCCTTGACCCATCGGCCCCCGGCGGGCGCCCTTTTTCCCTTCTTGCCCTTAGGAATAGGACCTCTGGGCAACGCAAGGGGGAACGCATGACACCGGAGAGACCGGACCCAAGAATAGCTCTTTATCGGCCCTTTGTGAGCTGATCACGATGACGCACTCCCTTGGGATTCTTTCTTTTTCTTTTTCTTTTTTTTTTGAACCGCCAAAGTGATCGCTTTACATTGTGCTGGCTTCTCTTAACTTCTATATGGGACGGTGGCTGTGCATACTACTTGCTTTCTTGGTGCCGATCTTGAAATCATCGCCGAGGCAATAAATTTTTCAGAGAAGTCCTCGTCCTCCGAAGGTAGACTTTCTGCAGCGCCCACTGCACATAACAACCGCATTCCACGCGATATTTAGGTCGGTCCAGGGTACACAGTGAGTCATTTCAGTGGCCATAAACTCTTCCTGAGCGAGGCATCCACTTCAAATACCTGGCGGCCGTCAAAGAACAAGCTGGTCGTTCTACCGGAGCTTGTAACTAGCCGCATTCCCATACGCCCGCGCTCACTTGGTCCGTGTCCACGGCGCTTCACGAAATGCATTGTACGCCTACAGTGTTTGCTCCCGAGCTCTCCGCGGAGGGTTGAGTGGTCAATTGGAGGATTCGTACGCCACGGGGAGAGGGCGTCGGTCATTTGGTAATTCCGGCTACGCGCTGCACCGGCATCTGGCCCGCGTCTTTCTCGTGGGCGGGAACTATCATATCTCGATTTCCATGTCCGCGTGTAAGGGTGAGTTTAGGTCACCACCTGCAGTCTCCTGTTCATCTGGGGCTCAGTCAGTGAGCGCAAACAGTCGCGGAAAAGGTCCCTTTTGGGATTTGTGGCTCAGATCGCAAAGCTAGAAACGACTATCGGGTGCGGGTATCAATACGCGAGGTCGTTTCGCCCCGTTCATTCTCGGCTGACTCAGGGTATCCCGCGCATTTACAGGAATTGCCAGCGCTACGCGAATATATACACGATTGAATTGGGGGAAGTGGACTGTTTCGTCGATCGTGAGCAAGGGAGAATCTGTAGAATGCCTGGTGAATCTCTCCCCTCGTGGTTGGTACGCCGGGAATAGGCTCCTTTCAGAATCAGCAAGCGGCACGAACAGCGTGCTCAACGCTACAGACTGACAATGAGACCAAGGCCGAGTAGTGCGACAGCGACAGTGCGATGAATAGCGCTGATGAAGAGGAATTACGAGAGGTACGCAGAGTCCGACTCAAGGCTGAGCAGTTCAGAAAGCGACGCGTCGCTAGACTGCGTCAACATAGGGCGGTGCAGTGCTCAGCTACTTCTGGAAAGAATCACTTTATGACTGTACAGCAACAGTTAGATATGCAAACCAGCTCGGATCAAGTCTCGGATTGCGGCCAAAACAGACGATACATGATCCTGGCACTAAGTTTGTCTGTACTGGTAAACGTTCCACCAAAGGCAATGAACGTGAGCCCTCCCCACTATGCCATCTGAAAACAAGTAGACGATGATCCGGATCCATCATGCTCTAAGACAGACCTACTTGCAAGGTCCGTGAAATTAGCCTGCCCGTTATAACCGCAAGAAGCACCAAGGAAGAATACTCCCAAAACTCTGCAAGCACCATTTATCACACACTGCCGGCAGAATTTTACGCTATCAGTTGTGTTGGCGCTGCCCCGTCCAGATTCCGAGCGTGTTGGTATGAGAAGGCGAAGGGGCGTGTGCATGCTCTTGACGGTGTCTCTGAGATCTCGATGGTGCATGTAAAGGTGTTTCTGTGTGATCGTTTTGTTAAGCGGGGAGGGAGACAGACCTTGAGAAGAACGAGTCGAACGACGAGCCTGCGACGTGCGGCGTACAGCCGTCAGTGTGTTGATCCATGGGCGACGAGGAAATGGTTGAGCGCACGACAAAGCCCTCGACGGCCTCACCGTTCCATGTGCCGCTGGGGCAAATCTCCTCCGTGGATCTTGACGTGGAGCTCGAGCGACGGGGTGGGGGATGAAGCTATGAAGCGACACTTGCACGAACGCCTCGACGACAGAAGTTGGCTACTTTCGGAAGTACCGCGAGGAGCATTCATTGATTCCATGGAGGTGCAGGCCAGAGTGAGAGTAAGGAAGTGATGAAAAGTGAGTGATTGATTGCCAGACAGGGTCCGAGCTGCCACATCCCCATTCCTGGATCAACGGGCCTGCCTTCCAGACGCCCAAAAAGTAAATTTATTGAAGGATCCTTGTCCGACTCCCACGCCACGGAACCATGGCTTTGAGGCTTTGACAAACGGCTGTGTTTATCCACTCATTACGCCCTCAGATTTCCACGCGGTCGACACGACTTCGACACGACGGAAAATCACCCGGGCCGCTTGCCAACTTGAAACCAACATACTGTACGTGCACACGCTCCTGATGGGACCCTGGATGGGATCATTTTTGTTGGTCATCTGCCGTCGCTTCATATGTTCTGGCTCCATGGCAGAGGCCTTTATCAACCAGCGCTGCGAGTCGAGTGGAAGACAGCTCCCATCCCTTTTCTCCCCTTCTGTTGCTGTCGTTTCTTGTTCTCTCTTTGATCTGCAATGCCTGCACTAATCCCTGTGGACAACACCCTTGGGGCGTTGTTCATCGGTACCGTCCTCTCGTCTATGTGCGTCTCACTGTCTGTAATACACTGTTACAGTACCTGATCATGCCAATCTAGTATTTATGGCGTTACTTGGCTGCAAGTCTATTCCTACTTCAATGGTCACTGCTCACAGGATCGGTGGCCTCTAAAGTCCTTTGTAAGGGTCCCCACATGCTATGTTTCGTATTTGGGATCTTAATGAAGCCTTTACAGTTCGCTTTTTTGATGTATATATTTTTGAATGCTTCGCTATCCGATACTTGATAGTGACATCATCTTCGACTAGGCTCGTCGACACGGTCAATCTAGTCTTTTGTGTCTATACGACCTATCAGTTTGGTGTCACAAACTTTGGAAATTATCGTTCTATCTTATCTGAACCATGGTGAGCCGTTCCGAAAGTACTGTGCTGGTTGAGGTTCTTATGGGCCTTCTAGGAGTCTATTTGTACGCCTGCTGTGACACAGATCTCGTCTCAGACTTACAAATTTTTAAAGGCGACATCTTTTTCTTCTAGTCTGTTGTGACCAATTTTGTCCGCAATTCTGACTTACGTAACCAGTTGCCGTTACAGTTTCTGTACAACTGTACGTTTCATGGATATCTCATGAAGCAGCTCGGTACTGTGACTAAAAAGGACGTAGCTTCTATGCGTATAGGATCTATCGTCGTGAGTTTCCTGGTTTGTTTCATCCGCGTGAGACTCATTTTAGTCCAGTGGGCAGAAATTCTCCGTACCTGCCAGTAGCGATCGTACATATACACAATTTATTCGAGGCTGGAACCAACTCACACGAGCAGTCCATCATCTCGCTGACAGAGTTCAGTGAGTTCCTCCGCAGTGGCATTCCTTGGAACTTTCACCGTATTTCTAACTGGCTTTCGTAAGGTATTTTGATTGGTATGTTTCTCCCCCCTTCTGTTCCTTTATTTGTGGCCCGCTAACTTGAAGGTACAACTCTCGTCTTCAGTGTACAATATAAAAGTGTCAGCCGTAGCTCCACGTGTTCTTTCCTTGTTTTTTTTTTCTCACCGGTTCTACTTATAGTCTAATGCACGTACACGACCCGCACCCAGGCAACTTTGAGGCACGTTTGTTCGTCATCTGATGTGGGTTGCGGTCTCTAATTGCCATTCACACCAGGTGTTTTTCTTTTCTGCATTATCTTGCAAGGTCCTCTGCGACACCTTCATTACTACTGGAATGGTTTATTATCTCTTGAGTAACCGCAGTCAAGTCCGGAGGTACGTTCCTACCCCAATATTGAAAAAAAAACGCCAACCCCCTATGTATATCGGCTCTCTAGAACCAACAACGTGTTGAACCTTCTTGCGATTTATTCTATCAATTGTGGCACGCTTAATTTGTGAGCCAGTCCGCCAATCGGTATCGACTTCTTTTCTGACAATTGTGCTATTCTCCAGAGCGTTTTCCATCGTTTGCCTCACTTTGGTACTGTCCACATTCACCCTCTGTCTCTAGTCGAACGTTAACTCATTGGACGAAGTTCGCCAAGTATCGAGATACGCTCATATATGTCCCGTCCCTCTTCATCATATTTCGGCTCTCTCTCTGCTCCTTCATGGCCATGTGTGTCCTCTTTGTTCATTAACCTTTTGTGATCTTCTTTATTCCTGACATTCACACCTAGCCTGAATTCACGAGATTACCTCCGCGAGACGCTCGACGGACCGGGGGGTGTTGTCGCTACAATCACCCAGCTCAAGGTACGCACGGGTACCTCCGTCCCGTGGGGCGTGCCAGATACAATGGGGGCAAGCACCGACACGGCTGTCCTTCCACCGGCTTTAGTTTCCTCTGACACGTCGCTCTCAGACAGTGTGATAGCTTTTGACAGAAAAAGGTACCTGGTGCTCCCTGTCATGCGACTCGCGAACTGGAGTGACGAAGAGTGATATACGAGCGCACAGGAGAATAGGAGCGACGAAGTGATTATATTTTGGTGGCCCATTTTCGAGCCTTATAACTATTCGCACTGTACAGCTGACGTAAATCGAGAACCGGCGCATTCACTGCGTCATTTTTACCGGGACCACACTACCTGTACATATCGAGCTTTCAACAACAGTGAGCCAACTCAGAGTCTTGTGACTTTGCACACTTCTTCGGTACGTGTTAGACAATCTAGCTCCCAGGTAGTGCGTCGGACCACAGGGGTCATGGGGAAATACGACCATTAGAGTGCACAAACCATCGAAGTGAACCAGAATGGTGCGCAGGCCAATCAGGAGATCTCACTCACTTGGGTTATACCTCTCACAGACATCGGTCACTAGGTAGGGCAGTGATCAGAGAGGACCCCGTCTGACGTGCGACAGCACAATTTCGGGAGTGCCACCATGTAAGGCATCACACGTTTAGATGGCTGGATAACAATATGTTATTCAATGGTTAGATGGGGAAAAAAAGTACAGACCATACGTTCGATGACCCAACTTGGGTTTGTGGCCTCCGGCTGAATGGACACACAATTGTCGAGAGCATTACTGCCAGAGTCAGAGCCACCACGGATCAGCACAGTTGTCTCGTCCGTGTAAGGAGCGCGTTGGGGAAGCAGAACTGAGGCGCCTTCAAAAGGGTAATTACGACCAGCAAGGGGGTTCCCAACGGAGCCAGGGATATTGGGGAGAACTTGTACAGTAGCGAAGGTGACCGGGTCGAGAAGGCGCGCCTCATTGTAGTACCCTATCACCCTATGTCAGCTGACCTGTTAATTAAGCACTTTTAACGCACCAGCAAAGATAAGACCGCTAGGGAGAACGTGCAGGAATGGATACAGATTGTTGCGGTCAGTACGATTGAGCCAGTCCAAGAACACTTGTGTATCGCCACCAGGGGTGCGAGGTAGGATCTCAAGTGTCGGGACGGCCGGCCCATTCGGTCCATTCTCGCCACCCATCACCAGAACGCTGCCGTTCGACAAAACGAGCACTGTCGGATACCAACGTCCACTCTGTATAAGAGTGCCTCTCTGAGAACGAGTGTGCGAAGATGAACCTGTTACATCTACCTGAAGTATAAAATTCACTGGATCTTCCTCCCAGTCGTTCGTCCCATTCACCCCAGCCGATCCGTCTGGCGCATAAAGTCGCATTCCAAACGTCGATTCGTCCGAGTACCCACCAACGTTGAGGATTCGTCCCACTTTATCAGGAAGGACAACTGCACCCAAGCAGAAAACGTCCGATTTTACATGCATCTCACGCCACGCATGAGAAAAGTCATTGACCAGGCTCAGGTCAAGCTCGTATGCGCCAGTCGAGTTTTGGAATTCTGACGTGCCGAATTTCTCGAGGAAGGAGACTTTTCCGTTGATCCCGACAGTAGCGAGCAGTGGAGGTACGAGGCCGAGAATCACCAGGGCACGCCATCGTGCAATCGCTCTCGGGGGCACTTGTTCCACCATTGTTGGTGATATCCGCGACATCCCCGCACCCTAGATCAAGCACCCGTTCTGTAAGTAGGAGCCTCACCCACTGCCACGGGACATACAGCACTCGTGTCCAAATTCCATACCCGCCGCAGGGTATCCAAATGCTGAGCATTGAGAAAGGCAATTTTCAGCAGAGTTGTCGTCTGTCAGGATGATATGGTACGGGAACACGTGATTAGGCGCAGGTTCACTGACGATCCAAGAAATTGTGAGCAGTTGCACCGAATATATGTGGACATAAACGCACGCCAGACATCGAGAATATTCCCACTGTCCAGGAAGGTTTGTCGTCTGTACGGTCGGTGCAGCCCTAGAAGCGTAAACAGAGACCCGGTTCGATCCACCACGTGCTTCGCTAAAGTTTATCTTAGCTGCCCAGTCTACACGACACACAGAAGTAAATCGGATAGCCTACATCTTATTGCCATCCCGGCGCGTTCGGCAATCAGAATCAGGGGCTATTAAAGCGCCGTCTACAAGACTGTCACCGCAGACTGTAACGGGGGAGGTACCGCTTAAATCGTGGCGCGATGATAGATTGACGATGAAACGTACGACATTGTACACCGTGTTCTAATCTTGCAAGCGTGAAGTTTTGAGCTGCGCACAAGGTAAGGCAGCTCTGGATGGTCAGGTTTTGGTCATCGGGAAGCTCTGTTTGGAAGACATGCAACTGCATGTTGTCCCTGAGTCATTGCTCTTTTTTCAGTGAAAAATGATTTCTCGTGCGCAGATAAAACGTACACCCTAATGCGGAATGAGTGTTAAAGAATGTTTCATGATAGAAAGACAACGCAGTGGAACCCACGTGTAGCACCCCAACGAGGTCCACCCTAAGGGGAGAGTATCGTATTGTTGGAGGTGAAGATAATGGGTGTCACTGGAGTGAGGTCTGCTGTTATGAGACTCCGAAGGAGTCGCATGTATGAACTGTGGTTGGATGAGTGAGTACAAAAAGGCGAGGTAGGAGCTTAACACGTACTGGCACAACGGCAAGCAAAGCAGCAAGTTGAAAGGGAGTCGAACGCACTATACTCGCCATGTAGATGTGCTGGTGAATACGAAATGAGGTTCTTAAGGTATTCGAGTGCAGGGGGAGAAGGGAGCATTAGAAGGTGACACGACGTCAAATGGACGATGGCTCACCTTCCGAGGGAGGAAATAGTACCAGGTGCCTACACAACGGTCATAATATGTCCCAGGGTTTATGGTGTTTGTTGGGGACGGGGCTCTGGACCCGGCGATCTGGGAGAAGAGCTACCATCGTTCTTCAATATGGGGATATCAGCCCAACCGAATGCTTCATATTTGCATAAGTGACCGGAAGCATGTGCATGGAGAGGCAGAAACCGAGGAGTGAGCCGAGAGGAGAATCAGAATCAAGTGAGATGGACAAGATCTTGTCTGTTCAAAGTTGTGGCAGTTGGAAACTGCGTGTTGGTCACGTGGTCGTGATGGTGGATGCGGTGCCGGATACTGCCAAGGGTACCGCACGTCGCTGCCGGCTCGGATGTCGAGTACCGAGTTGATCCCATCCTACCATCACTTCACAGGATCATTATCAAGGCTGCTATCTACTACTGTATATGTCAAGTCCAGTAACCTCGTCGCCTACGGGGAGTGACCCCCGACATCAATCAAATGACCTTTGAAATGACCTTCAATGCACGACCCGGAGATAGTGCGTAATATGCGGGAGCGACAGCCCCGTCAAGGAAGTATCGCTAATAATCTGATTGGATGTCAACTGCCGGATTTCGATTTTGGGGTCATTGTGTTCTAGAATGGAATCCCGACGTGCCAGCTAGGCAACGCACACTCCTTTTTGGGAGGCTTCTCGGTGTCCCTGGACCCATGCGCGATTTTATTTGCTCCAATGGCCACACATGGCTGCATGACTATGGACCGTGATGTAGACGCCTTCCGACGCCCTACAAAAGGGCGTCAAATGGGCCTCACAGATCAGGCGAGCAGTGGCACCAAGTTGGGGTATCACCCCGAAACGCGCCCGACAACTTTACATCGGAGTCGCAATACCAAGGACACTTTACGCAGTCGACATATGGGGAAGTCACGCCGCAAAAGACGAAACATCAAGCGAATTAGGGAGGACAAAAAGAAGAAGAAACAAGCTGAACTCCGTACAAAGAGCCGGCACACTAGCCATCACAGGCGGGCTCCGTACCTCCCCAACTGACACGCTCAACGTGCACGCAGACACCATCCCGATGCATCTGGAAATAGAAAAACACCTCTTCAGAGCAGCATCCCGCATCGCAACGTTGCCGCCAGAGCACCCCCTTTACAAACCCGCAAGAAAGGCCGCAAATAAGAACATCAAGAGACACAAATCCCCACTTCACGACCTGATGCAAACGTTCAGCATCAGGCCGGACGACTTCGAAACAATTCCGGCCATAGGCACAAACCCGGCAACAGCACACAAAAGACCATTCGGTATAGAGATAGCGGGCAACAAAGAAGCATCAAAGAAAGCCGACAAGGAAGGAAGCGAAGAAATCAAAGTATATTCGGACGGCTCAGCTCAAGACGGGAAAGTCAGCGCCGCCGCCATCCTGATCAGACCGGGAAAAGTCCCATGCGCGCTACACTTCCACCTGGGAGACGCAAAACACCACACGGTGTTCGAAGCGGAGTTGGTAGGACTCCTTTTAGGCTTACACCTAATCAAGACGGAGAAAAAGGGCAGAACCAGCTATGCACTGGGAGCAGACAACCAAGCTGCAATAGGCGCACTGGCTACCCCAAACAATAGATCGGGACACTACCTAGCAGACAGCTGCCTATCCTCCGCACACAGCATCCGAAACGAGAGAGGCACGGCAAACTACAGACTCACAGTGCGCTGGACTGCAGGTCACGTCGGCATTGACGGAAACGAACAAGCAGACGCGGAAGCGAAAGCAGCCGCAGAAGGAAAGACATCGCAAGCATCCGACCTCCCAAAAATACTCAAGAAATCTCTACGGAAGAACAAATCGGCCACCAGACAACACTGCAAAAGTGTACTCAAAGAAATCTGGAAAGAGGAATGGGCCCTATCCCCACGCGCAGAAAAACTGAAACGATTTGGCTTCACTTCTCCGTCTGACAAATTCCTTAAGCTGACGAGCGTTCCGAACCTATCCAGGAAAGGAGCCAGCTGGCTATATCAGATAAGAGTGGGCCACTTCCCGCTCAACGCGTACCTGAACAGATTCAAAAGAGTCGACAAACCAAACTGTCCAGCGTGTGGCTATCATACGGAGAACGCCCAACACTTCCTGCTAGACTGTCCGGCCTATGCACACGAGAGATGGGCGCTCACGAAAAAGCGCAACCCCAAAGAGCAAGACTTCGCGAAAATCATCACGAACCCGAAAACCATTATTCAAGTAGTGAATTACATACAAGACACGGGGAGATTTACGCAGGATAATAACAGCGCGCGTAGGGCAGCAGAGAAAGGAAGAGACCGAAGAAGACACCCACCAAACAACACGCTCCAATAACTACACAACCCCCCCACCCTGAACCCGTCAAAACCCCATCTCCACAACTTGCCGAACCCAACACATACAGGTTCATTCAAGGGACGTAGTAGAAGGCGGTAGACGAAGGAAGCGGCCATGCCCCACTCACCAAGACCATCGCAACCCAAGCCGCGCCTTGCGCCACGGCGATCCAATCGCCCCACCAACTTCAACGCTTGACAAGAAGCTAAGCTTTTCCACTCCGGAAAAGGGGAGACTTAAGATGAAAGGGTAGAGCACAGAAAGCGGAGAGACACGGTCGCGTAGATACAGATGCAAGTGTAGTGCTACATAGGGTACTATTCCCTCAGGCGCACAAAAATGGATTCAAAAAAAAAAAAAAAAAAAGACGCCTTCCGAATTGCGCACATTGGTAGGCCTTGTTCGAAGAAATTGACAGTTGCTCTTGCCCCGCCTACTTTTGTTGGCCGTTATTTTTTGGTTGCTATTCACCGCACTGGTTTTCAAAATTCCATGCAAACGTCATCCCAGTATCTTCCCGCTTTGAGCGGAGTCCCGACTTTTCTTGAGCTTGTGCTATGGGAACAGCAATAACTTGCATTCTTGGTGTTATTCATATTCTTAATATTGTTTGCAGAAGCACGTTCTCTGCCGCCGAGACGTCTTCTCCGGTTCGAAGGTGGAGGCCGCACATGCTTATTTACACCCAGACCATATGACCCCAGGCACAGTGGTCCTAAAACTGAGCAAGGAAGCTAGCTACACCCAAATACGTGGCAAGCGAGCGTCATAACACAAAGCACACTGTGCTATCAAACCTTGTACCTGGTCACTTGACTTTTCGCCTGCTTGTCCCTGCTTTTCTTCCTCCTGGTTTTTATCAGTGCCTCACGAAGCGCGTAGCACCACGCTCCGCTGAGGCAGGGATTCGAAGAGAAGCTGCCAATCGTTTTCGGGCCGAACCCGATCTCGGATCTCGACTGCGACTCGTCTCGCAATGAGTGCTATTGTATCTACCCAGAAAGCGTGAACCATCTACCACGCGATATTCGTATCCTCGTGCGAGGTAAGGCAAATATTTTCGACTGCGGTCTCCTGTCCATTGCGACCCCGTGGGACACGCCGCAGATTAAGGCGCGGGCACGGCGTACTATAGATATCGGTTCTGGTGCTTCGGCCAACATTTGGATACGTGATGAAGAAGCAAGGAGAGAACAATGCGAGGCACAGACAGAGATCACCATTTCCCGCTTCCCTAAATTAATGTAGTGTCTCCCGGGAAAGCTGACAGCTTCTATCACCGGGGCTTCTGAGTCTAACTCAAGTATCGTTGGAGGAATGTGCATCTCCTCGTGCCTGACGTAAACCGACCCCCTTCTCGACATGTGGCTCTGTCACCAGTTGCCCCCGAAGGCTATCAGATGGTGCGCATCCAGGCGCACAGTATTCTCCGTCTATTTCAGGATGTCGGAGATGTGTACGCGACGCAGGCAGGAGTTCTCAGGGTCCAGGGTTGCACATTATTGCCAACACGTGAGACAACTTCGCTTCGTTTATCCTCAGCAGACTGACTCTCTATGACTAGGGTGCCTACCACGATGAACGACTTGGCATACACGACGCCGCCAACATTCGAGGTCTCGTCCTTCCGATTCCTGCTCTGTCCCTGACCGATCTCCTGAGGGTTCTCTCGACGCCTTCACTGGCATCGAGTTCCAGGATGACCGAGATTTTTCCACACGAGTACTACGCACGCGATCAGATTGCGGGAATAGACCCCAATTCGTCGGGTGAAGAATTCGCCGAGTGCCAGTGTATGCCCAGCCCCTTCAAGCTTCACGCATCACGGCCCATCGCGCGCACTGTGAGAAAGCTCCTCTGAGCAATGTCTACCAGTCTGATGCAGATCGCACCAATACCTCATGCGCGCCCGATCTTAGGCTATTCTGGCAAAATCTTTGGCAAAATGCCATCTCGTATCACTGGAATATATAAATTAACAGTCAACCAAGCAAGTAGTGAACAGGAGAGACACGTTACTCCAGTAATACACTCGGTAGTCCATGTAAAGCTCCGCTGTCGCAAAGGACACGTGAGCAATATATGGGGCCGAGGTCGTCAATGCATCAATCTCGGTGCAACGAGATTCCGATTGAAGTTCCGATTGAACATGCCGATACGCGTATAATACACACGCGACCATACAAGATGTCTGAGGTGAGTTCATAATTATCTTGCGTCTTACGGTAGATGGCAGTGTCAGCAGCGTGGTCCTTCACTCCCAAACCACACCACCCACTGGCTATTTCGGGGGGGGGCACTAATTGATGTGGTCAAGTTGGCCCCGATATCGTCTCTCTCTAATCCTGGGTAGATCGGCACGTCCAATGATCTTGCGACGAGTGCGACTCAGGCCTCTCTAGCTGCAATAAAGCAAGGAAGTGCTCTAGAAACCAAGATCTCACATATTGCCACCCTCGCTGGCCCATTGCTTTGAACCCCTCACAGTGCGGGGTAAGTCCTCCATATATTTCCTCAAACAATCACCCATTCTGATATTGGTCTCACCAGGAAGTGAGGCAGTGCAGGGAAGTGTGTGAAATGGTGGTGCGAAAGCTGGCCAAAGTCGCTTGCAGAACCGCAAACCTCGTGATTGATGTCTGAGAGATATACCCGTGATGAGAAAAATCCCCAGGTTGGTCTGCAGACTATTCTGGGTTCAATTCAAAAGTTCGTGCATTTTGATGGCCGTATTTCCACATGACTCATATGGTCTGACGAACTACCAGGGAGTTGGACAATGTCAAACTGAACACGTATTGAAGAAGTGCACAAAGTCAAAAGGCTATGAGTCGGCTCACTGTTGAATGATCGACTGACTCAACATTATTAATAGAGATACGCTACGGGTAATTTTTATAATCAGGTAGTGTAGTTACAGTGAAAATGACACAGTGAATGCGTCAGTTCTCAATCTACGTTAGTTGTACAGTGCAAATGATTATAAGGCTCGAAAACAAGCCACCAAAACGCGATGGCGGTCAACCACCACTTCGTTGCTCTTCCTCCATGCGCTTGCATACCGCTCTTCTCTACTCTAGTTCGAACCTAATCCGAGTTGATGACAGGGGGTACCGGATACCTTTCTTCATCGAAAGCTATCACACTGTCTGAGAGCGACTTGTCAGAAGTAACTAGAGCTGGTGGAAGTCTCTTCGGGACAGTAGCGTTGGTGCTTGCATCCGTTGTTTCTTTCACACCCCATGGGACGGTGGTACCTGGCCGTACATTGAGCTGGCTGAACGTGGCAACAAGGCCCGGTCCGTTCAGCGTCTCGCGGAGGTGATCTCGTGAGTTCAGGCTAGGAATGGATGTCAAAAATCAAGAAGATCGAAGAGGAGTAACGAATGAAGACGCACATGGCCATGAACCCACAGAAATTGAGCCGAAAAAACGATGAAGAGGGACGGGATATATATAAGCGTATCGTGATACTTGGCAAACTTTGTTCAACGATTTAATGTTTGACTAGAGACAGGAGGTAAAGGTGAACCGTACCAAGGCGAGGCAAATGACAGAAAACACTCTGAAAAACAGCACAATTGTCACAAGAGGAGTAAATGCCGATTGGCGCACTGGCTCACAAGTCAAGTGTGCCACAATTGATAGAATAAATCGCGAGAAGGTTTAACACATTATTTGTTCTAGAGTGTGTGTCAATATAAACAGAAAGTCAGCGACTTTGCAATATTCGGGTGTGAACGTACCTCTGGACTTGAGTGCGGTTACTCAAGAGGTGATAAACCATTCCGACAGTAATAAGGACGGCGCCAAGGACCTTGCAAGATAACGAAGCAAAGTAAAACTCCTAGTATGAATAGTAATTAGACCGCTGCCTGCACTGCCCACGTCATCAGACAAGAAGCAAACGTGCCTTAAAGTCGTCCGGGTTCGATTTGTGTATGTGCTTCACGCTGTATGCATAATTTGTGAGAAAAACAAGGAAACGGACATTTGCAGCTACGGCTGACATTTCTGCGCTGTACACTGAAGATGATAGTAATGCGTCAGCGACCCACAAATAAAGGAGCAGAAGAGAGAAAAATACCGATCCCAAGGCCTTACAATAGTGGGTCAAAAATAAGTTGAAAATCTGGCGGAATACTACCGTGGAGGAACTCACTGAATTCTATCAGTGAGACAATGGACTGCTCATGTGAGTGAGTGCCAGCTCCGAATAAACCGTGTATACGTACGATCCCTGCTGGCAGGTACAGAGAACCCCCACCCACTGGACTAAAATAAGTCTCGCACAGATGAAACAAACCAGTAAACTTACGACAATAGATCCTATACACGTAGAATCTAGATCAATGTCAGTAAGAGCCGCTTCACTGGCGTGAACTCCCCATGAAGACGCACTGTTGTACAGAAACCTCAAGAACAACTGGTTATATATGCATAAGAATTGCGGATAAAATCAGTCACAACAGACTGGCGCACGGTAAGAAAAAATTATAGCCTTTAGGAATTTGTAAGTCTCAGATAAGTTCTGTGTCATGGTAGACGTACGGGTTGGCTCCTAGAAACCGATAAGAACTTCAGACAGCACAGTACTTTTGGAGTGGCTTACCATGGGTGGGATCCAGTGAATTGATAATCGCCAAAATTTGTAACGCCAAACCGATAAGTCATATAAATACAGAAAACTAGGTTGACCGTGTCAACGAGCCTAGTTGAAGAAGATATCACTATCATGCAGTTGATAAGGAAGCTCTCAAAGATGTATACGTCATAAAAGTGACCTGCAAAGGCTTCATGACGATCCCGAGTATGGAACATAGTAGCATATGGGGACCCTTACAAAGGACTTTAGAGGCCACCGATCCTGTGAACTGTGACTATTGAAGTAGGAATAAACTTGCAACCAGGTGACACCGTAGATACTAGATGGTCGATCCGGCAAGATCAGATACTGCAATAGCATATTACTGACAGTGAGATGCACATGGACGAGAGGACAGTGCCGATGAACAACGCCCCAAGGGTGTTGTCTACAGGGATTAATGCGGGCATGGCAGATAAAAGTCAATGCGGAGAGAATAAGAGATGACAGGAACGGAAGGGGAGAAAAGGGTGGGCGATGGGTGCAGCCGACTACCCAACTCACAGCGCTGCTGATAACAGCCTCTGTCGTGGAGCCGGCACAAATAAGATGACTCGATGACGATGGAAGGTCAAAAAGAATGATCCCATCAGGAGCATGTCCACGTAATGTTTCAAGTCGGCAGAGGACTGACAGAGGTGATTTTCCGCTAGCCCCGAGCGGCCCGGTGAGGGTTGTGCTGACCATGTGGAAATCCATACGTAAGAGAGTGGAGAATTAAGCCGCCTACGTTACGCACAAGTAAACCACGATGAGAAAGAGAACGTGTTGGGATTCAGCTCGGTATGGACACAGTCCGACACATCGAGGCTAGACCGACATATTAGATAATCGTTTTATTACCGTAGTTAAACGGGTTATCTCAAGGTTATCTGTGAATCATGTTGAGGAGATTTAGGAGGAGAACCCTCCCCATGTGGCACGCCACCAACCTATACTAATAACGGTTGTACATGCCGGTGGGGTTTTGTCCTTTGGAAAATCAAGGCTATTGTTATTGTAAGTCACGTCTTACGGTCTTGGCGAATTTCGAACCCTGCTTAGGCGCGAATCGAACCCTGGGGCGCGATTCGCATGTCACTGGCGGCTCTATTTACACTACTGCAGTACGTCCTATATCAAGCTACAGTGATCGGCACCTTCATTGGTGCTTCATACCTTCTTGCATACCTTCTTGCGCTACTAGTATCTCGAGTCACCCTTGATATCACCCGATTTTGGCCGAGTTCAAAGACGATCTCTATAAGCTGCTCTACTCTTTCAATCCGACTGTAGAGTAGCCGAGCGCTGAGCACCGAGGAACTATTCACGACGAGGCTTACTGCATCGGGGAAGGTGTGTATATCGTAGCATTGAAGTTTCTTCTCAAGTTCTCCATGACTGCGACGATGATTGACGAAGCGCTTTATAAATTCGAAAGCTGCACATTGTGCATGAGTGTGTGCATTTAATATTAATTAGAAAAATAGATGACCTAGGCATTGCTACCTGTCTAAAGTCACATATAAAGCCCTGGCGGCTCGGAATAGCCAATATGCATTGTAGCGGCCTCGCCGACGTAGATGACGCCCATACCGCCTTCCATCCGCCAATCCTGACTCCCACTGCCGTGGCGGCCGTCCGCCGCACATCGTCCGCCAAGTCGCCGTCCCCCTCCCGTTAACAGAACCATCATCTCGGGCTCTGCCAGCTCAAGCTTGAGGGTCTGGTCAAGGGCCTCGATGTCGCTACCTGCAAACGTGGCGAAATGCATTGCGAGTGAATGTTGTGCGCGCAAGACGACGTGCATGTGCAGGGTGTTTGTGGTAAGTGGCAAGAATGTACTCACGGGTATGTAAGATCCAATAATGGAAGCGGCGTTACAGTACAGCAGCAGATTTTGCTTACAGGGTCGGGTCGGGTCGAGTGGTATGCCAGCTCGCGTGATGCGACGTGATGTGCCGCATAAACATAAACGCGCAGATTGACGCAGTCTTGTCTTATACCGCAGCACCGCACGCTCGTTACAGTACCGACCATTCGCACAAGGCTACAAAGTGCGCAGTCCTTAGGTGATGTCTGATCCGCGCATCGGATCACTTTCCCTTGGAATCCCTCCTCTACACTCTACACATGTCACATGCCACCTCCGCCCAGCTCAACGAATAGCAGCGTTGCGATTCTCTTGCATGGGCAAAGAAACACCTTTTTCTTTCAAGCTACGATACGACGTAGCTCTCATCACTAGCAGGGTACCATTGCGTTCTTCCACCAATCAATCGCGCGTGGCCCTCGGCAACTCGCAAGCGCAGTTCTACGATGCCTCATCCGCAGTTCTCGTAACTTGGTCGGGGACGCCGTTCCTCAACACTGCCGTGGTGACAGCTTATTATCTTTTGACGGATTGTGGTGCTAGATGAGGGCCGCTATTAGGATAAATCTATGGCAGAATCTTTTTCTTTGAACAGGCGACGCTAGATGTCAACGGGTTGGCCTGCAACGCTGTAGATCCTCGCCTGATTGAACTCATGTAAATCATCCTTCAAGTTGAACTCTGTGTAGGTAGGTTCACCCCAAGGACACACACCCCAGACGAGCCAATTCGATTTCCAGAATGCGGCATATACCTTAATGGGCCCTTCATTTTCCACAAACCCAACCGTGGACACGTCCTGTGCCACTTCTCTTCATATCTCGTGTCACTGGCACCCGGGCTGCGCTTTCAGCTACTATAACTACCATCTTTTCCGATGAAACGTGGTACGCGAGGTGACTTTATGTAAGTTATGTTCTAGGTGCTGTAGATCTTCCGGCGGCTTGCAGCTCAAGGCTATGGTTTTAGCTGCATGACACTGGAGACGCTGCGGAGGAGTATGCCTCCCACTGGCAACACGCTTCTCACTGGCATTTCTTTGCGCAGTTTTTATCCAATTTCGTCTCTTTTTGGCTTCGTCATCATTCCCACCGGTAACGATCGTGTCGCAATGGGAATGAGCACACATCCGCGCTGGTCCTACATGTGTGCTTGAGATAGGTTCACCCATCCGTCTATTCGTGCAACTTGGGCTCCCTGCGGGTATAAAATGAAGGGCTGCTCCCCTCTCTTAGAACAACAATTATTCGACGCAATCTCCACTTGACCATGCACGCCATCTCCACTGCTGCCTTTGTTTCTATTCTTGCTTTGGCATCCACCCTGGCCTTTGCTTTGCCACAAGGTAAACCGGCAACTGGTCCGGCTCAGCAACCATCTCCAGCCTCATTGAACCCCTCGCCTTTTGATAAGGCTGCTCCATGCACCGATACCTTTACTGTCCCGTAAGTCTCGCGATATCGTATCTCTCCGTGGCGCCTCCAGATACACGTGTGCTGACTATCTTGCTCACCACCAGGCAGGCTGAACCTTGCGATACCCTGGTCACGAAGCTCGGCCTGAGCAAGGCCGATATCTTGTCGCTGAATTCCGGGTTAAGCTGTAGGTGTCCTCGATACAATCTGACCGAGTAGAGCTCTGGCTGAGACACGAATCGCCACCACAGGTGACAGTAACATCCCCGCCGGCAAAGTATTGTGCATTAAAGACCCGAAGCAAAAGTCGCCTCGGGCGTTGCCCCCAAAGCCCCAGAACCCGGCGCCTGCCCAAGCGCCTGCCTGCAAGACGCACGCGACCGCCACGGAAACAACATGCAACGGGCTGGCACCCAAGTTTGGTTTGACTCCGAAGAAATTCGTCGAGTTCAACAACAACGTGAACGAAGACTGCACTAACCTCGTTCCAGGACAGGCAGTACGTGTATTCCCTCCCCGATTTGGGGGTGTGGCATGGCACTAACTGATTCGTGATTAGTACTGCGTAGCCCTCGATTGATACTTGGGAAACACAGGCCCAGTCGGGCGACAAGATGTTCGATCGTGCGCATTGAATCATACAATGGACCCTCTTTCTGTGGAGGGCGGAATTAAATTGATCGCAGAGTCCTCTCGTTTCTCATATTCCAACTACAGACTGTCTTTATTTCTGCGTTTCCTCGACTAATAATCGAGTAGTAGACGACTGAGTCGTAATTATATCGTGTTCTAAGCATGTCCGAGCCATGGCCGAACCCAAGTTACCTCCAACTTATCAAGCGCTCTAGTAACCCTCTTCGAGCCTCTTTTCGTCGCGTCTCTCCCCACCCAACACTTTCAACAGAGTAGCTGATTCTAACTTCAATGAGGAGCGACGGCGGCGGCTAGTACGTCCTTTTTGAGTTCATTCTCGTGCACCTGAGAGTACACTGGCAGAAGCACGTTAAGCTATACTCCTAACCCATGAAAGAACCTCTAGGGTGTCCTCCGGAAAAGCACGGTTATTGTCACGCCCCATTACAGTGATCATCGTCCTTTCCGACTTCGTCCCTTGTGGTGCTTTATAGATCACAAGATTCCGGCCAAATTCAAACACGATATCTATACTCTTTCAATCTGACCTTACCCTGATAGGATCTGGTAAGCTGAGGAACCTAAATTCACGATAAGGCTTACTGTATCGGGCGTACATAGCACACAAGCACATATCCTAGCACCGAAGACCTAGTTCTCTGTGAAGGTGACAACGACTGACGAAGCGCTTCATAAATCCGAAAGCAGTACATGGTGCGCAAGCGTGTCCATTCGATATTAGAAATAGATAACCTAGGCATTGTCGTTTGCCTACAGTCTACGGTTACAGCACGTTATAAGCCCCGACGGCTCGGTCTCACCAACGTGCAGTCACAGTAGCGGCCTCGCCGGGTCGACGTCGATGACGCCCATCCCACCCTTCATTAGCTTCATCCACTAATCTTCGACTCTCACCGCCGCGGTGGGATTAACCGTCGTCCCCTCCATAGGCAATATCATCACCGTCTCCGAGTTGCGCATGGCCTGCTCGAGCTTGAGGATCGATTCGAAGGCCTCGACGTTGCTTCCCGCAAATGCGGAAAAGTGCATCGCAGGCGAATGTCGTGCGCGCAGGGCGTACGTGGGCGTCGCGTGGAAAGAGGTGAGAATGGACTCCGGGACTGCCCACTGCGCCATATTCCTACAGAACTTCCCACAGCCAGTACATTCAATCTGTGTATAAGGGCCTGCTGGTAGGAAATAAGCTAACATGGCGACTATGCGCACCATTTGACCTCCTTTGATACAGCATACAGGTCGGATATCCATAGCTGCGGCACCGTGACAGATCAGCATGATCAGTGAGTTAACATGGAACAACCGCACCGTTTCGTCTTCATCAACGCTCCGACACGCATTCACTATTCTTCGGCAATTGTGCCATCGCACGTCAGAGGTCTCCACTCACTGCTGTGCCTTGTATGCGCTGCAGAGGGTACTTCTTGGAAGTGTTGGTGAGACGAAAATGGCTTGAGGACCCAAATACTACAGCAACAAGTGGGAGACATGAGTTCAGCGAGAAACAAAAAAGAAAACATATCTTGCTGATCACTAGCCCAAAGTCTAGCTTGTTTTTAGGTTTTCAGGGGGCACACACAGCTCTTCTCAGGTCAAAACTAAAATATGTGGATGAGATTCATGTGAGTCAAAAAAAAAAGATTTGTGTGAGGGTGTCCATTAGCGCCTGATAGGCGCTGGGTCGAAAAAATCCTTCTAACGCCTCCATATGAGCGCTTATGTAACAATTCTGCGAGCCAGTTGCGCACTGCACCAAGCTACAGTACCACCACTACACAGTTACCTACTTGCGACCACTCCTCGACCCAAAATATCCTCTAAGATCCCTCTTCTTTCTTTCTACGTTGCGTGATTCCCTCCAAAATGACAGTCTAAGAACAGGTCATCCACGACTGTTGACCTCGTCCCTTGCCCCGTCTGCCTTGTGCCGCGTCCTGACAAATCTGTCAATAAGGCCGACCGGGGTTCTGAACGCCATGGCTTAAATCGGAGAGAGTTATACGGGTATGCCCCTCATTCAGTGAGGCCCCACACCTCGTCTTAAGAAAACTCAACATATGGCTTGCAGCAATTGAAGCACGCCTGACATTTACGGGGAAATGTGGAGCTCGATAATGAGATTCAACATTCGGCATAAGTCCTTCTCACCACCTTCACTCGAATCCAAATACAGGGGCTTTGGCACCGACCGGTTGAATGCGCAGAAAGCTTGGGAGGCGTTCGGCGGAAATCCGTGGTCTTCTTGACAGGCTAGACGCCTCTATACTATCCGTGAATGGCTTGGAGGTGCGTCGCTATGTGTATGCCGGGATGCCTTCATCGATTTTTCTTCCTTTGTAACGGTTCGCTCCCAAGGCCCGAGCCCTCGCATCTAGAGCCATTGCTTCCTTCCTATCGTGCCACGTCCGTCCCAATCCGTCACCTGAAAATCCCCATCTGCCAACGATCCAACGCCTTGCACCACCCTCACATGTCAGGTCAGGTCTTCTCACCGCTGAGGACGCGAAGGCTCCCGCAGCAGCAGCTGCGGTGGACGTCAGCCTGCTCCTTGGCTCTGCCGCCGGAATCGGGCCATCTACGACTGGCGCACGCAACATAGGGAGGCGACGCATCGTCAGCATTTGCGGTTGCAGGAGGGGCTGGCAGCACAGCTAGCGCGGCTGCGACGGAACACGGAACACTTCTCCGGCGCGCTGGTGGCGGACCAGGAGGTGCTGCGTGCCGCGGAGGAGAAAGGTGGGCGTGGACCTGGACATGATGAAGCAGGAGCACGTGCAGCCTGTGGGACCACCGCGGGAAGGCACTCGGAACGACATGTCTGACGATATCGAGTGTCGTCATCCGTCCCGATTGTGTTTTTGGTCATATTTTTGTTATCGCTTCGCATGAGAGGTCATGGAAAATGAACCAATTACTTTCCGATGATTGTCTGTGTCTGTGTCGGCGATTTTGTCGCTCGACAAACTCATGTTACCTGGTGGCAACGCGTCGACACCTTGCTTAACGCGTCTACTGCCTCAATGAGCCATTCTCAACTTGAAGCACGTCACATTACACTTCAGATCGCCTAAAGAAAATACACGGATTACTGTAGCGATTCTATCTCGGTGTCAATACAAGTAGTCCAACTCTGCCCATGTACGAAAGTCGAAAGATCAAGACGGGTTTCATATTCACCAGCAACCCAGATATTGCTTGGGCGATGAAGGTGTGCCCTATGTGGTGGTGGGATCCACATTAGGAGTTCACCTTTACTGCCACATATCCATCCCTCCTCGTTGATCACGGAGTAGTCAGTGAAGTCGACGTGGCTTGTAGTTTCCGTATTTTCTGTCATAGCATTCAACATACGAATTGTTCGATCGTCCGAGCCTTGAGACGATCCGCTGGCTATCATGGCGAGAATCCCACAGACGTGACTGGAAGCGTGTGACCAGTAAATGGGCCGGCCTCTATGTCTCCCGTAGTCGCGTTCCACACACGAATTGTTTGATCGTCCGAGCCTGAGACGATCCGCTGGCCATCAGGCGAGAATCCCACAGACGTGACCGAATCCGTGTGACCAGTAAATGGGCCGGCCTCTATGTCTCCCGTAGTCGCATTCCACACA
Source organism: Lactarius indigo (assembly GCA_025766275.1). Taxonomy (NCBI): domain Eukaryota; kingdom Fungi; phylum Basidiomycota; class Agaricomycetes; order Russulales; family Russulaceae; genus Lactarius; species Lactarius indigo. The sequence continues at coordinate 1,981,563 of JAFKAC010000008.1, forward strand.
CGAATTGTTCGATCGTCCGAGCCTGAGACGATCCGCTGGCCATCAGGCGAGAATCCCACAGACGTGACCAAATACGTGTGACCAGTAAATGGGCCAGCCTCTATGTCTCCCGTAGTCGCATTCCACACACGAATTGTTCGATCGTAAGAGCCTGAGATGATCCGCTGGCTATCAGGCGAGAACCCCACAGACGTGACTGGAAGCGTGTGACCAGTAAATGGGCCGGCCTCTGTGTCTCCCGTAGTCGCGTTCCATACACAAATTGTTCGATCGTCCGAGCCTGAGACGATCCGCTGGCCATCAGGCGAGAATCCCACAGACGTGACCGAATCCGTGTGACCAGTAAATGGGCCAGCCTCTGTGTCTCCCGTAGTCGCGTTCCATACACGAATTGTTCGATCGTCCGAGCCTGAGATGATCCGCTGGCCATCAGGCGAGAATCCCACAGACATGACCGAATCCGTGTGACCAGTAAATGGGCTGGCCTCTGTGTCTCCCGTGGTCGCGTTCCATACACGAATTGTTTGATCGTGCGAGCCTGAGACGATCCGCTGGCCATCAGGCGAGAATCCCACAGACGTGACTGAATCCGTGTGACCAGTAAATGGGCCGGCCTCTATGTCTCCCGTAGTCGCGTTCCATACACAAATTGTTCGATCGTGCGAGCTTGAGACGATCCGCTGGCCATCAGGCGAGAATCCCACAGACGTGACCGAATGCGTGTGACCAGTAAATGGGCCGGCCTCTATGTCTCCCGTAGTCGCGTTCCATACACGAATTGTTCGATCGTCCGAGCCTGAGACGATCCGCTGGCCATCAGGCGAGAATCCCACAGACCAGACCGAATACGTGTGACCAGTAAATGGGCCGGCCTCTATGTCTCCCGTAGTCGCGCTCCATACACGAATTGTTCGATCGTGCGAGCCTGAGACGATCCGCTGGCCATCAGGCGAGAACCCCACAGACCTGACCGAATCCGTGTGACCAGTAAATGGGCCGGCCTCTATTTCTCCCGTAGTCGCGTTCCATACACGAATTGTTCGATCGAAAGAGCCTGAGACGATCCGCTGGCTATCAGGCGAGAACCCCACAGACGTGACTGGAAGCGTGTGACCAGTAAATGGGCCGGCCTCTATGTCTCCCGTAGTCGCGTTCCACACACGAATTGTTTGATCGTCCGAGCCTGAGACGATCCGCTGGCCATCAGGCGAGAATCCCACAGACGTGACCGAATCCGTGTGACCAGTAAATGGGCCGGCCTCTATGTCTCCCGTAGTCGCATTCCACACACGAATTGTTCGATCGTGCGAGCCTGAGACGATCCGCAGGCCATCAGGCGAGAATCCCACAGACATGACCGAATCCGTGTGACCAGTAAATGGGCCAGCCTCTATGTCTCCCGTAGTCGCGTTCCACACACGAATTGTTCGATCGGAAGAGCCTGAGATGATCCGCTGGCCATCCGGTGAGATTGCAATGGAATAGACCGAACTCCTAACGTCTCGAATCACCATCTCCGAAGATGGCCAATGAGACAATCGCCCACGTTCCACGCGTAATATTCGAGGAAATAAGCTGGAATAATGTGCAGAGACAGGAGAACGAGACTGGCGCGAATGGTAGAGCGGAAAGATAAACGTGTGGAGCACTCTTTCGCCATGATCATCCCGAAATACCGTATAACACAGAGGCATCATCGACGAACGACTTGAACCTGAAATTCTCCTAGCTCTGTTTGAGAAACCTGTTGCAGTCGTATTTATTAGTTGTTTGCCTTCTCATCGAATCAACACTTGCACTCACTCCTTGACCAGAAGCTAACCACACCTTCAGAGCCGAGCACGCTGCCGAAGCAAGACCCAGACCACTTGTCAAACTAAGGGCCTCCAACCAAAACAGAAGTTTCTTCTCGAACAAAGTTCGAAGTTTTCCGAAAAGATCGTTTTCAAACCCAATATGTTCCAAATGGTCGGTCCCAAAAACGACACTGCGTACAACAGAGCAGGTGGAATGTGTCGACTAACGCGGGAGTCAAGGTCTGAAACATCCTTGTTGGCAAGATATGACGTTTCGAGGTTGCAGATGTTGAATTTGAGGTCTTTGAGCAGTAGACAGAGACAGGAATCGGCCAATCGATGGTGAGCGTCACGAAGGCTCACACAAAAGTTTTCACCGCTCTTCACTTCATTTGTGAGGAAATCGCGGAACGATGTATGGAGAGGAACGATGGCAAGGTTCTCATCAGATGAATTGACGTTGCTCAACAATGAGCCTAGCCGACGGAGCAAGGCAACAATGGCATCACTGTCGTCGTCATTGTCGTGAGAGGCGTGTTGTTGCAGAGCCTTGTGCAGAGTGGTCAGGGAGCGGATACTGAGCGGCTCGATTGAAGCGATGACTTGTCCCAAAACTGAGCGAAAAAGTAGTCGTGAGTTCTCGTGAGTGAAGTATCCTTCGAGGACTTCTTTGTACAACTCGTCCAAGGGATCTTGTCCGCGGCGATCCGCGGTGAGTTTCAGAAGGTGTTTTATGCACTTTGTCTTGCTCAAGCCAAACACGTCGGGAGGGTTTAAGATGTATCCACATGCAACCGCGGCCCACTGAAACAAGCCCTCTGCCCTTTTCGTCAGTTCGTCTCCATAAATTTTGAACACGTCTGGAGGGAGCCTCTCCCGAAGAAACACGAGGATATCGTCATGTATCGTAGCAGCCAGCTCCGAATCGTTCATGTATTTGATTTTGACGCTGGCCAACCGGTCTCCGACGAACGCAGACTCGATGAAGTGCTCAGGTCGCGAAGTGATGAGCATACGAAAATTTGATGGCAGTTTAGAAATGGCTTTAGCAAGAAATTTGTGTAAGCCGTTTTCATCAGCTACATCCCCACTCTCGTCCAGGGCATCAATTACGACAACAATGGGACCAACAAGGTGGAGATCCTTAAGCGGCGCCAGGATAAGGGATTCGAACAGGGTACCGTAGTCACGGGTTCCAGCGCGAAGAGACGAGTCGTCTTTTATGACCTTTCCTAGCGCAGCTTTAAATGAAGGATACCGGTCGGAGAGATCGCGAGCAAGAGTCGTGAACAGGTGATAAGGTTTGGATTGCTCGTTGCGCAAAAAGATAAATGATGACGTAAGCCGATGGATTTTGTGGAAGCGACGCGCGATCTCATGCGCAATCGATGACTTTCCCGTGCCCGCTTGCCCAAAAAGAACCAGACAACGCTCCGAAGCGGGATCGTTCACCCAATTCTCAATGAAGTCGAGGAACGCCGTGCGTGTTCCCGTAAGACAGCCTTTGTCGGGGGTGAATCGCGAGCCTGTCCCATATGGGATCTCTCTGATTTTTGCATCCAGTTCTGAAACGATTGTCAGATCGATAGCGTTCAAGGGATCAGGACTACTTACCGGCGTCTGACACTCGTCTAGACACCCACTTCAGCTGGCTAGCCATCCCGTCAAGCTGACTCGAAATGATTCCCACGTCGTCCAGAATTTGGAGTGCGGTTATCTCCGTAGTGATCGCAGCCTCATCCAAGAAAGCCTTTCGTTGTTCGAGGAGGGTGGCGCGGAAATCCTCAATTTTTTTGTCGACTTGGCTGCCAGTATTCTTCAATATTCGCTCCCCTGAAAACCGCATGTTTACGCCGGCCACTGAAATGGGTAAAGATTACGTACAGAACTGGAGAATCGTTTGCGTATGATCGAATGAAGTCGCAGCAATTACAGACATGCTGCAACATGAGCGAAAGGATTTGTGCCTGCCTGGAATCACGTCCGATCGCTTTGAAACGGTCTTCCTGATTTGCGAAATCAAACGCATCATGTATGGCGACAAGTAAGGTTCGGACGTTGTCGTCGCGTTGAAATTGTTCTAGGAGGGTCTAGCACCCAAATAAACATTGCATAAGTATTTCAACCGACAATAGCGCAAACAGATCACCTTGGGTATCGCAGAAAATAGTCCGTGTGCCATCTTTGCAATCGGGTGGAGCTGAGAACAACATTCGGCTCGGACAAGGATCGGCAAAATAAGGACGTCGTAACGTACTTCTGCGGCTGGGCCCAACGTATCCACCACCCACTTGATCCTCACAAGAGCACCTTCCCATTTATTCGAGAGATCGATTGCTGTCATAGCTTCGTCGGCGTCACGGAGTGCATTCTCGGGAGGTGACACAACGACCGTCAAGTAGAGCGTAATCGGCTGGCTCGACTGTCCAGACCGTCCGTCGTTGTTGGTGAGGACAAAAGGGACTTCTACACCGAAGATGTTCAGCTAATCAGGTAAGTAAGGTTTCCAATAAAGTACTCACCGCTTTGTGTTTCGACAGGTATTGTCGTCTCATGCGTTCCGATAAGGACATCGGCGTGGAAGCGCCGCTTCTCATAAAGACGCAGTATAAGATGTGAAGACGGTTGTGTAGAACTGAGCCGAACTTTTAGCCAAAATGTAAGACTGAAAAAGAAAAGTCTTACAAGGGGCCAAGCGTCTGGTCCCAGCGCGCCGTCGGTCCATCAATCTGGACGCTTTTCGTCTTCAATGTCACGTCATTGGTTACAGTGACATAGAACCGTCTCTTCAGGCCGAGCTGTTTCTTGATACTTGGGAGATCGTGTGCCCGGAGGACTAACAAAGGGGATAAACGGTTATCACTGGCATGGTATCAGCGAATTAGGAATTCAGTACATACCAACCACCTCAACGCGGGATATGCTTCCCTGCGGTTCGGCGATTCGGATGCTGTCCGAAGACAGTTGTTGAGCGAGCATCGCTACACAAAAGAAAGGATCGACAAACCCTCTTCCCGAATTTCGCGATCCTGAGGGACTTCGGCTAGAGTAGTAGGTTACCATGAAAGAAAGTCATGGCTAAATGGCCATCTACGCACGAATTCGAAAACATTTTCCTGTGCTATAAATCTTGCGCAGTGGAAATACTGGATAGAAGAGTGTTTTGGAGGCTGGAGTGATGGGGGATAGAGTGAGCGTGGGGTTCGAGCGTCTAGGTGTCCACGAGCTGTCCACTCGATAACGCGATAACGCCGCACCCACGCGGTGAAATTGCGAATGTTCCCACAGTTCTCAAGGGTGTTGTCCACTGGCAGGCTAGAATCATTTCAATTAAACGAAGGGGACTGGAACGGTTGCGCTCTTGTTTGCGGTAACATTTATGTTGTCTATTGGTCCGAACCCAGAGGTAATAATGGCTACCCTCCGGTAGCTCATGTTTTTCGTGTCTGTTTTTCGAACTTACGAAATGCTGCGCCGTTAGTGGCAACTGCAGTCCAACATACTATGGCCCTACTTCTGTCCGTCTATCTCCACAACAGCTTCACGCACAGGGTCTTACGTCGAAGTTTTCGCTCTCTGTATAAGTTACACATTCTGCACAGGTACCATTCTTGATGTTGACAGATGCGCCCCAATAGCACTCCTCTATTATGACCATATCTTGACACTCTGACTCGTTTTTGGCGCTCGGCGGCGCCTCAGTCTCTTCAACAGTTGATGCAATTGAACCTGAAGCCACTTTCACGCAGAGTGACAGAGCGGGGAAGCCATCGGAGGAATGGAAGGGAATTTTCCATGGACGAGGGATCGTGTGTGCCCCGAAGCGCACAGTTGGTGGAAACCAAAACAAAAAGAAAAGTGTGGGGCGTTGGTGACTCTTCCCTTTCGTTACTCGCCCCGTCTACCCGCGTTTCCGGTTCGTGCCCTCGCGCTTCTTTCTCACGATTCCCGATCCAGTTCGACTTCAACGTTCCCGGCTAAGTTACTCGCGACTGTAGGGAAGTCGTCTAATTCCTCTTGCCCTCCCATTTTTCTGCTGTCGCTCCCACGCCGGCTTCGCCTCTCGGCTCGGCGCTTTGGAAGCTCACCCTTCTAGACCAGTCACGCGTTACAGTGCACCTGTTTTTTAAGTGCTCGCGGCTACATCTGGTTCATGATCACTCTTGGGGGGTTAGGTGATAATCGACAATCGGTGGTCCTTCAAAAGAAATTGCGGCTGGTGGGAGTGATTTTATGCATATCAACTGCTTGGGACGAGAATTCGGAGATCGATGCAGGAGTGCTAACAGGAGTGAGAGAGAACGGGCTCAGCAGAGCTATTACGCAGTTCGATCTATTCTAATTAATGTCTCCCCGACAGAACGAGTAACGACAGTACAACTTGGCCGAAAACCAATATAAATAGACTAGTAGGCAATATTTAATGTACCCCAGAAAAGAAAAATGAGTATGCGTCCGATGCGTCCCAAGCAGAGAAGTGACCAAGAGAATAAAAAAAGGAGAGTGAGGGAGAAAGAGAAAGAAGTGTCCAATTATGAAGTAGGTCAGACGCCTGGAAGATGGAACCCAGGCAGAGCGGGCCAATTTCCGAGCCTTCGCCGGGTCACCTCCGATCCGAACAAACACCCCGTGCGATGGCGTCCGATCGTCTAGGATGAATAGCTGGTACCACCCCGGCGGGGAGACCTTCGAGTTCGGTGGGGCCGTGACAGTGCAGACATCATTTCCCGAACACGAGAACGCGGGGAAAAATTGTGCGGCCGCCCATGGTGTTGCTGTGCGTGCTCGACGTCGCTGCGACGAGCGAGACCCTCATCCTGGACGTCGGGCCATGAAACAACCGTACCATGATCTGGTATTGCCCGCCGTAAGCCCAGTCCGTGTTCGGAATCGTCACGATGGGCTGCGTGAGGCCCTCGTTCAGGTACGGCGGGATGTACACCTCGATCCGGAGCTCCTCCGGGAACTTGCGCTTTGCGTCATACGGATTCGGGTCTGAACCCGAAATGAGTACCCGCCCATTGGGGAGCAGCGTCGCTTCCGAGTGGTACATCCGCGCGATCGTAGTGCTGTTTAGGATTGAGATACGCGCCCCGACGGGCTGCGACGGGTCGTAGAGCAGCGCGGACAAGTTCGGGTCATCTGCGCCTGTCGAAGCCAGCAACGCCTTGTTGCGCGCCATTCATAATCATGAACGTGCCATCCGGGAGTGCAACCATGCAGGGCATCACGCGTTTAGACGGCTGGACAGCAACCCGTCATTCCATGGTCAGATGGGAAAAAATAATAATGTACGGACCATGCGTTCGATGACCCAACTTGGGATTTTTGACTCAGGCTGGATCGGACACACAATTGTCGAGAGCACTACCGCTAGAGTCAGAGCCACCACAGATCATCACAGTACTTTCATCCGTATATGGAGCAATATTGGGGCAGGAGAACCGAGGCGCCTTCGTACGGGTATGTACGGCCAGCAAGGGGGTTCGTGACGGAACCAGGGATATTGGGGAGAACCTTGACAGTAGCGAAGGTCACAGGGTCAAGAAGGCGTGCTTCGTTGTAGTATCCTGTCATTATAAATCAAAAACGACAATTATGGGAAGAAAAATTAGGCATTTCCGACGGACCAACGAAGATGAGACCACTTGGGAGAATGTGGACGAAGGGATACTGGTTGTTGGGGTCTGTAGCGCACCAACCAGTCGAGGGACACCCGTGTATTTCCACCGGGGACGCGAGGAAGAATCTCAAGCGTCGGGTTAGCCTGGGCCACTTTCGCTATTCTCGCCACCTATAACGAGAACACTGCCGTTGGACAGAACAAGTGCGGTCGAATACCAGCGCCCACTCTAGTAAAGAGACGACTCTTTAGAACGAGCGCGCAGAATGTGAGGGATGAGTCTGCCTTCACCTGAAGTTGAAATTTGTCTGGATCTTCCTCCCAGTCGTTCGTCCCATTAACGCCAGCAGATCCATCGGGTGCATAAAGTCGGAGACTAGTACGATGAACTCTTTGTCCAGCCACCAACGTTGAGGATTCGTCCGGCTTTATCTGGAAGGATAACAGCCTGCCGAACAGAACATATCCGTTTTGACATGCATCTCACGCCAAGCATGAGAAAAATCATGGACTGAGGCTCAAGGTCAAGCTCGTATGCGCCAGGTGGAATTTTTGAACCCCTTGTAGTAGTCAGATTCGCTTCCCTTCTCGAGGCAAGGAGACTTTACCATTGATACCGACAGTAGCGACCAGCGGAGGTACAAGGCCAGGGCATGAGGTACTACGTTGACAGTTCCTTAGCACAAGTGCATACTGGTACGAAAGGTGTGAATACCTCATAGCGACCGATGTTTAGTAGGGCGCATGCCACGTGTTGAAGGTCGCCAGTTCCAAAGGTAAAGCTGTAGCCTCCAGCTACCTCCCGCAAAGATGGAGAGGATCACCGGAGCAAGCCGTTGCGCACAATCGCTCTCTGGTAGCAGTCTTTCCAGCCATTGTTAGTGATATCCACTTACGTCGCCACACCCTAGATGACGTGTATGTTTCTGTGAGCAGATGCTTAACGCTCTACACAGGACAGTGGATTACGCACAACACTCAGTGACCATATTCCATACCCGCGGCGGAGTATCCGAAGGCTGAGCATTGAGAGAGACAGTTTTGAGCCGAGTTATTGTTTGCAAGGATGAAGCGGTATGGGAAGACATGAGAAGACACAGGCTCACTGATGATTGAATAAATCATGAGTAGCAACATCGAATATATGCGTGTATAAACTGCACGCCAGGCACCGAGAATATTGCCACTTCCCATGGAAGGCCTGTCCTTTGTACGGCCGGTACGGGCAATGCAGCTACGTTACTCGTCAAGGTATAAACAGAGACCTGATTCTGTTGACCACGTATTTCGCTGGACATCTCAGTCGCTCAGTCTACATAGCACAGATAGTAAACCTGACAACTTACACCTCATTTCCGTTGCTGGTGCAATTGACAATCAGGATCGAGGACTATAAGAGCACCGTCTACAAGGATTGTCACCGCAGACTGTGAAGGGGAGAGCAGTCGCTTAACCAGTGATGTGACGACAGATCGATGACGAAACGTACAGCATTGTGCATCATGTTCTAATCTGGCAAGCGAGAAGTTCTGGGTGGCGCACGACGTGAGGCAACTCTCGACCGTCACGTTTTGGTTATCTGCGAGCTCCGTTTGGAAGACATGCGAAGTGCGCGTTATCCCTGAGTCATTTCTCTTTGTTTAAAGACAATCTTCCTCGTGCATAGGAAAGACATACACTCTGACGTGGGCAAATCGTCAGAGTGGGACACCATCATAGAATGACAATGCGATGAGACTCACGTGTAGCATCCAAGCGTGGTCCACCCTGGGGGGATGATATCATCGTGCTGGCTGTGGAAGTGGGGAAGGTGACTAGAGTGGAGGCTATTGCGGCTGACGAGATTCCAAGGGGCTCACGCAGTATGAACTGTCGTGATATGAAATGGTCAGTCGTATGAGTGTCTACATAAGCGCCAGTCAAGACCCAAACACTCACAGGCACGAGGGCAAATAAGGCAGCGAGTTGAAAGAAGTGTGGAATGCACCATGCCTACCATGTAATGACGACAGGGTTGATGGAATTTGGAAGGGATGCAGCTGGGCTCTTATCATTTTCGCGCCATGGGAAAATAGGGAGCACGAAAGCCCATGGGTCGCCTATCCGGGGAAGAGACCGTCCCAGGAGTCTACAGAATGGCTGAGACACGTCACAACAATTATTAAATCTGTTAGGGAGCTCTAGACACCCTCTAGACACCCTTTTCACGTACTGTAGGAGATAAGCTGCGAGTAAGCCCGAAAGGCGGAGTGCTCTCTCAGTGATGGAACATTGGCTGGAAGAGTTGATGGACCGTGTAGCACGGACAGTTTCGTCCATCAAGAGCACGGCAAGCACGAACGGGAAGAAAGGACACGATACGGGCGGAGAAGCTCGCTAGGCTGTAGTGGCAACGATCTGGGATATCAACTGACTATTACGCGAAGACGCAAATAAACGAGCAGATGCTGAGGTCGAGACTCGGAAGAGAAACACCGTCAGAATCGGATCGTCCAAATGTATTGATCACGTGGTTGCGCAGTTGGCCGGACAGCGGAAGCGCGTTTCAACAACGAGTCAACGACATCGTCTTCGTACATCCGCCTCCGTCAGTTGCCTTATTTTGCGATTTTTCCTTCAGTTCGCAGCCCGAAACAAGATGTACATTGCACTGGCCACAGATGGCGTAGGCACCTGTCGACAACGACCCAAGCGACCTTGCACACGACAGGAGGCAAGTTATGCGTAAGAGAGCCTGCAGAGGTATGAGCCACCGTATGAATAGTAAGGGCCTTCGATTTCCCGTCCTCGAGATGCCGGGTGTCGGGTTCCCTTTTTTTGGTTTCGTGTTTTTAACTTCATGTTTTCCAAAATGGACGATGATCGCCGCTGTCATGTCCATACCGGCGCGACCCATTCCTTTCCGTACGCTGGCGTCTTGCCGTCTGCTACTGTAAATGGCCATTCTCTTCGGGCTGTACAGTGGTTACGCAAGATCACAGTGCTTCCCTTGACCCATCGGCCCCCGGCGGGCACCCTTTTTCCCTTCTTGCCCTTAGGAATAGGACCTCTGGGCAACGCAAGGGGGAACGCATGACACCGGAGAGACCGGACCCAAGAATAGCTCTTTATCGGCCCTTTGTGAGCTGATCACGATGACGCACTCCCATGGGATTCTTTCTTTTTCTTTTTCTTTTTTTTTTTGAACCGCCAAAGTGATCGCTTTACATTGTCCTGGCTTCTCTTAACTTCTATATGGGACGGTGGCTGTGCATACTACTTGCTTTCTTGGTGCCGATCTTGAAATCATCGCCGAGGCAATAAATTTTCCAGAGAAGTCCTCGTCCTCCGAAGGTAGACTTTCTGCAGCGCCCACTGCACATAACAACCGCATTCCACGCGATATTTAGGTCGGTCCAGGGTACACAGTGAGTCATTTCAGTGGCCATAGACTCTTCCTGAGCGAGGCATCTACTTCAAATACCTGGCGGCCGTCAAAGAACAAGCTGGTCGTGCTACCGGAGCTTGTAACTAGCCGCATTCCCATACGCCTGCGCTCACTCGGTTCGTGTCCACGGCGCTTCACGAAATGCATTGTACGCCTACAGTGTTTGCTCCCGAGTTCTCCGCGGAGGATTGAGTGGTCAATTGGAGGATTCGTACGCCACGGGGAGAGGGCGTCGGTCATTTGGTAATTCCGGCTACGCGCTGCACCGACATCTGGCCCGCGTCTTTCTTGTGGGCGGGAACTATCATATCTCGATTTCCATGTCCGCGTGTAAGGGTGAGTTTAGGTCACCACCTGCAGTCTCCTGTTCATCTGAGGCTCATGTCAGTGAGCGCAAACAGTCGCGGAAAAGGTCCCTTTTGGGATTTGTGGCTCAGATCGCAAAGCTAGAAACGACTATCGGGTGCGGGTATCAATACTGCGAGGTCGTTTCGCCCCGTTCAGTTCTCGGCTGACTCAGGGTATCCCGCGCATTTACAGGAATTGCCAGCGCTACGCGAATATATACACGATTGAATGGGGGAAGTGGACTGTTTCGTCGATCGTGAGCAAGGGAGAATCTGTAGAATGCCTGGTGGAATCTCTTCCCCTCGTGGTTGGTACGCCGGGAATAGGCTCCTTTCCGAATCAGCAAGCGGCACGAACAGCGTGCTCAACGCTACAGACTGACAATGAGACCAAGGCCGAGTAGTGCGACAGCGACAGTGCGATGAATAGCGCTGATGAAGAGGAATTACGAGAGGTACGCAGAGTCCGACTCAAGGCTGAGCAGTTCAGGAAGCGACGCGTCGCTAGACTGCGTCAACATTAGGGCGGTGCAGTGCTCAGCTACTTCTGGAAAGAATTACTTGCGATCCAAGCACAGGTATCAGAACACCATCAGAGGAAAGGTTGTATGAAGGCAAGGCAAACAATGAAGACTTTACGACTGTACAGTAACAGTTCAATATGCAAACCAGCTCAGATCAGGTCTCGGATTGCGGCCAAAGCATACAATACATGATCCTGGCACTAAGTTTGTTTGTACTGGTAAATGTTCCACCAAAGGAAACGAGCGTGAGCCCTCCCCACTATGCGGTCTGAAAGCAAGTAGATGATGATCCGGATCCACCATGCTCTAAGAAAAACCTACCCGCTATAGTCGCAAGAAGCACAAAGGAAGAATACTCCCAAAACTCTGCAAGCACCATTTATCACACACTGCCGGCAGAATTTGATGCTGTCAGTTGTGTTGGCGCTGCCCTGTCCAGATGCCGAGCGTGTTGGTGTGAGAAGGCGAACGGGCGGGCGCATGCTCTTGACAGTGTGTCTGAGATCCCGATGGTGCATGTGAAGATGTTTCTGCGTGATTAGTTTGTTGAGCGGGGAGGGAGACAGACCTTGAGAAGAACGAGTCGAACGACGAGCCTGCGGCAGTGCGGCGTACAGGCCGTCAGGTGTGTCGATCCATGGGCGACGAGGAAATGGTTGAGCGCACGACGAAGCCCTCGAGCGCCTCACCGTTCCATGTGCCGCTGGGGCAAATCTCCTCCGTGGATCTTAACGTGGAGCTCGAGCGACGGGGTGGGGGATGAATCTATGAAGCGACCACTTGCACGAACGCCTCGACGACAGGAAGTTGGCTACTTCCGGAAGTGCCGCGAGGAGCACTCATTGATGCCGTGGAGGTGCAGGCCAGAGTGAGAGTAAGGAAGTGATGAAAAGCGAGTGATTGATTGCCAGACAGAGGCCGAGCTGCCACATCCCCCATTCCTGGATCAACGGGCCTGCCTTCCAGACGCCCAAAAAGTAAATTTATTGAAGGATCCTTGTCCGACTCCCACGCCACGGAACCATGGCTTTGAGGCTTTGACAAACGGCTGTGTTTATCCACTCATTACGCCCTCAGATTTCCACGCGGTCGACACGACTTCGACATGACGGAAAATCACCCGGGCCGCCTGCCGACTAGAAACCAACATACTGTACGTGCACACGCTCCTGATGGGACCCTGGATGGGATCATTTTTGTTGGTCATCTGCCGTCGCTTCATATGTTCTGGCTCAATGGCAGAGGCCTTTATCAACCAGCGCTGCGAGTCGAGTGGAAGACAGCTCCCATCCCTTTTCTCCCCTTCTGTTGCTGTCGTTTCTTGTTCTCTCTTTGATCTGCAATGCCTGCACTAATCCCTGTGGACAACACCCTTGGGGCGTTGTTCATCGGTACCGTCCTCTCGTCTATGTGCGTCTCGCTGTCTGTGATACACTGTTACAGTACCTGATCACGCCAATCTAGGATTTATGGCGTTACTTGGCTGCAAGTCTATTCCTACTTCAATAGGTCACTGCTCACAGGATAGGTGGCCTCTAAAGTCCTTTGTAAGGGTCCCCACATGCTATGTTCCGTATTTGGGATCTTAACGAAGCCTTTACAGGTCGCTTTTTTGATGTATATATTTTTGAATGCTTCGCTATCCGATACATGATAGTGACATCATCTTCGACTAGGCTCGTCGACACGGTCAATCTAGTCTTTTGTATCTATACGACCTATCAGTTTGGTGTCACAAACTTTGGAAACTATCGATCTATCCTATCTGAACCATGGTGAGCCGTTCCGAAAGTACTGTGCTAGTTGAGGTTCTTATGGGCCTTCTAGGAGTCTATTTGTACGCCTGCCGTGACACAGATCTCGTCTGAGACTTACAAATTTTTAAAGGCGACATCATTTTCTTCTAGTCTGTTGTGACCAATTTTGTCCGCAATTCTGACTTACGTAACCAGTTGCCGTTACAGTTTCTGTACAACTGTACGTTTCATGGATATCTCATGAAGCAGCTCGGTACTGTGACTAAAAAGGACGTAGCTTCTATGCGTATAGGATCTATCGTCGTGAGTTTTCCTGGTTTGTTTCATCCGCGTGAGACTCATTTTAGTCCAGTGGGCAGAAATTCTCCGTACCTGCCAGTAGCGATCGTACGTATACACAATTTATTCGAGGCTGGAACCAACTCATACGAGCAGTCCATCATCTCGCTGACAGAGTCCAGTGAGTTCCTCCGCAGTGACATTCCTTGGAACTTTCACCGTATTTCTAACTGGCTTTCGTAAGGTATTTCGATCGGTATGTTTCTCCCCCTTCTGTTCCTTTATTTGTGGCCCGCTAACTTGAAGGTACAACTTTCGTCTTCAGTGTACAATATAAAAGTGTCAGCCGTAGCTCCACGTGTTCTTTCCTTGTTTTTTTTCCTCACTGGTTCTACTTATAGTCTAATGCACGTACACGACCCGCACCCAGGCAACTTTGAGGCACGTTTGTTCGTCATCTGATGTGGGTTGCGGTCTCTAATTGCCATTCACACCAGGAGTTTTTCTTTTCTGCATTATCTTGCAAGGTCCTCTGCGACACCTTCATTACTACCGGAATGGTTTATTATCTCTTGAGTAACCGCAGTCAAGTCCGGAGGTACGTTCGTACCCCAATATTGAAAAAAAAACGCCAACCCCCTATGTATATCGGCTCTCTAGAACCAACAACGTGTTGAACCTTCTCGCGATTTATTCTATCAATTGTGGCACGCTTAATTGTGAGCCAGTCCGCCAATCGGTATCGACTTCTTTTCTGACAATTGTGCTATTCTCCAGAGCGTTTTCCATCGTTTGCCTCACTTTGGTACTGTCCACATTCACCCTCTGTCTCTAGTCGAACGTTAACTCATTGGACGAAGTTCGCCAAGTATCGAGATACGCTCATATATGTCCCGTCCCTCTTCGTTATATTTCGGCTCTCTCTCTGCTCCTTCATGGCCATGTGTGTCCTCTTTGTTCATTAACCTTTTGTGATCTTCTTTATTCCTGACATTCACTCCTAGCCTGAATTCACGAGATTACCTCCGCGAAGACGCTCGACGGACCGGGGGGTGTTGTCGCTACAATCACCCAGCTCAAGGTACGCACGGGTACCTCCGTCCCGTGGGGCGTGCCAGATACAATGGGGGCAAGCACCGACACAGCTGTCCTTCCACCGGCTTTAGTTTCCTCTGACACGTCGCTCTCAGACAGTGTGATAGCTTTTGACAGAAAAAGGTACCTGGTGCTCCCTGTCATGCGACTCGCGAACTGGAGTGACGAAGAGTGATATACGAGCGCACAGGAGAATAGGAGCGACGAAGTGATTACATTTTGGTGGCCCATTTTCGAGCCTTATAACTATTCGCACTGTACAGCTGACGTAAATCGAGAACCGGCGCATTCACTGCATCATTTTTACCGGGACCACACTACCTGTACATATCGAGCTTTCAACAACAGTGAGCCAACTCAGAGTCTTGTGACTTTGCACACTTCTTCGGTACGTGTTAGACAATCTAGCTCCCAGGTAGTGCGTCGGACCACAGGGGTCATGGGGAAATACGACCATTAGAGTGCACAAACCATCGAAGTGAACCAGAATGGTGCGCAGGCCAATCGGGAGATCTCACTCACTTGGGTTATACCTCTCACAGACATTGGTCACTAGGTAGGGCAGTGATCAGAGAGGACCCCGTCTGACGTGCGACAGCACAATTTCGGGAGTGCCACCATGTAAGGCATCACACGTTTAGATGGCTGGATAACAATATGTTATTCAATGGTTAGATGGGGAAAAAAAGTACAGACCATACGTTTGATGACCCAACTTGGGTTTGTGGCCTCCGGCTGAATGGACACACAATTGTCGAGAGCATTACTGCCAGAGTCAGAGCCACCACAGATCAGCACAGTTGTCTCGTCCGTGTAAGGAGCGCGTTGGGGAAGCAGAACTGAGGCGCCTTCAAAAGGGTAATTACGACCAGCAAGGGGGTTCCCAACGGAGCCAGGGATATTGGGGAGAACTTGTACAGTAGCGAAGGTGACCGGGTCGAGAAGGCGCGCCTCATTGTAGTACCCTATCACCCTATGTCAGCTGACCTGTTAATTAAGCACTTTTAACGCACCAGCAAAGATAACACCGCTAGGGAGAACGTGCAGGAATGGATACAGATTGTTGCGGTCAGTACGATTGAGCCAGTCCAAGAACACTTGTGTATCGCCACCAGGGGTGCGAGGTAGGATCTCAAGTGTCGGGACGGCCGGCCTATTCGGTCCATTCTCGCCGCCCATCACCAGAACGCTGCCGTTCGACAAAACGAGCGCTGTCGGATACCAACGTCCACTCTGTATAAGAGTGCCTCTCTGAGAACGAGTGTGCGAAGATGAACCTGTTACATCTACCTGAAGTATAAAATTCACTGGATCTTCCTCCCAGTCGTTCGTCCCATTCACCCCAGCCGATCCGTCTGGCGCATAAAGTCGCATTCCAAACGTCGATTCGTCCGAGTACCCACCAACATTGAGGATTCGTCCGACTTTATCAGGGAGGACAACTGCACCCGAGCAGAAAACGTCCGATTTTACATGCATCTCACGCCACGCATGAGAAAAGTCATTGACCAGGCTCAGGTCGAGCTCGTATGCGCCAGTCGAGTTTTGGAATTCTGACGTGCCGAATTTCTCGAGGAAGGAGACTTTTCCGTTGATCCCGACAGTAGCGAGCAGTGGAGGTACGAGGCCGAGAATCACCAGGGCACGCCATCGTGCAATCGCTCTCGGGGGCACTTGTTCCACCATTGTTGGTGATATCCGCGACATCCCCGCACCCTAGATCAAGCACCCGTTTCTGTAAGTAGAAGCCTCACCCACTGCCACGGGACATACAGCACTCGTGTCCAAATTCCATACCCGCCGCAGGGTATCCAAATGCTGAGCATTGAGAAAGGCAATTTTCAGCAGAGTTGTCGTCTGTCAGGATGATATGGTACGGGAACACGTGATTAGGCGCAGGTTCACTGACGATCCAAGAAATTGTGAGCAGTTGCACCGAATATATGTGGACATAAACGCATGCCAGACATTGAGAATATTCCCACTGTCCAGGAAGGTTTGTCGTCTGTACGGTTGGTGCAGCCCTAGAAGCGTAAACAGAGACCCGGTTCGATCCACCATGTGCTTCGCTAAAGTTTATCTTAGCTGCCCAGTCTACACGACACACAGAAGTAAATCGGATAGCCTACATCTTATTGCCATCCCCGCGCGTTCAGCAATCAGAATCAGGGGCTATTAAAGCGCCGTCTACAAGACTGTCACCGCAGACTGTAACGGGGGAGGTGCCGCTTAAATCGTGACGCGATGATAGATTGACGATGAAACGTACGACATTGTACACCGTGTTCTAATCTTGCAAGCGTGAAGTTTTGATCTGCGCACGAGGTAAGGCAGCTCTGGATGGTCAGGTTTTGGTCATCGGGAAGCTCTGTTTGGAAGACACGCGACTGCACGTTGTCCCTGAGTCATTGCTCTCTTTTCAGTGAAAAATGATTTCTCGTGCGCAGATAAAACGTACACTGTTACGGTTGGGCGCGTACGACCCTTACTGTACCGGTTGTGGCTACGGCGGTAAGGTAGATTAGTCACGGACTCGGAGTTTACGAAGGAGTTAGGGGTTTACAGATGACTCGATCCTAGTACAGGTAGTAGTAGTATTAGGATTGCGGTACTTACGCGATACGTTGGACGCTACGTTACTGTGACTCATAGCAGCGCTTGAAAGCCTGCTCTTCTTGTATTTAAGGTAGCTGCGGAAGACCAAGATACGCCATCTTGGTCTTCTTCAATCGTCACTTCTTCTCTTTCTCTTTTGGAACTACTCGCTTCGCCACTTTAGGGAAGCCGTCTATATTCACCAGTGTCTTCGAACATCTGGAGTCTGCCTTCGTGCCATACGCCACCGAGCGTGATTAGCTAAGTCACCAAGTCGCCTCATCGAAGCTCAAGTTGAGCTAACGTCGTGACGGCGTTACATTAAGACCAAGATATTTTCATTGTGGCAACTGTCAATACTAGGGACCAGTGGACGAATTTTCGTCCTTATTATCTAGAACGAAGAGGAGATCGCAACGTACCAACTCGATTCTTGGGAGCAGCCAGGTGGAGGGACCGGGGAGACGAGACCGGATACTTTGTGGAGTTCAACGGACCCACGAGATTCAGACCCGTTGAGTTCAATTTTGACCACCTGTGTTGGGTAGAAGTTACGTGGAATCCCATAGACCACCGCTGGGACGTCATCAGACCTGCGGGAAGGCAATACCAGTGCGATATCGACGCACGCGAGCTCAACTCACGAGCTGACTGGGGGCCCATTGACGGCCAGTTACGAGAACACTCAACGGGAGAAGCGGTTAGTGAGGAGACCGAAGAAGACAAGCAAAGTGAAGAAAACCAGCCGGCAAGCGTCGGGCCTATCGAACAATACACCATCCAATGAGCTGAGTCTCTCCACATTTCAGACCCACCTGAGGTCATTCACATACGATCACCGGCAGCAGAAATGGCAACCACCACCATGACGGCCGAAGAAATAATACAAGTAAGAGAGCAAGCGGCGCGAGAAGCGGCGGAAGCAATTAGACAAGAGTCGCAACGCAACCTCATGCCCATTAACCCAGAAACAGGGCATTGCATGACTGCAGACGACGCAGCCATCTTTTGGGCTATCGGACCCGATCAAGGAGACCCCCCGTCAGGGAATGGACGACGACAAGGACTATCACTAGACCCCCCACCAGGGTGGGGAGGACCGCCAGGAGGAGACTTCCCTCGACGCCCGGGAGGAGGGGGGAACCCACCAGATCTCCCAAACAATCCACCGGGAGGGGGACCGCCAGATGCAAACGGAGGCGGAGGTCAACCAGGAGGAGGAGGACATGGACACGAGAAACTGACCGGTGAACCCCCCACAATTTTTGATGGAGACCGCACTAAAGTAGACTCTTTCCTCACGCAATGGCATGTGTACTGGGGGATGAACCTCGACACCTCGGTCATGCGCAACGACTACCGACGAAGCCTCCTATTCCTGTCCTACATAAAAGGGGTATCCGTTAGTGAATGGGTGCTCTCGTACCTCAAATGGCTAAACCGTCAAATACAACGAGGAATAGATCAACATACGAGGGATCTGTGGAACGCAGTAGCAGAGGGATTCAACCAAAGGTTCGTTAACACCCTTGAACGAGAACAAGCTCAAGCGCTTCTAAGGAAGGGGCTCAAGATGGTTGACGGAGATATTGACAAATACGTCAACGAATTTGAAGAAGCCGCCAGAAAAGCGGGGTACCGACTCAATGACCCCCAGACTATCGACTTGTTCACTAAGGGATTGCCGAAGAAGTTGTACGAAAAGACGTACGACCTGGACGAACCAGAAATGTTCGACGAATGGAAGAGGGCAACACTCCGCCGACAACGCAACTACATCCATATCCGAGCCCGGGTGGATGAGTATAAAGACGTGAAGCCGAAGAAAGTGGGTAACGCTGGGTGGACCGTTCCCCAAAACCTCGCAAACCCTTGGGCAATGGACACGTCCGCAGACCGAGCAAAAGCAAGATTAGCGGGATCGGAAGAAATCGACTATGGAAAGCCATCTTATACAGGCCTGCCTCCCTTTCCGCCACGAGGAGGACCCGGAGCCAGGGGACGAGGACGGGGAGGGTCACGACGAGACCTGAGGACGGTGTTGTGCTACAATTGTGACGCGCCGGGTCATCTCTCACGAAATTGTCCCCATCCCAGACGACCCCAGCAATGGCAGCCGCAAAGCGCTGGACCAACTACCGTCCGCGCAGCGGAGACAGACTACTACGCACAAGAAACTCCGCCAGCGCAGACACAGGCCGCCGCAACTAGCAAAACCGCCGAAGAGCGAGCCAAAGAATGGCTGACCGGGGTCGCCAACGCGCCCGATGAAGTAAAGGACCTGATATTGCAGGACTTATGGGGGAGAGAGGGTTTTCGGAGCGCCTGAACCCATCGGCCTGGGTGAGGGCTCTAAATTGTAATTCTGTAATCATGACGCGCTTTCGTTCTCTTCGAATTCCAGTCTCGATACGCACGAATTACTGAATGGCCGACATAAGAGTACTGGTAGACTCCGGAGCTACCGACAATTTTATGAACCCGAGGTTCATAACGAAGATGGGCATTGGTACACAGCCACTAGCTCAGCCACGGAAAATCTGGAATATCGACCAAACAGAAAATAAAGCTGGGTCCATCACTCACTATACCGACCTTGATGTGTACGCCAAAGGATATCATAGGACAATGCGGTTCCTTGTCACGGACTTAGGAACCGAGGAAATCGTATTGGGATATCCATGGTTGGCCACCTATGAACCAACCATTAATTGGCGCGATGTGGCAATACATGAGGACATCATGCCGGTGGTGATTAGCACGCAGGACAGTTTCCATCAGTGTTACGGTATGGACTCGATGACTCATTACACACGACTCATGACCGGTTATGACTACAGTCCGGTATCAGCATTAGTCATGGACTCTTACATCTTATCAGTCAGCATGGTAGTTCGCATGTGATTGTGACTCATGTATGACTCATTCCTAGGATAGCGGTACTAGGGTTCGAGCTAGTTACGCTATTGGCTACTTACTATTCCAGCGGCGCTTTAAAGCCCGCGTGTACATGTATAAATAGTCGACCCGGAAGACCAAGAGTCCCCATCTTGGTCTTCTTCAATCCACCTTCTGAATCGTCTTCTGTCTGCCTTAGTCTCGGACTAAGAGTACTTCTGCTTGTGCCTACCAAGAGGCGCCTCTCTTTAAAAGAACCCTTTTGCTGCGGCGTGTGCCAGAGTGCCCCCGTTCAGCCTGCGTTGGGTTGATACAAGTCCCCATTCGCCTGACTTTCGCTAAGTCGATTACGCCCTTTCCCAGTCCAAGTCGGACTAACGCCGGTGGAGCGTAACATTAAGACCAAGATCCTCATCGTGGCGTATTCGACCCGAGAACAGTGGACGTCTTTCCGTCCCTATCATATTGAACGACGAGGAGATCGCAACGTACCAACAAGATTTCTCGGAGCAGCTCAGTGGAGAGAAAGAGGAGAAGACACAGGATACTTTGTAGAGTTCAACGGTCCTAACCGTTTCCGACCCGTTGAGTTCAACTTTGACCATCTCTGTTGGGTCGAGGTTACTTGGAACCCCATAGATTATCGCTGGGACATCGTACGACCAGCCGGAAGAAACTACAACTGCGATATCGACGCACGAGAGCTTAATAGTCGCGCAGATTACGGTCCTATTGACGGACAGACACAAGAACACACTGACGAAGGAATTAGCGGAGAAGAAGCTTCTGAAAGTCAACAATCGCCGAGTCGAGGAACGACGCCAGCAGAAGAAGCAAGCCTAGGGGCTATTGGCGATCACATCATACAGCGAACTGAGTCGTTAACTCTTCACCAACCTGAACCAGAAGTAATCCATATCCATAGTCCAGCAGTCGCAATGGCAACAGCTACTATCGCCCAGGAAGAGACGTACCTCACTACGGAAGAAAGAGACCAAATCGCCCTGGGAGAACAAAGACGCATTACCGAAGAATCGCGGGCCAATCTAGCTCCTATCAACCCATATATGGGTCATCGAATGACTGAAGACGACGTAGCAATTCACTGAGCCATCGGACCCGATATAGCTGATCCCCCCAGTGGAGGAGGTGGGCCTCCTGGCGACCTGCCCAGAGGAGGCGGAGACGGAGGACCCCCGTCAAGAGGACCGGGATTTGAAGGATTCCCTGGGGGATTCCCAAGAGGACCACCAGGAGGAGGACCTCCAGGAGGAGGATTACCAGGTGCAGGTCCCATTATTCCTCCCCCGAGTAACAAGTTGGCTGGCGAAGCACCTACAGTATTTGATGGAGAACGCGCCAAAGTCGAGGCGTTCCTTACTCAATGGCACGTCTACTGGGGCATGAATGCCGATGAAGGCATCATGGCAACACCCTATCGACGCGCCTTACTTTTCCTATCCTACATCAAAGGCGTCAACGTTAGCGAGTGGGTATTGGCAATGCTCACCTGGCTTAACCGCCAGATACAAGCCGGCATACCCCGAATCAGCGAAGGACTATGGAACGAAGTCACGCGCAGCTTCATGCAGCGTTTCCGCAATACGATGGAGCAAGAACAAGCTCAATACGAGCTTAAGAAAGGAGTCAAAATGATCGGAGGCAATCTAGATGAGTATTGCACCCAATTCGAACAGTTAATACGCCGCGCTCAGTACAAACTCGATGATCTGCAAACGCTCGATCTGTTCGCGAGCGGATTACCAAAAGACTTATACGAAAGGGTCTATACTCTCGACAATCCTCGAAACTACCGCGAGTGGAAAGAGGCGGCCACCACCCGTCAACAACAATATCTTCACCTCAAAGCGATATCGAACAGGGTAATTCCCCCTGGACAAGGACAAGGAAGGCAACGACAACAACGACAGTGGCAGGGGCCGCCAAGAAGTTCATGGCAGCCCAGAAATCTGAGGGATCCAAATGCCATGGATACCTCAGCAGACCGAATTCGAGGGCGACTTGCAGGAGCTGAAGACATACTCGCTCCTCGTCCCCCATACCGACCAAGGGGAGGATTTTTACAGAAAGGAGGAGGACGCAACAACCCAAGGCCAATCACGTGTTATAGATGCGGTAAAGACGGGCACATGGCTCGCGATTGTAGACAACCACGAGAGGGATATCAACCCCAAGCATCGACCAGCCGGTACATCGACACTGACTATCATCAACAAGAACCAGAAGTCGCTACCAGGGCGGTCCAAGAAGTACCCCCTCAACAGCGCGCCAGCGATTGGCTTAATGGGGTAGCCGGAGAATCAGACGACGTAAAGGACATTATCCTCCAGCAGTTGTGGAAAAAGGAGGGTTTTCAGGACGCCTGAACCCATCGGCCTGGGTGAGGGCAGTTAATTGTAACAGTGTAATCATGACTCGCTATCGTTCTATGAGAGTTCCAGTATCGATTCGCACAAGTTACGCAATGGCCGACATACGAGCATTAGTCGACTCAGGAGCAACCCATTGCTTCATGAAACCCTCCTTCGCCAAAAGGATGGGATTAGGGACCAAACTACTTGACGTCCCAAAGAAAATATGGAATATTGACAATACGGAAAACAAATCGGGGCGTATCACCCATTACACCGATGTTGATGTCCAAACTAAAGGCATTCATAAGGAAATTCGCTTCCTTATTACAGATATTGGCAACGAAGACATTGTATTAGGCTACCCTTGGCTCGCCATTTACGATCCACACATCAAATGGTCGCAGGCGGCTATTCACGAAGATATGCTCCCTATTATTATTCGCTCAATTAACCCCTACGTCAAAACAACACCAGTAGTAACAAACACCGTCCAAAATGACGACTATGAAGTCGTGCACTCTTGTGTCATCACGGACGAACAACGACAGCAATTTGAAGAAGGATGTCGAATCAGAGCTACGGCTACCGACCTAGCGATTGCGGCCCAACAATATGTTACTAAAGCTGAGTTGCCACCCGAATACCGCGAGTTTGAACGTCTCTTCAGTGAAGAAGCGTTGGACAGGTTCCCACCAAGCAGGCCTTGGGACCACGCTATCGAATTCAAACCCGGGACGGCTGACGCAATTGACTGTAAGATATATCCTATGACTCAAGAAGAAGACAAGAAACTGCGCGAATGGATCGACGAACAACTCAAGAAAGGGTACATACGACCCTCCAAATCCCCATACGCATCATCTTTCTTCTTTATTAAGAAAAAAGACGGAAAATTGCGACCCGTCCAGGATTATCGAAAAATCAACGCGGTCACCATTCGCAATCAATACCCACTCCCCCTTATATCCGATCTCATCACCGACCTTAGCAACGCCCACATCTACACCAAGCTTGATGTTAGGTGGGGGTACAATAACATACGTATCAAAGAGGGAGACGAAGAGAAAGCGGCGTTCAAGACACGATATGGACTATTCGAACCAACGGTGATGTTTTTTGGCCTGACCAATTCCCCCGCAACGTTTCAGACTATGATGAATTTCATCTTCAGAGATATCATTGCGAAACATGAGAAGCGGGGCACCGTCATTCGTGTCTACATGGACGATATCGGCATCGCAACTGGACTCCATCACTCACTACCAGACCACATAGAAGCAGTCAAAGACGTACTCCGCGTATCCGCGGAGCATGACTTGTATTACAAACTCGAAAAATGTCTCTTCCACTCTCCGCGTATGGATTACCTGGGGGTAATCCTTGAAAAGGGGGTGACACGCATGGACCCCGTCAAAATTTCGGGCATTAAAGACTGGCCCACGCCAACCAAGGTTAAGGACGTCCGCTCTTTCCTCGGTTTTTGTAATTTTTATCGACCCTTCATACGAGGTTTCGCAACCAAAGCACGACCTCTCAACAAACTTACGCGTAAAGACACCGAATGGCACTGGGGGACAGAAGAAGAAAAGGCGTTCCAAGACCTCAAAAACCTCGTCACCAGTGAACCTGTTCTCGCACACCCAGATCTCACGCAACAATTCGAACTGGAAGTCGATGCATCCGGATTTGCCACTGGAGCCGTCCTCCTTCAATGCAAAGCAGACGGCAAAAGACACCCCATTGGCTATTATTCATCTACTCTCAACGAAGCCGAACGAAATTACGATATCTACGACCTCGAACTCCTAGCAATAGTCAAAGCCTTCCGCCATTGGAGACCCCTACTAGCAGGTTCTCCTCACAAGGTCAAAGTATTCTCCGATCACCTCAACTTACAATACTGGAAGTCGCCACACAAGATTAGCAGACGCGTAGCCAGGGAAGTGCTCGAACTCTCCGAATACGACTTCGAGATTCACCACATCAAGGGAACTTCCAATGGACGCGCTGACGCCTTATCGCGAAGACCAGACTATGATCAAGGGGAAAACGATAACGAAGGAGTCACAGTGTTACCCGAAAGCGTCTTCGCACGCGCCACCATGATAGAAGAACCGCGACATCCACATTGGAGACCCGAGATCTTACCGGTCGAGATGACCCCGGAACACCCAATTTACGAACAGGACACAGCTAAGTTGAAGCCTTGGGTGGATGCTCACAAACTAAAAGATATCGAAGGGACGTGGTACAAGGATGGAAGCCGCGTGGTCACTGGTGGCATCCATGATAAGCGTACCATCATCGCTGCCCACCATGACTCCCCTGTCTATGGTCATCCTGGCATCAAACGCACCCTCCAACTTACTGAGCGACATTACTGGTGGCCACAAATGAAGAATGACGTCCAGGACTATGTCAAAGGTTGCGCAGAATGTCAGCGACACAAAGTCAACCTCCGCCCCATCAGAGCACCTTTACAACCCATCTACCCTAAACCAGAAGCCCTACCATTTGAGACCATCGCAGTGGACTTTATTACTAAACTCCCCGTCTCTCGTGGTTATGACTCTATCTTGACGATAACAGATCACGATTGCACCAAAGCCGCCGTTTTCATCCCTTGTAACGAAGAGATAACGGCCGAAGGAACGGCCGCCCTGTACGTTTCTCACGTCTTCCCACGGTTTGGGCTCCCCTCGCGTGTTATCAGTGACCGGGACCCCCGCTTTGCATCAAAATTTATGCGGGAGATATGCAAAATCCTTGGCATCAGCCAAAACATCTCAACCGCTTATCATCCCAGAACCGATGGCCAATCAGAACGAACGAATCAATGGTTAGAACAATACCTTCGCTTCTGGGTAAATGAGCGGCAAGATGACTGGGTTCGTTATCTACCCATGGCGGAATTCACGCATAACAACTGGCCTAATGAGACCACGCGGGAGTCCCCTTTCTTCCTCTTATCAGGATTCAACCCTCGCGCTGATTGGACCGACAGGCCTTCACCTATTCCACAAGTATCATTACGGTTAGATCAATTCAAACAGGCACGACAACGCGCCTTCTCCTGCATGCTCCGGGCGCAAAAATCATGGGTCAAACACAAAGATACGCCCAAGTTCAAAAAAGGAGATCTCGTGTGGCTTGAAGGACGCCACTTACGTACACACCAGCCAACCGCAAAACTAGCGGCCAAACGACATGGACCGTTTAAGGTCATCCAGGTGATGTCCCCTGTCAACTATCGCCTAGAACTTCCCACACAGTGGAGCATCCACGATGTCTTCCATATAGACCTTCTCACGCCTTATCGAGAAACTCCCACACACGGACCAAACTATCAGCGCCCACCACCTGATTTGGTCGATAACGAAGAAGAATACGAGGTCGAGAAGATTCTGGACTCTCGGCGATTCGGCAGAAGACGACGACTCCAATACCTCGTGAAATGGAAAGGGTATCCGGACTCCGATAACCAATGGATAGATAAGGATGATGTATTTGCCGATGAAGCCGTTCGGGAGTTCAAACATACGAACCCCGACAGGGAAACGCATATAAGGGCCGTGTCTAACTTTGCTGAGTCCCCATCACCCACTTCTCTTATGTCTTCTGCTCGACACAATGACCAGCTTGCACTCCTCTCTACCCTCGTCAACGACTCCTCCGCCACGCTTGTCAACCCCGACGCCTCCAACGACGCCGCAGCCAATGGAGCTAGTACCGGAGGCAGTACCGCCGTGCAGCATGAAGAAGACGGCCCTATCACTCGTGAAGAACTGCACCAGACACTGCAACGATTCCCTATGCCCATACAGGGAACTCTCAGCGACGATCCAGCAACAACTCAACCAGCACCTCCGCAACCAATGTACGCCCTCACAAACCCCGACACCAGTGAGCCCGAAGCCTTCCTCACAGAAGACGAACTCTTTCGGCTTCAAGCAGCTGTCCCGCGCGGTGAAGCCGCCCAACGCCATGCAGAAATACGAACAAGAATGGAAGGAAACGGCGGCGCGGTGGCAGCGGGAGCAACTGCATATCGCCGCCTGCCGGCGCCGGATGATGAAGGAGCGGAGGGAGTATTGGACGAAGATGAGGATGAAGACGAGCTTAGAGACCACTACCCCATCAGGCACGCATTCCTTAATCATGAATTCTACGCTGAAGATCCAGCCGCCACTCCCTACCTCGTCGACGCAGCGGGGGGACCTCTACACAGGGGACGAGTCGCTGTGGCACAAGCGGCTCGTTATACACCAATGGGGGAACGAGACCCAGCAACCAGAGCCGTCGTCCCTGAGGGGTTCCGGATCAATCGAGGACCCGATTACATTCCGTTCCCGATCAAGCTCCCCAACGGACCGACGGTACAAGCATCACACGTGCAGGTTATCCGAGGAGGAGACCCCTTCGTACTCGGATTAGCTCCGGGGTCGGGCTTCCTCTATGGGAAACCCCTTTACGCCACCCCCCATCTCCCAAGAAACAACCGAGCATTCATCCCACACGAAGAGTATTTTATGCTCCGGGACCGACACCCCACCGACTTGCTACTAATGCGCATTGGGGATGTCACCCTCACGCAAGAATTGCGCCGATTCCGGCAATTCGCGTTTGCCGAGGATCAGCTGGAGAAGCGAATCCGGCAATTGCAACTGGAGAGGGAGATGGTAGTTCAGGACAAAAAGGACAGTCTTTATCGTCTTGAACGGGCTAACATACTGGCGCGAATGGAGGATGAAGCGGAACGGATGAGGCAGGAATCAGTGGCGGATTAGTGAGGTGGGCCTCACTCCTAAAAAGGGGGTGATGTTACGGTATGGACTCGATGACTCATTACACACGACTCATGACCGGTTATGACTACGGTCCGGTATCAGCATTAGTCATGGACTCTTACATCTTATCAGTCAGCATGGTAGTTCGCATGTGATTGTGACTCATGTATGACTCATTCCTAGGATAGCGGTACTAGGGTTCGAGCTAGTTACGCTATTGGCTACTTACTATTCCAGCGGCGCTTTAAAGCCCGCGTGTACATGTATAAATAGTCGACCCGGAAGACCAAGAGTCCCCATCTTGGTCTTCTTCAATCCACCTTCTGAATCGTCTTCTGTCTGCCTTAGTCTCGGACTAAGAGTACTTCTGCTTGTGCCTACCAAGAGGCGCCTCTCTTTAAAAGAACCCTTTTGCTGCGGCGTGTGCCAGAGTGCCCCCGTTCAGCCTGCGTTGGGTTGATACAAGTCCCCATTCGCCTGACTTTCGCTAAGTCGATTACGCCCTTTCCCAGTCCAAGTCGGACTAACGCCGGTGGAGCGTAACAATCAGCATACTGTCATCGCCGCCGCCCTTACTGATAACCAGAAGGAAGAAATCGCCGATGAGCTGGACGAAGAAGGCATACACCTGCGCGCCACCACATCCACCGAGCTAGCAATCCAGGCAAGAAAAGAAGAACCACCCGTAGAACTACCAGCGGTTTACCAGGCGTTCCAACAACTCTTCAGCGAAGAAGCGTCTCAACGCTTCCCCCCACCGAGACCATGGGATCACGCCATCGACTTCAAACCGAACGCCCCGTCAGCTATAGACTGCAAAATATACCCGTTAACGCAAGAAGAGGAGGGCAAGCTTAAGGAGTTCCTGGATGAAAAACTCAAGCAAGGTTACTTACGCCCTTCGATCTCCCCGTACGCATCATCATTTTTCTTTATTAAAAAGAAGGACGGAAAGCTACGCCTGGTACAGGACTACCGGGTGATCAACTCCCACACCATACGCAACCAATATCCCCTTCCTCTCATTCAAGATCTCATCTATGACCTCAGTAATGCGCACATCTACACCAAGCTTGACATCCGTTGGGGATATAACAACATTCGCATCCGGGACGGAGACCAGGAGAAGGCGGCCTTCAAAACCAAATTTGGTCTCTTCGAACCGACAGTCATGTTCTTTGGCCTCACAAACTCGCCCGCAACGTTCCAAACGATGATGAACCACATTTACCGGGACACGATCGCTAAACACGAACTTCGCGGCACCATCATCCGAGTGTATATGGACGACATTGGGATCGCCACACACGAGGGTCACGACTCTGCGGACCATGTCGCGGCAGTTACGGACGTCCTCCGTGTCGCCCAGGAGCACAATCTATACTTCAAGCTTGAGAAGTGCCTCTTCCACCAACCTCGGATGGATTACCTGGGGGTAATCCTTGAAAAGGGGGTAACTCGCATGGACCCGGTAAAAGTTCGCGGCATTAAAGACTGGCCGACACCAACTAAAGTCAGGGACGTACGCTCCTTTTTGGGCTTCTGCAACTTTTACCGCTTATTCATCCGAGGTTTCGCCACGCATGCCCGACCGTTAAATCGACTTACAAGGAAAGATGCTGAATGGAGATGGACAGAAGAAGAGGATCGCGTGTTCAAAACCCTCAAATGCCTTGTGACCGAAGAGCCAGTATTGGCGCACCCTAACCTACAAGAACAATTTGAGCTGGAGGTCGACGCCTCCGGGTTTGCGGTGGGTGCAGTACTCCTACAACGAAAAAGTGACGGGCGCAAGCACCCAATAGGATACTACTCTGCGACGCTGAGCGAAGCAGAACGCAACTACGACATTTACGACCTCGAACTCCTTGCCATTGTAAAAGCCCTCCGACACTGGCGCCCCCTACTCGCAGGATCCCCACACAAGATCAAGATATTTTCGGATCATTTGAACCTGCAGTATTGGAAGACGCCGCAAAAGATCAGCCGAAGGGTCGCTCGGGAAGTATTGGAATTGATGGAATACGACTTCGAAATTCATCATATCAAAGGGAAAAACAACGGCCGAGCAGACGCGCTATCGAGACGACCGGACTACGACCAGGGGGAAGAGGATAACCAAGGTGTGGTTGTCTTACCTCCGGAAGTCTTCGTGAGAGCCGCTAATGTCGCACGTGCGCTGGAAATACATCCCATGATGCAACAACCGAGACGACGACAAGATCCAGCCATAATCAAGACGTGGGTTGACGCCCACCGCCTCAAGAAAATAGAAGGAGAATGGTACAAGGACGGACGACTGGTGGTTACGGGACCGATGACGGCGTACAGAGTCATCATACAGGATCATCACGACCTGCCAGCACATGGACACCCCGGGATAAGCAGGACACAACGGATCGTAGAACGACACTACTGGTGGCCAAGCATCCGCCGAGATGTATACGAGTACGTCACAGGATGTGCTGACTGCCAGCGAAATAAAGTCAACACTCGACCTACTCGCGCCCCATTACACCCAATCACCCCAGCTGCGGACGCTCCCCCTTTCCACACCATCGCCCTAGACTTTATTACCAAGTTACCGACCTCGCAGTCGTATGACAGCATTCTGACCGTCACCGACCACGACTGTAGCAAGGCCTCCATATTCATCCCGTGCAACGAGGAGGTGACAGCGGAAGGGACCGCCATTCTGTACGTCAATCACGTGTTCAAACGATTCGGATTACCGCGCAAAATCATCAGCGACCACGACCCCCGATTCACTTCTAAGTTCACAAGGGAAGTGTGTCGCATACTGGGTATCCAACAAAACATTTCAACGGCCTACCATCCACGCACGGACGGGCAGTCCGAGCGGACCAATCAGTGGCTTGAGCAATATCTGCGGTTCTGGGCTAACGAGCGTCAAGACAACTGGGCGGAGTACCTCCCCATAGCAGAATTCGCTCACAACAACTGGCCCCATGAGCATACGAAACAATCGCCGTTCATGCTTCTCATGGGATACAACCCGACAGCCGATTGGACGGATAAGCCATCCCCTATTCCAAACGTGATCACGAGGCTGACACAACTGAAAGAAGCACGTCAGCTTGCCCAGACCCTTATCAAAAAGGCGCAAGATAGCTGGATTCGACATAAAGACACCCCACGGTATCGGGTTGGTGACCAAGTATGGTTAGAAGGGAAACACTTACGAACTAATCAACCTACGGCGAAACTGGCGGCGCAACGCCACGGACCATTTAAAGTGACTCAGGTGATGTCCCCTTACAATTACCGACTTGAGCTTCCCATGCAGTGGAGCGTCCACCCAGTGTTTCATATCGATCTTCTCACGCCGTACAAAAGCACGACCATGCATGGCGAAAACTTCCCGCGACCACCACCGGATCTTGTGGGAGGAGAGGAGGAATATGAGGTTGAAGCCATTCTAGACTCGCGGCATTTCGGCCGCCGCAAGAAGCTCCAATATCTCATCAAGTGGAAGGGGTATCCAGACTCGGAGAACCAGTGGGTTGATAAGGATGACGTTTTCGCCCCGGACGCGATAGAGGCGTATCAAGCGGGCCGAACGACCGTACGACACCTTAAAAGCCAGTCCGAAGAAGACCAGGGAGAGTATCACTCCTATCTTCGTTCCTCTCGCACTTCCATGCCCACTTCTCCCCTCAGACATGTCACCACGGCGATCCTCCTCGACCAAGTCGCACAAGACGCCGCCAACCTCATCGAAGACGACGAAGAAACCGTGGTTCAACCGGTCCAGCTCACTCCGTACACATCTGCAAACCTGCGAACGGGGCATATCACCGCTCAAGAATGGGCTAATGTCCTACAGAGGTTCCCCGACCCGACTCACCAGCCCGACGACGAGCAGCAGTCTGCCGTCCCTCACATCTTCCGAGACGACAACGGCAATCGAGAACCCATTGCCGTCATCCCCCCAGGTGACGATCTCATCGGCACGAGGGGAATTCTCCCTGCCGACCGTCCCCTCGAAGACCCAACTGGAGTTAGAAGCAGCGGAGGACTGGCGGAGAGTGGCGAAGGAGTGGGCCGACGAACAACTGCGCTTAGCGCAGAGGAGATTGAGCGAGTTGCGGCAGCGCAGGCAGCGCTCTCTCACGACGAGGCTCACGCTGATGACGAAGATTACTACCCGGTCAGACACCCCCTCCTTCGAACGCACAGCCACCCTACTAATCCCCGAATCACCCCATGGCTCGTTCACACCGACGGAACCGCCATGTCTCGAGGACGTGTGCGACTGCCCGGCGTCGCACTTCACACCCCCATTACGCACGACGACGACCCCGCGCAGGTCCTTGCGCCTGAGGGGTTCCGGGCGAATCGACAGCCCCATTATATTCACTTCCCCATCACCGGACCCGACGGCGTAGAGTTGAACGCCAGTCACGTGCAGATAGTGGGAGGTGCGAACCCATTTGTGTTAGGGCTGATTCCCGGTTCCCCCCATCTCTATGGCAAGCCCCTCTACGCCCATCCGATGCTATCGGCTGCGGGACGCGCCTTCATCGCCCACGAGGACCTCGTCATCCTCGCCTCCGACAAGATCACGGACCGCGCGCTGAACCGCATTGGGGACGAGTCCCTAACGGCGGAGGTGACACGCTATCGCGCCGCCGCCTACGAAGAAGAGCGGCTCGCGGCCCGCATCCGCCAACTCCAGGCCATGCGGTTGTCGGCGCGGGATGACAAGAGGGACTGTATTTACCGGTTGGAGCGGGCCAATGTTTTCGAGAGGATCAGCGACGAGCAGTCTACGTGGACGGCGCGAGACTTTCGGTGAGTCTGGGGTCTCACGCTAAAAAAGGGGGTGATGTTACGGTTGGGCGCGTACGACCCTTACTGTACCGGTTGTGGCTACGGCGGTAAGGTAGATTAGTCACGGACTCGGAGTTTACGAAGGAGTTAGGGGTTTACAGATGACTCGATCCTAGTACAGGTAGTAGTAGTATTAGGATTGCGGTACTTACGCGATACGTTGGACGCTACGTTACTGTGACTCATAGCAGCGCTTGAAAGCCTGCTCTTCTTGTATTTAAGGTAGCTGCGGAAGACCAAGATACGCCATCTTGGTCTTCTTCAATCGTCACTTCTTCTCTTTCTCTTTTGGAACTACTCGCTTCGCCACTTTAGGGAAGCCGTCTATATTCACCAGTGTCTTCGAACATCTGGAGTCTGCCTTCGTGCCATACGCCACCGAGCGTGATTAGCTAAGTCACCAAGTCGCCTCATCGAAGCTCAAGTCGAGCTAACGTCGTGACGGCGTTACATACACCCTAATGCGGAATGAGTGTTAAAGAATGTTTCATGATAGAAAGACAACGCAGTGGAACCCACGTGTAGCACCCCAGCGAGGTCCACCCTAAGGGGAGAGTATCGTATTGTTGGAGGTGGAGATAATGGGTGTCACTGGAGTGAGGTCTGCTGTTATGAGACTCCGAAGGAGTCGCATGTATGAACTGTGGTTGGATGAGTGAGTACAAAAAGGCGAGGTAGGAGCTTAACACGTACTGGCACAATGGCAAGCGAAGTGGCAAGTTGAAAGGGAGTCGAACGCACTATACTCGCCATGTAGATGCGCTGGTGAATACGAAATGAGGTTCTTAAGGTATTCGAGTGCAGGGGGAGAAGGGAGCATTAGAAGGTGACACGACGTCAAATGGACGATGGCTCACCTTCCGAGGGAAGAAATAGTACCAGGTGCCTACACAACGGTCATAATATGTCCCAGGGTTTATGGTGTTTGTTGGGGACGGGGCTCTGGACCCGGCGATCTGGGAGAAGAGCTACCATCGTTCTTCAATATGGGGATATCAGCCCAACTGAATGCTTCATATTTGCATAAGTGACCGGAAGCATGTGCACGGAGAGGCAGAAACCGAGGAGTGAGCCGAGAGGAGAATCAGAATCAAGTGAGACGGACAAGATCTTGTCTGTTCAAAGTTGTGGCAGTTGGAAACTGCGTGTTGGTCACGTGGTCGTGATGGTGGATGCGGTGCCGGATACCGCATGTCGCTACCAGCTTGGATGTCGGGAATCGACTCGGAGTTGATCCGTATTACCATCACTTTACAGGATCATCATCAAGGCCGCTATCTACTACTGTATGTGTCAAGTCCAGTAACCTCGTCGCCTACAGGGAGTGACCCCCGACATCAATCAAATGACCTTTGAAATGACCTTCAATGCAGGACCCGGAGATAGTGCGTAATATGCGGGAGCGACAGCCCCGTCAAGGAAGTATTGCTAATAATCTGATCGGATGTCAACTGCCGGATTTCGATTTTGGGGTCATTGTGTTCTAGAATGGAATCCCGAGCCCATGACGCAAATCCTTGCGATAGACTCGGTAAAGCCCATGTGCAATTGTGCCATGTCAGTCGGCAAGGCCCATGTGGGCCCATTGTTAATATAATGTGCATATATTTGTATGGGCCCATCAGGCTTGTCTGCAAACAGTCTCGTGTGGGCCCACATTATCTGTACCGCTGGTAGGATAGCTGCCGAACGAATCGCTTGCATGGGCCCACAATGCACCTATGACATTTGTCCCGATGAGATTGTAATTGGCCCATGCTGCCAAGGTGCGCATGCTGCCGATGAGCTTGCATTGGCCCATTCTTTGCATGAGTGAATTCTGCTGAACAGCTTGTATTGGCCCATTCTGCCCATGGGTGAATTCTGCCAAACAGTTTGTATTGGCCCACACTGCCAATGTGTACATGCTACCGATGGGTTTGTATTGGCCCACGCTGCCGATGTGTACATGCTGCCGATGGGTTTGTAGTGGCCCATGGTGCTCATGTATTTTCTGCTGACAAGCTCATATTGGCCCATTCTCCCCATGGGTGAATTCTGCCAAATAGCTTGTATTGGCCCCTGGCGCCGATGTGTGTATTCTGTCGATGAGCTTGTATTGGCCCGCTGTACTCATGTATGTATTCTGCTGACGAGCTTGTATTGGCCCATTCTTCCCATGGGTGAATTCTGCCGAACAGCTTGTATTGGTCCACGCTGCCGATGTGTACATGCTGCCGATGGGTTTGTATTGGCCCACAGTGCTCATGTATGTATTCTGCTGACAAGCTCATATTGGCCCATTCTGCACATAGGTGGATTCTGCTGAACAGCTTGTATTGGCCCACGCTGCCAATGTGTACATGCTGCCGATGGGTTTGTATTGGCCCATGGTGCTCATGTATGTATTCTGCTGACAAGCTCATATTGGCCCATTCTGCACATAGGTGGATTCTGCTGAACAGCTTGTATTGGCCCACGCTGCCAATGTGTACATGCTGCCGATGGGTTTGTATTGGCCCATGGTGCTCATGTATGTATTCTGCTGACAAGCTTGTATTGGCCTATTCTTCCCATAGGTGAATTCTGCCGAACAGCTTGTATTGGCCCATGGCGCTGATGTGTGTATTCTGTCGATGAACTTATATTGGCCCGTTGTAATCATGTACATATTCTGCCGACGAGCTTGTATTGGCCCATTCTCCCCATGGGTGAATTCTGCCGAACAGCTTGTATTGGCCCACGCTGCCAATGTGTACATGCTGCTGATGGGCTTGTATTGGCCCATTCTGCCCATGGGTGAATTCTGCTGAACAGTTTGTATTGGCCCACGCTGCCAATGTGTACATGCTGCCGATGGGCTTGTATTGGCCCATTCTGCCCATGGGTGAATTCTGCCAAACAGTTTGTATTGGCCCACACTGCCAATGTGTACATGCTACCGATGGGTTTGTATTGGCCCACGCTGCCGATGTGTACATGCTGCCGATGGGTTTGTATTGGCCCATGGTGCTCATGTATGTATTCTGCTGACAAGCTCGTATTGGCCTATTCTCCCCATAGGTGAATTCTGCCGAACAGCTTGTATTGGCCCATGGCACCGATGTGTGTATTCTGTCGATGAGCTTGTATTGGCCCACTGTACTCATGTATGTATTCTGCCGATGAGCTTGTATTGGCCCATTCTGCACATAGGTGAATTCTGCCAAACAGCTTGTATTGGCCCACACTGCCAATGTGTACATGCTGCCGATGGGCTTGTATTGGCCCACTGTGCTCATGTGTGTATTCTGCCGAACAGCTTGTATTGGCCCATTCTTCCCATGGGTGAATTCTGCCGAACAGCTTGTATTGGCCCACGCTGCCAACGTGTACATGCTGCCGATGGGTTTGTATTGGCCCACAGTGCTCATGTGTGTATTCTGCTGACAAGCTCGTATTGGCCCATGGCGTTTGTGTGTTTATGGCTTATATTGGCCCATGGCGCCGAAGTGTACTTGCTGCCGATGAGCTTGTAATGACCCACGGTAGAAGCGTGTGTATTCTGCTGAATAGCTTGTATTGGCCCATGGCGTCAAGGTATGTATCCTGCCGATGAGCTTGTACTGGCCCATTCTGCCAATGTGTGCGTCCTGCCGATGTGCTTGTATTGGCCTGCAGTTTCTTCTTCCAATGAAGTTGGCTCACAGTGTTCATATCTGTACTCTTCCGACAAGCATGTATTGACCTGCAATGCCCATGCATACATCCTGCCGATGAGCCTGTATTGGTATGAGGAGTGTAGCTATGGCATGAGATCATAGTTCTCCCCAAAATATGTAGTATTCAGGCTCTTCCCTCTCTCATGGAGACCCACAATTTGCTGCCGAAGTGACTCAAGGACCTTCTCATGGCTATCGCATCTGGATTTCAGATCCTTAATTGTTTTCTCTTGCCAGTCACACTCAGTAAAAAGGATTAGTCAAGTGAAGTCGCTAAAATAGGACATCAGTCAAGGAAAAGTCAGCTACAAGTCAAGATTTTTGCACCAGTCAGACAAAGTCAAGATTTAGTCAACCAAAAATCAATTGAAACTCAGACAAAAATAACAAAAAAAAAACCTTGACTTGGATATTATCCAAGGACATAGCTTGGTCAGTCAAAGTCAATGCCAGTCAGTTAAAGTCAAATGAAAATAGGGAATAAATTATGGAAAATTGGGAACATCAGGGTGGGTGTGGGTGTAGATGGAATTGGGATGGAGAACATGGGGGTGGGGTGTGGGTGTGATGGGGATATGGGTGGGGAACATGGGGGTGGGTGAGGGGAACATGAGGGTGGGTAAGGGGAACATGGGGGTGGGGTGTGGGGAACATGGGGGTGGGTAAGGGGAACATGAGGGTGGGATGTGGGGAACATGGGGGTGGGTAAGGGGAACATGGGTATGGGTGTGGGTGTGGGTGGGATGGGGATGGGGAACATGGGGGTGGGGTGTGGGTGTGATGGGGATATGGGTGGGGAACATGGGGGTGGGTAAGGGGAACATGAGGGTGGGGTGTGGGGAACATGGGGGTGGGTAAGGGGAACATGGGTATGGGTGTGGGTGTGGGTGGGATGGGGATGGGAATGGGGAACATGGGGGTGGGCGAGGGGAACATGAGGGTGGGTAAGGGGAACATGAGGGTGGGTAAGGGGATCATGGGGGCAGGGTGTGGGGAACATGGGTATGGGTGGGGGTATGGATGGGATGGGGATGGGGAACATGGGGGTGGGCAAGGGGAACATGAGGGTGGGTAAGGGGAACATGGGGGTGGGGTGTGGGGAACATGGGTATGGGTGTGGGTATAGGTGGGATGGGGATGGGGAACATGGGGGTGGGGTGTGGGTGTGATGGGGATATGGGTGGGGAACATGGGGGTGGGTAAGGGGAACATGAGGGTGGGGTGTGGGGAACATGGGGGTGGGTAAGGGGAACATGGGTATGGGTGTGGGTGTGGGTGGGATGGGGATGGGGATGGGGAACATGGGGGTGGGCGAGAGGAACATGAGGGTGGGTAAGGGGAACATGAGGGTGGGTAAGGGGATCATGGGGGCAGGATGTGGGGAACATGGGTATGGGTGGGGGTATGGGTGGGATGGGGATGGGGAACATGGGGGTGGGCAAGGGGAACATGAGGGTGGGTAAGGGGAACATGGGGGTGGGGTGTGGGGAACATGGGGGTGGGTAAGGGGAACATGGGGGTGGGGTGTGGGGAACATGGGTATGGGTGTGGGTATAGGTGGGATGGGGATGGGGAACATGGGGGTGGGGTGTGGATGTGATGGGGATATGGGTGGGGAACATGGGGGTGGGTAAGGGGAACATGAGGGTGGGGTGTGGGGAACATGGGGGTGGGTAAGGGGAACATGGGTATGGGTGTGGGTGTGGGTGGGATGGGGATGGGGATGGGGAACATGGGGGTGGGCGAGAGGAACATGAGGGTGGGTAAGGGGAACATGAGGGTGGGTAAGGGGATCATGGGGGCAGGATGTGGGGAACATGGGTATGGGTGGGGGTATGGGTGGGATGGGGATGGGGAACATGGGGGTGGGCAAGGGGAACATGAGGGTGGGTAAGGGGAACATGGGGGTGGGGTGTGGGGAACATGGGGGTGGGTAAGGGGAACATGGGGGTGGGGTGTGGGGAACATGGGTATGGGTGTGGGTATAGGTGGGATGGGGATGGGGAACATGGGGGTGGGGTGTGGATGTGATGGGGATATGGGTGGGGAACATGGGGTGGGAGAGGGGAACATGGGGGTGGGGTGTGGGGAACATGGGTATGGGTGTGGGTATGGGTGGGATGGGGGTGGGGTGTGGGTGTGATGGGGATATGGGTGGGGAACATGGAGGTGGGTAAGGGGAACATGAGGGTGGGTAAGGAGAACATGGGGGCAGGGTGTGGGGAACATGGGTATGGGTGGGGGTATGGGTGGGATGGGGATGGGGAACACGGGAGTGGGGTGTGGATGTGATGGGGATATGGGTGGGGAACATGGGGTGGGAGAGGGGAACATGGGTATGGGTGTGGGTGTGGGTGGGATGGGGAAAGGGAATATGTGTGGGTGTGGGTGTGGGTGTGGGCAGGATGTGCATGAGTGTGGGGGATGAGGAAGATGATTTTGCATGTTTTACAAAGAAGCTTTAGAGGCCTTCGTGATACACATTTTGTTGTACGGCACAGAAAGTGGATGTCAGTACAGATACTGTATAGTTTGCTGAAGAAGCTCTGGAGGTCCTCTTGACAGATACTTCTGGAAGGCTATCAATAAAGACCTTATTTTGCTGCAAAGCACAGAAGGTGAACACCAGCCTAGATACTGTATGCTTTTCCAAAAGAGCTTTGAAGGTCCTCACAACAGGTATTTCTCACAGTTTTTTTTATCTGCAGAGCACAGAAGGTAAACACCAGTTCAGATACTGTATATCTTGCCAAAGAAGCTTTGGAGGTCTTTGCAACAGGTATTTCTCACAGGCTGCCAATACAGACCTTATTTTTCCATAGAGAACAGAAGGTGAACACCAGTCCAGACACTGTATATCTTGCCAAAGAAGCTTTGGAGGTTCTCACCACAGGTATTTCTCACAAGGTGCCAATACTTTTCTATAGAGCACAGAAGGTGAACACCAGTCCAGGCACTGTATATCTTGCCAAAGAAGCTTTAGAGGTTCTCACCACAGGTATTTCTCACAAGGTGCCAATACTTTTCTATAGAGCACAGAAGGTGAACACCAGTCTAGGCACTGTATATCTTGCCAAAGAAGCTTTGGAGGTTCTCACCACAGGTATTTCTCACAAGGTGCCAATACTTTTCCATAGAGAACAGAAGGTGAACACCAGTCTAGGCACTGTATATCTTGCCAAAGAAGCTTTGGAGGTCCTCTTGACAGGTATTTCTCACAAGGTGCCAATACTTTTCTATTGAGAACAGAAGGTAAACACCAGTCCAGGCACTGTATATCTTGCCAAAAAAGCTTTGGAGGTCCTCTTGATGGGTATTTCTCACAAGGTGCCAATACTTTTCTATTGAGAACAGAAGGTAAACACCAGTCCAGGCACTGTATATCTTGCCAAAGAAGCTTTGGAGGTCCTCTTGATGGGTATTTCTCACAAGGTGCCAATACTTTTCTATTGAGAACAGAAGGTGAACACCAGTCCAGGCACTGTATATCTTGCCAAAGAAGCTTTGGAGGTCCTCTTGACAGGTATTTCTCACAAGGTGCCAATACTTTTCTATTGAGAACAGAAGGTGAACACCAGTCCAGGCACTGTATATCTTGCCAAAGAAGCTTTGGAGGTTCTCTTGACAGGTATTTCTCACAAGGTGCCAATACTTTTCTATTGAGAACAGAAGGTGAACACCAGTCCAGGCACTGTATATCTTGCCAAAGAAGCTTTGGAGGTCCTCTTGACGGGTATTTCTCATAAGGTGCCAATACATTTCTATAGAGAACAGAAGGTGAACACCAGTCCAGACACTGTATATCTTGCTAAAGAAGCTTTTGGAGGTCCTCTTGACAGGTATTTCTCATAGGCTGCCAATATAGGCCTTATTTTTCTATAGAGCACAGAAGGTGAACACTAGTCTAGATACTATATGTTTTGCCAAACAAGCTTTGAAGGTCCTCTTGACAGGTGTTTCTCACCAGCCACCAATATAGACCTTATTTTTCTATAGAACACAAAAGGTGGACACCAGTCTAGAATACACAAGAGGGCAAACACTGAGCAGAAGAGGTGGTGCATGTAAGCCTTAAACCTAAAGACACTATAGGAAGCTAGTCTCTGATAGCCAGCATTAAGCAATATGGAATCACAATGACAAGTGCTATGATCATATAGCATTCTCATATGGAAATTTCTTCCTCCCCCACTTTAGTATAGTACTTCCTCTTCACTCTACTCCTCTCTTCCCTTTCTTCTCCTTTCTAAATATGTAGCAGTCCTTTGGTATGAACTAGGCACTCTAGTTACAACTCTGTAATCAAGTAGTTATCCTAGCAAAGATGAGAGTCATACTTGTCTTTGCTGAATACCATCCAGCTTACCTTATAAATTCTAGACCTTGATTTGTTTCTCCCTGTAGATCGTCATCCCACTAGACCTGCTAACATGGCTAGCATCTGAGCATCATCTCTACCAACAATACTACATATTGGCTGCTTCTGGCACTCCATATTCATCTTAAGGCCTACAGAGGTGAGACAACAATTGTAACTCCACTCATTTTGCTGCCCCTACCAAGGCCCCTACCAACAGTGGGCAGCTGGTAGCATGAGCTGTTGCTGCCACCAGTTGGCACACAGGGCCTCAACCTGATCCACCATCAGGGCCTGCAGATGTGAGACAAAGGTGCTGGTTTGTGAGAATCTAGAGAAACTACTTTGACACTATCTTCCTCTGCACTATGGGGAAGGGGCACATGCATACAGGTGTGGGGGAGATGAGGAACAGGCAGGGGTGTATATGTGTGGGGGAGTTGGGTAAGCGGGACATGTATATGGGAGTAGGGGAGATGAGGAAGGGGGACATGTGTACAGGTGTTGGGGAGATGAGGAAGGGGTACATATATATAGGTGTGGGGGAGATGGGGAAGGGGCATGAGTGTATCGATGTGGGGGAGATGAGCAAGGGGGATGTGTGCAATTGACTTGGTGCATGTTATGCAGACTCCTGACATCACATTGTTCTTAATACATACAAAAGTCTCCCTGGTGTTCTCTTGAGAAACACAATACCATTGTGCTTCAACACTTTATCTCTCCCATGGTTCAAACATTTATAGCCAAGAAGCCTGTTATTGTAGACATTTTTCAACCCCTTTATGTATGAAGCACAAGTATGAGACATCTATCTAACTACTTTACTCCTCTTCTTGTTCTTCAATACCATGCTCCTCAGAACTAAGCATATCTAATCCTGGGTGCTTTCTCAAGATATGAACCTTTGACTCCCATTCCCAAACTCCAACCAGTGTAACAAGACTAGATGTTCTCAACACCATGCAGTCATTTGACCACTCTCCACACCATCTTCCCAGCACATTCCTTATCTCTCCTAGCCCATAATAGACCACCAGACTGTAGTCATAGTCTGGCAAAAAGTAAAATGCCAATGCCTCTCCAAAGATAAGCCCCTCCTCTCCTTGAGCCTCAAAATATCTAGATGACCTTGTGGCTTGACCTCCCTTCTCAGAGATTCTGCTCCTCAAAGTGACATCTCCTGGCATATTGCACTTTCCCCATCTCTGAATTATGAGGTCCATATCCAGAGTGACTTCAAGAAAATCACAAATTGCAGCAAGGTGGTTATAATGTTCTGAGGGATTTTCTATCTCAGTCCTTTTGATTGGCAGTGACTGAAACAGGTGTTCCTTCTTCCTCCCTTCTTTAGGGGGAATGGCCAGGGATGGGTACTGCAAAGTCAACACCTTGGTGCTTGCCCTTTCATATAGAATTGTGGCTATATTAGCAAAGGGTGCCTTCTTGGACCTGACTTTATGGCCAATTTCTCCAATGGCCCTCTCCACTGTAGCTTGAGAGCCAAATCTGATTGAGCCATTCCATGAGATATGGTGTGGGACATGAATTAATTGCCAGATGCACAGCCTGCATCTTGAGACCTTGACTGGGTCATCCTCAACATAAAGCCTCTCAAATTCCTGGAGGAAGGACTTGATTAGACTGTGTAAGGATGCTAAGTCCTCATCAGACTTTGGTGAATGAGACATTGCAGCTTCAACAATGTCTGCAAACTGGCCAAAGTTCTTGAGGACATCCTTGTCAAAGCCTAGCTCCCATGCCATTGGTATAATATACCAGTGAAGGAGGGCCATCCATTCATAGACTTTGTACTGGCTATGGCGCTTTTTGTATGGGTCCCTGATTGGCCCACAGAAAGATGAAGGGAGGGTCTTTACTGCCTTTTCAACCTCTGCACCAAGTTTTGAGGCCATGCCTGCATCCATATGTATCTTCTCATCAATGGAGCTATGGGTCACCCACAAGTCCCAGATGTGTACCATGCAGTTTTCATAGAATAAATGGAAGGGGTCCAATGGGAAGAATGATGGATGGGAAAATGTAGGACTGGCTGCACATATTGTAAGGCGTGAGATTCCTGTCTCCTTTACAGTCCTTTGAAGCTCTGCTTGGGTTCTTGCAGACTCTAGCCTTTCAATAGTCTGCCAATATTGTCTTTGGCCTCTCATGGGCAAGTTATCCAGGTCAACAATATGGCGACCAGGATTATATCTTTCCTTTTGAGGTGGAGAGATTGGATAGTACTGGGCTCTAGCACCTCTGTCCTTGGCAGGGCGAGCACCTTGTACCAAACTGAAGCGATCACCATAAAGGGCTGAATGTCCTGCCATCCCACTCAA
The DNA here is from genome assembly GCA_025766275.1 of Lactarius indigo. Lineage (NCBI taxonomy): Eukaryota > Fungi > Basidiomycota > Agaricomycetes > Russulales > Russulaceae > Lactarius > Lactarius indigo. The sequence goes on from JAFKAC010000008.1 coordinate 2,024,299, forward strand.
CTTGGCAGATCCAAGCATGTCTCCTTTTACACCACAGAGATATGCTCTCAGAACAAAGTAGGATGAGTCAATAGCATCCCATGTCCACATCCCCACACTTGCCATTGCCATCTCTTCAAAAAGGGGATATATGAAGGACTCAATGTTCCCAGGTGCTGATGGGCCTGGGATGGCAAGTGGGACAATGACATTGCTTGCTCTGTAGCACATCTCTGGTGGGAGATTGAGCAGCACAACAATTAGGAGCCACATATTGGACTGCTTTTTCATGGTGAGCTGAGCACCATCTGTAGAGATTGATAGGGCAGTGTCTCTTTCATCATGGAATAGCCCCAATTTGGTGTAGTGGTGAATATGGTTGTCAGAGTTGGCAAACTCTGACCTCTTCACACCAGCACCCCTTGCAAGCACATCTAGTGTCCTCTTCAAGCATTCATCCCTATGGCGCATCTCATGGGATGTCTCTGCATTGGCATAGTATGCCTGAATGATGGGAGTGATGGGCATATAGAGCATGGTTGCCCTTGACTTTGGTCTGGCTGTAGGACTCTGCTGTGGTTTGTAGCGCTGCTCATCACAGTCTTTGTATGAGCAGGTGGATTGAGAATGAGAGTCTCCAGTATATGCCATGCAACTTTTAGGGCACATGTCAATAAATGAGGGGTGTAGGCCAGTGAGGTCTTCAGCTAGCTTTCTGACCCTATAAAGGCTGAGGATTTCCTCCTTTGTGGCCTCTCCAAGTACCTGTGCATGGGCATTGTATGCTTTAACAGTGCCATTGGACCCTATCCATGCAAGGTAGTGCTGGAGGGATAAGGTCTGTGCCCTGGATAGTGTCTGTTGCCATGGGGCATGGATAGGAGGAGGGGGGAGTGTATATTCCTTCAACAGCTGTTTCTGAAGCTTCACAACAATTTCTGGCAAATTCCCACCACCACTACCACCAGAGGGCCCATATGAGGACTTGTAAGGGGCAAAGTCCTCATCAGAGGCTAAAAAACTATCATCATCCTCCAGTGAGTCCAGTTGACTAGAACTAGAGCCAGATTCAGAGCCAGGGTCTGGAGCAACATCCAAGGTCTCCTCTGGAATCCTGAAGATGACAGAGCTGTCATCCTCATGCTCCTGGTCTGATATATTGTCCAACTCCTGTATATCCATAGAGCCCTCCTCCTGCAAGGAAAATGGGGTGTCTATGCTGGCATTAGGACAAAGATATCATAAGTTCACAGTAAATTACTTACAATCATCATCAACCATCATAGCATCATCATTGACCATCCTCCCCTCTGGAAATGGGGGTGAACTAGTAGGGGCAATAGCTAGATCTAAGTAGATCAGTATTAATTGGGAGCATAAAAAATAAGTGCTCACCATCTGAATAAAGAGATCCAAGTTGCCTGGATAACTGTGACTCCTCAACCAGGCTGCCAAGCAGCTCTGAAAGCTGGTGTTGACAGCTCTGGACAAAGTTCACAGTGTCCTGAGGTGCACCAGAAGCTATCAGATTATATAGATGCTTTAGGTTTTCCTTGGAGTGAATCCTGATAGTCCTCTTGGAAAGCTCCTTATTTGAGGTGCACTTGAAGCATGGGCAAATATATTTAACTATTGGTGCCATTGTTGTTGTGGGAAGGTGTATATACAGGCCTGGTAGCACAAAAACTATCTGCTGATGGACTATAGATAACAAGTTGCGAGTTTCGAGTCTTTGAAGCCCCGGGCCGGCCGTGCCGCGATTTGTCAGGGCAGGAGCAAGCGAACATATTGACTTACGTTCATATTGACTTATGTTTTTATTTTTCCCTCGCTTGTTTGTTCAGTCATTCGTCCTCTCCACCTTCCGCGTTCCTTCCTTCCCCATTTCCTCTTCCCTCTTCCCTCTTCCTCTCATTCCCATCTTCTTCCATCTTCCCTTCCCATCTATTTTTCTTGCATGTCGACTATTCTGGATGATCTTGACGAGCCTCTTTTAGACTTCGATGAGATGGACGAGGAGGACTTGTCGGCGACTCAGTCTCGCCCCCCGAGCGCGATGTTTTCTGCGACCGCAAGTACCCAGTCGTCCGCTGCGACACCTGTCTCTCTTTTCTCTCAGATTTCTCAACCTTCCAGCCTCCCCATCAACATCATCGCCCGCCTGACTCACGACGAACTCACGCACAACCCGGAGTTCATGAAATACGTCAATATGGTTGGCCACCTTCAAGAACTTCTCAGCCTGCGACAAAGTACTTTGTCGGCGAATCGTGAGTTGCGTTTTGTCTTTTTTTATATATTTTTTTACTCATCCTTTCCTCATCCTTCTCTAGCTACAGTCGCCAGCTCATTCGCTTCGTCCCTGCGCCCGATGGCGACAAGCTGTAAGTGCCTTTTTTTTTTATCGTCGTAATCGTACAATTAATCTTTTTTTTTTACATCGTCAGCTCCAGCCGTTAGCTCGGCCGCTTCGTCTTTGCGTCCGAGCGAGTCGGCCTCGCAAGTTGCCTCTGGCGCTCCACTGCCACGGCTCCCTTTACCTTCCCCTCGTCCGTCAACCCGCCCGGATTGCTATCCGCACTCCGTCATCTGGACGTGGGACGATTGCAAGAACGATCCCGGTGTCGGCGTTTCTGTTGGCAATACGTCCCGACCCCCCATGCGACGCGCGGTTCGACACAAGGACGGGAGGATGCTCTCAGACGGGGAGTGGAAAACGATCCGCCAAACCGCGCTGACCGTTGTTCGCACCCACCTGGAGCCACTGAGGCACGATCCCCGCGCCGTTGCCGACAAGATGCGCAAGAAAGGGTTCCTCAAGCACAACTTTTCCGGCGAGTGGGCTCAAGCCGTTGAAGCACTCGAACGTTTGGCTCCCCTCCTCTCACTGTGCAGCGCCAACTGGAAGGCCGATATAGTCCTCGGGTCGGTGATGGATCGCCCTTCGAACCGCTCACATTCTGTACCTCCCCGTCCATCGACTCCTAGCATCGCGGAATCTTCCTGCATCCCTCCTTCCAGCCGCGTCAGTACTTCTTCCCGCGCCTTACCTTCCCCCTCTCCCACTTCGCGCTCTCCCGCTTCTTCCAGTGTTGCCCCTTCCCGCCTTTCACAGCTGTCCCCTCGTCGCGCCTCTTTCAAGTCCCCCCATCCTCGTCCCCGTGTAACTTCCGTACGGCCACCCTCAGAGCCAGAGTCATCGAGCAAGGCTGGCCCCAAGGCTAAGCGTAGGCGCGATCTCAGCCCTCCACGGCGAACTGGGAAACGCTCAAAATCCGACGAGGGTACCAGTGGGACGTCAGTAGGTCCCGATACAGGTGAGCGAGAATATTCGCATTTACAGCCTGACCTACTGACCTAATTACTTTGTAGGTTGCCAACCTCCTTCCCCTCGCCCGGCTTTTATGTCTCTCGTTCGACCTGGCGCGGCCTCCCAGCCGGTGAGTACTGTTCCTTCTCACAGTCGCCATGCGTCACCCCTTTCCAGACCTCAACTCCTGAACCTCCCTCCCCCAAATCGTCGCGTTCCAACACAACGTCATGTGCCAAGGCCTTGTCGACACGGGCAGCCAAAGCCAAGGACACCCGTTCCGCGACAACAGACGATGACGTGGCTACTCAGTTGCAACTCAAGTCGCGTTCGGCGAGCCCTGCTGAGGACGACCCCAGGCACAAGAGCCCAAGATGGGGCGCCCAGGATCCGGGTGGAAAGGCGACCTCATCGTCTGAGGTATGTCTTCCATTGCCGCCGCATATCACTGATGATTCATTTATTTTAGGGCTCGGCCGACGACGATGAGTCCCACTCACACCTCCAAGACCTTCAGCGTGACGAGCTCATGCAGTGGGTCGATGAGCACGAGATCGAGTCGCAAGGGAAGCGGCCTACGAGAAGAGGTACGTCGCCTCTCCTCCCCTCCTCCCCTTCCTTCCCCTCTTTGCTAATATGTTTTCACAGACCTTATCAAGGCGATTGCGGGAGCGCCGAAGTCAGAACAGCCCTCTAAAGAGGACATCGAGAGCATCGTCAACGAGGTAAGTCACACATATGTCAATATATATTGTGGCTAATGTTCTCCAGCGCAAATCAAAGCGCAACGCAAAGGCTGCTGCATAGCGCCCATCTTTTAAATCAAAGCTCTCGTATTGTTCGTGGCGGTGGGCCTGTTTGTCACAAAAAAAATATATCTTTTTTTGCTGTCGGAATTTCTCGCGTGATTAATGTGTGACTTTAAACTGACTCCCAAAGTCAGCTAAAAGTCAGTCTGTAGTCAATAATATTGGTGACTTTTGTTCGACTTTTGTGTGACTTTTGTGTGACTTTTATGTTGACTGTTAATTGACTTTGAAAGTCAATTAAAAGTCAAACAAAGTCAGTTCTTAGTCAACGACTTTTTATTGACTTTTGAATGACTGGAAATTGACTTCCATAGTCAATAAAAAGTCATTGACTTTTTGTTGACTTTTGTGCAACTTTTTTTGTTGACTGCCAATTGACTTTGAAAAGTCAATTAAAAGTCAAACAAAGTCAGTTCTTAGTCAATGACTTTTTGTTGACTTTTGAATGACTGGAGCTTGACTTCCTTAGTCAACAAAAAGTCAATGGAAAGTCGCTGTAAGTCAGTGACTTTTCATTGACTTTTTGTTGACTTTGTAATGACTTGTGCTTGACTTCGGCAGTCAGTTCAAAGTTGAAAAAATAGGACATCAGTCAACAAAAAGTCAATGAAAAGTCAATGACTTACAGTGACTTTTCAATGACTTTTTGTTGACTTTTTAATGACTTGCACTTGACTTCAGCAGTCAATTCAAAGTCGAAAAAATAGGACATCAGTCAACAAAAAGTCAATGAAAAGTCAATGACTTACAGTGACTTTTCAATGACTTTTTGTTGACTTTTTAATGACTTGCACTTGACTTCAGCAGTCAATTCAAAGTCGAAAAAATAGGACATCAGTCAACAAAAAGTCAATGAAAAGTCATTGACTACCAAGTGACTATACATTGACCTTAGACTGACTTTTTTGTGACTTTTTCCTGACTTTTGAAGTCGCTAAAATAGGACATCAGTCAAGTGAAAAGTCATTGACTTTGAGCTGACTTTGTGTGACTTTGTGTGACTTTTCTTTTTTACTGAGAGTCACATCTGACCTTTAGACTCTGGACCTCCCGTTCGAGCTGTTTAACTATATTATTGTTATCTTCGCCCTCAGCTGCTGATCGATGTGGTGAGCATAGAACCAATGGAAACTAGACCCAATGCACCTGGCGATGCCTCCTCATTGGTTCCCTCCATTGGTTTATTGAGAGGTTGAGCTTCGACCTCCCGGTTGTTGTCAAGGTCCTCTTCTGGGTGTAGAGGCTTGCCCTTCCTTGAGCTTGTCTTCATATCCTGTTTCCCCTTACCTTTGATATTTGGCCTAGCTGCATTTGGATTATTATTTCCTGCATGCCTCCTAGTCTTGTATGTAGTGCTGATAGCTGCTTCACCAATATCATCGGCAACACTCCTTTTCGCTGCCGATCTGGTAACAATTTCTTTAGCTGCTGGTAAATGTGATGAGCATAGAACCAATGGAAGCTAGACCTAATGCACCTGGCGACGCCTCCTCATTGGTTCCCTCCATTGGTTTATTGAGAGGTTGAGCTTCATCCTCCCAGTTGTTGTCAGGGTCCTCTTCTGGGTGTAGAGGCTTGCCCTTTCTTGAGCTTGTTGTAGCGGTATGACTTATCGCGACAACTAGACCAAGTGAAGGTAAGTGAACTGAACTAGTAGCACACCCAAGCCTAGCGCGGAGACAAGTCACGCGCCGAACGTACAGTCACAACGGAGAGTGGACACACGTGAGGACTTTATACAAGTCCGAAGGTCTGGTGATCACGCTGTGGCACGCTGAGTGGAGAACCAAGAGGACAAGTTAACATTGGTGAAGAGAGAGGGAAGTACAAAGAGATACGCACCTGAGTGGAGAACCAAGAGGACAAGTTGGTTCCACTCAGGACGCTACATGAGGGTTTATATACTGTGCTGCGGCTGAGTTCGAATTACTATAGAACCTTGTTACTAAAGGTACGTGTAATAGTAATGAGTCAGACGCTGACGCGTCGCATCTAATAATAGCCTTATCTATTGTGCTGACTGATGCACAGTCATGAAGGCTGACAGAACAGTGACGTGTCCTTATCTATGAGTCACAACCCTATAACAACTTAGTCTAGAACTATCTAGAATGTTCCCTGCTTATCGTCCAATGAGAACCTACTATACTAATGAGGAAGGTGACCTTAGAAAGGTAATTCCTATTAAGGAAGTTACTATCCCAGGGTCATGTGCTTGTGGGTGCACATGTTGGCATCACGTGACTAACCATCTTATCATATCTAATGATAAGGACTTGGATGTTTGACGCAACGTTAGAGACTCGTATCTCCACCAAATAAATCCATAAAAATATGGAAAAATAGGGCGAAAATAGAGCGTCCGTGACATCACCCCCCTCCTTAAGGGTCGACGTCCGCGTTGGCCAATGTATCCATATGATGAGCTTGCCAAGGCAAGGACGCGTATATAAGAGCCGCTATTTTTCTAGGCGCGCCCGGGTTTGAGGAATGGAATTCCTTAACCGCATCAGGGGCATGCGCTAGGTTCTTAGCCGGTTCCCAAGTGTCCTCACCCTCACCATATCCTTTCCAACGGACGAGGTACTTAAGAGTTCGACCAAAGAGTTTAGAGTCTCTTATATGGTCGACTTCATACTCTTCTTCTCCCTCGACCGTTACTGGATCGGGTGGTGGAGGCGTGAGCCCATTAATTTCGTTTCCTTTGTAAGGAGAGAGACGGTCTACATGAAATACATCATGGATCCGTAATGCAGGGGGTAGTGCAAGCTTATAGTCGACGTCACTTATGACTTTAGTGACTTCAAATGGGCCTAACTGCTTAGGTCCCAATTTGGACGACTGCTGATGTATCTTTATCTGCTTAGCTTGCAACCAGACTTTATCCCCGACGTTAAAGGAATATGGCTTAGTCCTTTGTTCAACGTCTGTCTGCATTCGCCTTTTACTTAGGCGTAGTGCCGCTTCTGCATCCTTACGAGCGGAAACTAAGTGCTGAAGGCGCTTATCGAGCAGTGGAATACCCGTAGGTCTACCAGCAGGAATGGTGAAGTCAGGCGTGAAGCCATATAGTAGCTCAAAGGGTGTATGACCTGTAGCTGAATTGAGCCTACTATTAACTACGAATTCTGCGGTAGGAAGCAGGTCTGCCCAATCATCCTGCCTCTTACTAATGAACATGCGCAAGTAGATTTCAACTTCTTGATTTTTGCGCTCGACCTGTCCATTAGCTTGAGGATGATAGGCTGTGGTGAGACCCGCGTCTATTCCTAGTCGCTTATAAAGGGCACGCATGCTTCTCGCTGCGAATTGGGGTCCTCGATCGCTGATGACTTTGCGGGGGATCCCATGCAGGGGGAAGACTTGCTCAAAGTAGATGGATGCCACCCCATCAGCCGTAATCTGAGAGGTCACGGGGAACAGATGAATCTGTTTGGTGTAATGATCTACGATGTTTAAGATCATGTCTTTCCCATGTGACATAGGCAGTGGACCGATTAGATCGATTCCAACTATCTGCCAAGGTCCCTCAGGAACTTCTTGCGGCTGAATGGTTGCTTTGGGGTGCAGATCTTTGCGATATCGTTGGCATCGATCGCATCCTTCTACGTATGAGGCAATAAAGCCTGACATGCGTGGCCACCAATAGTAGCGACTAACTAGCTCTATGGTTCCATTCTTTCCAGGGTGTCCGGTTGTGACCGAGTCGTGGCAAGACTTTACCACGTCTCTGCGAAGGGCACGATCGTTTGGGACATATAATTTACCCCGGTGGTAAATGAAACCGTCTTCCTCTTCCCACATTAAGACGCCATCTGTGAGAGCTTTAGGAGCGGTCTTAGAGATACTTTTAAGACCCTCTATTACTTCTGCTTCTCTGATAGATGCGAGCTTAATGCGACTCCCTAAAGAGTCTATTTCAGGGATGAAGTGCGCTTTAGCGGCAGCTAGGAAATGCTCAGGTTTTAACACCTGGACTTGGCAGTTGTCTTCAGAGTCTCGGACTTGGTCTCGTGAGAAACGACTTAATGCATCGGCTTGCATGGATTCTCCTTTCTTATAAGTGATTTTGAAGGCGAACCGACTTAAGAATAAGGCCCATCTAGCTTGGCGCCTATTTAAGTCCTTCATGGTTGCCCACCATTCCATATTCTTATGGTCGGTGATCACTTCAAAAGAGATGCCTTCGAGGAAATGTCTCCAATCCTCGAGGGCGCGGATTAAGCCGAGCATTTCTCTGTCGTAAATCTCATAATTGCGTTCTTCTTTGCTCATAGACTGTGAGCGGTACGCAATGGGGTGCCAGAGACCGTCCGGGTATTTCTGAGTTAGAATCCCGCCAGTAGCAAATCCAGAAGCATCTACCTCGACTCTGGTTGGAAGGTTCGGATCGTAAACCTTAAGAATAGGTTCTTGTACGAAACGTTCCTTTAACAGGTCAAAGGCTTTCTGCTGTTCAGACTGCCAGATCCAAGGAGTGTCTTTCTTAGTAAGGTCATGAAGGGGACGGGCAATGGCCGCGAAGTCCCTGATGAACCTTCTATAGAAATTGGCGAACCCGATAAATGCTCTAACTTCCTTGAGCGTAGTCGGGGTTGGCCACTCCTTTACTGCAGAGACCTTGCCAGGGTCCATCTGTACTTCTCCGGGACGGATAATCATCCCTAAATACTCCATTTCTTGCTTTTCGAAATCGCACTTCTCAGGCTTGAGATAGAGGTCGTATTGCTCTAACCGTGTTAGCACCTCGCGTACTATCTTGCGATGATGCTTAAGGTTATTGCTATAGATGAGGATATCATCCATGTATACGGCAACCTCTCCTTGTGCGATAAGATCAGCAAAAACGGCGTTCATTAAGGCTTGGAAGGTGGCGGGGCTATTAGTCATGCCGAAATACATGACTTTCGGCTCGTATAGACCCCTATTGGTGACAATGGCGCCTTTCCATTCATCGCCTTCTTTGATGCGGATATTATGATATCCCCATCGAACGTCGAATTTAGTGAAGTATTGAGCTCCCTTAAGTCTGTTTATAATATCGGCAGCGAGTGGAAGTGGGTATCGGTTCTTAATGGTAATTTTGTTAAGACGCCGATAGTCTTGGACCAGACGGAGTTTACCGTCCTTCTTCTTAATGAAGAATACAGGGGATGCCATAGGTGACTTAGATGGCACTAGATATCCTTTCCCTATATGTTCATCTAAGAATTTGTCCAATTCTACTTGCTCGCTAGGTGACATGGGGTATGTCTTGACCTTCCAGTGTTTAATTGCGTCTGGTTCGAGGTCTATGGCGTGGTCCCATGGCTGATGCTCAGGGAGTCTCTGGGATTCTTCCTCAGAGAAGACTTTTGCAAAGTCACGATAGTGTTCAGGGACCATCTCTTCGAAGGTTTTCTTAGGTTTGGAGGTTATCGCTTTCTCGGCGATTTGCTGGGAGTACGTGAAACCAGCCAAACAGAAAACTTCGTCAGAGACTGTGTCCAACACTTTCTCCGCAAGGAGACGGCGGCGTTCCATACGGTTTGCCATAATGCGCGTCACCTCTATCTCTATCTCCGGTGCAGCTATTTCAGCGCTGGAGTTGAGACGCATTGTGCCTTCCTGCCAATTTATGTGCGGGTTCCGATGCCTAAGCCAGGGCAGTCCCAATATTACTCGTTCTGGGCCTAGTGAAGTGACCATGAAGTCGAACTTCTCCGCACTAGGGCCGACTTTGAGAACGAGTGTTACTTTATGGGTAATACTGCCGGCTTCATTGAGCGTCCCATCTATATTATAGAGGGTGATGGGATGCTCCAACGGAACTTGCAACATCTTGTGGCGGTCAGCGTACTTTTTGTCCAGGAACAACGACGTTGCTCCGGAGTCTACCATGGCTGCTACTTTTACAGTACGATGACGTCCTTGTAATTCAACAGAAATATGAAAATGAGATCTGCTATCTTTTGTTTCGGGAATTATACATGAAGAAAGCGCTGCATCAGAATTCATCACTTGCGGCGCTGCTACAATTTGTGGAGCAATCGGAACACTAATACTATTGTTCATCTCCGAGGCAGATGTAGATGTAGAATCAGAACAGGAAACCGAGACATCACTACTATCAACATGACAGGCAGAAACAAAGTGGTACGTAGGAATTACAGATTGGTCCGAGTCCGAAACGAGGCGAGATCGTAGGCATATCTTACAACTACATGAAGCCGAGTCAACCGTATCTGTTTTACAGGGGGAGTCCGCAGCTATGACTACCCCTGGATCTAAAAAGCCGCTTTGAGAGCGTTGATTTGCTCTTGTTGGGCCGTGAGCGCCGCCAATAACTTTGCCACGTCTGCCTGGGACGTATTGGCTTTGGACGGTGCGGGAGTGCTTGATTGGGCGGTGGAAGCCGCCGACTGACTGGAAGATGGTTGGGAAGGGGTCTCCTCACTACTGGCCGCAGCTTTCGCTTTGGCGGGTTTCCCCATGAACTTGAGCATGCAGACGGGTGCCCTATGCCCGACTTTTTGGCAATGGTGGCACACGTCGCGTTCGTGGTTTCCATCCTTTTTTGAGTGGTCCTTAGAACCACACCCGTAACACTTGCCTTGCATGTGTTTTTGATAGTCTTGCCGGGTCTTTCCGCCAGATGCGGGCTTGCTCATGCCGGATCCCTGCTGACGTGATGCGTCGACTTGCATCGCGTCTGGATCGGACGGCTTGCCTGCTGGCAAGATCGACTGGCTAGACGAACCGCCCTTCTTCTCCGAGTCCCTCTGTCTCAATCGCTGATCTAGCGACTGTGAGACTTGCTTGAGGTCGTCGAAGTCGACGTGGGCCTTGTCCGTCAAGGCTAAGGCATCTTTTACGCGGTCCGAGAGACCGTCGTAAAAGCGGGTGCGGAGGTCTGCTTTTGACCATCCAGTCTGTCCAGAGTATTGTTCGAACACGGATCGGTACTCTGCAACCGATCCGCGGCCCTGTTTTGTCTTCTTCAGCTGCTCCCTTGCTGTCTCTGTAGTGTCGAGGGGCGAGAACCGTCGGTTGAACTCTTTGACGAATTCGTCCCAAGAGCTACCGAACGGAATGTTATTTGACTGAAGTTGTTCGAGGTAAGGGAGAGCCCATGACTTGGCTTCCCCTTCCATTAAGTTGAGAACCGCCATAATCCAGCGGTCCTCTGCCCGGAAGTACATACCCTGGGCCGGGTCCCAGGTGTTCATAGCGTCCTGCTGTGAGCCTGCCCAATTATGGAAGGCTGCAAGGAAGTGACGGGCATCTGTAGAGTTGCCTTTCCCATCCCAGGCTTTGGGACGGGCCACTACTTCCTTGTGCTTAGGGCTGGGCTTGGCCGCGGTTGCTGAAACCTGTGCGGTCAAGTCCGTGACTTTTTGTGTGAGTATGCCGACTACCTGGCCCAAATCGCTGATGAGGCGAAGGCAGTCGTTAAGAGTTGGGGGCGGGGCAGGAGCTGTTGGAGTGGGTGGAGCGGCGGCGGCGGCGGACATCTTATCTAATTCGTCTTGTCTCTTTCTTTCCTCGTACTTTTTAATCGACTCCCTTCTGTCTTCGATGAGGCGAAGCTGTTCGTCTTCGTCGAAGTCGTCCCAGTTGTCGAAGTTCTTGATCCACTCTTTTTCTTCTTTAGAGAGGATCGTTCTGTACTTGGACGTTACTCCTGTGGGATACTGAGCTTGTGCCTGAGCTGCTCTCTGTTTCCCTTTGGGAGCTATCGTGGGAGTGGACGGATGGGGGAGGAGAAAGTTCGGGGACTAATGCTGCCGCAAAGGCGATCAGCTGAGGGACGGTGAAAGGGGTGCCTGCAACAATGCCAAAGGCTCCGTGGAGTTCTAGGAGGGCGAAGCGAAAATCTCTGTCGTAATAGATGGCGCGGACGTATGCTTCCGCGTCGTTCTGTGGCTCGCCTTCTAGAGAGAACCTGTAGTGAACTTCTTCACCAGCAAATAGCTCTTGCTGATAAACTACAGGGGGTGCGTGGGGGTCGTCAACGAGTGTTTCGTTGGAGGAGGAGTGCGCCGAGTGGTAGGAGTGCTCCGAAGCTACTGTCGGAGTTGGAGATGCAAATCGAGGTGAAGGGATTGGGTCAGAGGACGATTGACCTGCTCCCTGAACGTGTAGCGATGCCGAAGCAGAGGCTAAATTTGGAGTGAAATATGATTGTGGGGGTGACGGGGGCGCTGGAACAGGAAGAACTGTTTCCTGTCTCCTCCGGAAGATTCGTCGAAGACGCTGACGAACGTTCGCAAATATGCGAGGCAGTTTGAAAATAGAAGGTGGTATAATGTGACGACGTGTTACGACGACCGCGAAACGCTAAGTCGAAGGTGATTGGAGAGTCCGATCAAGCAAGACCGATACACAGTGGTGTTTCACACTGCGCGAGGCTGCGGCGATAACGGAACACTCAGGAATAGGGTAATGGGTTTGTGCAAGAACACAAGGCTGTCTGCCGCAGTCTCCTCGACCTATTGGCTGCCTCTCACGCCGAAGCGCTCTCAAACTTTTCTGTTTACTTCGCGTACAGCTGTCGCAGGCTAGGCCTGGCAGGCTTCTCTTCCACTTGCAGCTTATCTGGCGTGGTGACCAGTTCTGCAAGCAGTACCCAAACGTTCTACTGATGACCAGATAGAACGCCTATAGGCAAGCACAATCTATGCCGACTTTACGGACAATAGAGTTGTACCAAGATAGCGCAGATTCTGCGTACGAAGGTCCACAGGCAAAGAGTGAGGTGTGTGACACAAGGGACTTGTGGTCGTCAACCACCTAAAAGGGAAAATGGAAAACGCCGGTAAGAAGGAAAGGGCGTGTGAAGGAAGAACTTGTCCTAATGTAGCGGTATGACTTATCGCGACAACTAGACCAAGTGAAGGTAAGTGAACTGAACTAGTAGCACACCCAAGCCTAGCGCGGAGACAAGTCACGCGCCGAACGTACAGTCACAACGGAGAGTGGACACACGTGAGGACTTTATACAAGTCCGAAGGTCTGGTGATCACGCTGTGGCACGCTGAGTGGAGAACCAAGAGGACAAGTTAACATTGGTGAAGAGAGAGGGAAGTACAAAGAGATACGCACCTGAGTGGAGAACCAAGAGGACAAGTTGGTTCCACTCAGGACGCTACATGAGGGTTTATATACTGTGCTGCGGCTGAGTTCGAATTACTATAGAACCTTGTTACTAAAGGTACGTGTAATAGTAATGAGTCAGACGCTGACGCGTCGCATCTAATAATAGCCTTATCTATTGTGCTGACTGATGCACAGTCATGAAGGCTGACAGAACAGTGACGTGTCCTTATCTATGAGTCACAACCCTATAACAACTTAGTCTAGAACTATCTAGAATGTTCCCTGCTTATCGTCCAATGAGAACCTACTATACTAATGAGGAAGGTGACCTTAGAAAGGTAATTCCTATTAAGGAAGTTACTATCCCAGGGTCACGTGCTTGTGGGTGCACATGTTGGCATCACGTGACTAACCATCTTATCATATCTAATGATAAGGACTTGGATGTTTGACGCAACGTTAGAGACTCGTATCTCCACCAAATAAATCCATAAAAATATGGAAAAATAGGGCGAAAATAGAGCGTCCGTGACACTTGTCCTCTTATCCCGTTCACCCTTACCTTTGATATTTGGCCTAGCTGCACTCGGATTATTAACTCCTGCACGCCTCCTAGTCTTGTATGTAGTGCTGATAGCTGCTTCACCAATATCATCGGCAGCACTCCTTTTTGCTGCCGATCTGGTAACAATTTCTTTGGCAATTTTATTCCTCAACACATCTGCATGACAAAATTCAGGACTCACTGCGAACACCACTACCAGACGCATATGAATCCTTCTTCCTCCTGGAAATAGGGGCTCTTGGATTGCCTATCTCTGCCGAGGGCTCTTGAGGTTCAGATGCCATAGGTTCTAGACCAGAAGCTGCCGCTGAGGTAGTCATTATGTTTCCACCTGCTGAGTTTTCTTGATGCTCAGGTGCTATAGGAGCTGGACTGGAAGCTGCCGATGGCATATTTATCATCATGCCGCCTACTGACGCCAAACTGTCCATGCATTCTTGACAAGAAGCTGCCGATGTCAGTCGACAGACATGAATGTCAAGAGAGGATCCACACCATTTTGGCCTGGTAAATGTATATTCAGTGGTGGGAGATCCGTTGGTGAAGTATAATAGTTGCTCATCAAAATCCTTGGATCCTTCACTGAGACTGAACTTATTTTCACGGAGGTTCCACCCTCTCTGATCACTTCCATGAGGCTTAACAACAGTGGGTGAATGCGGGGAGGTACAGAGCCTCTTCTATTGGCACCGAAATAATAGTCCACTGAAGTCTTCTGCATAGACCTCAGCTCAGCTTATAGAAGTGGATTGTAGGAAGACTAGAATACCAAGTGCGTTCTGAATTTCTTCCTCCACACCTTTTCATCTCTGGGTATGCATGCATGACAGGCTTCTAGTTCCTTCTCGAGCATAGCTGCATAGTGGTGAAGAGTTTGTTCGTCCTGGGTTAGACTGAGATTGGAAGTTGACATGGTCACAGAGGAAGGGTGGTGTCAATGGTCTTATGGATCAAAGGCAAGAGGTGTCGGGAGTAGATATAGGAGGAAACAGTAGGAGCGTGGCCTGGGTATGTCCATCTATAATTATCAACTATGCAGATAGATATATTGTGAAACATCCTATTAGGGGATTGTAGTTTCATCGGCAGTGTGTGTGGGTGTACTATATGGGCCAGGCAAGCGCTTCACTTGCCGGCATATTGTTGGGGCTGCCGCAAGTTTGTTGGGAGCTCACACATGGATTCCATTGACCCACACAGGCACGTTTCAGAAGATGTTTCAGGAAAGATTATTGGGTGTTATGCGTGCTGCTTGCGTGGGCTTAATTTGTTCAGCCAGCAGTCAAAACACAAACATATGGCTGGCCTATGCCCATGTCTAACCCGGCAGCTCTTGTATCCAGCTCGGCAGCTCATGTGTCTATCCCGGCAGCTCTCATGTCTAACCCGGCAGTTCTCTTGCTTTTGGCCTGTTCCAACTAATTAGAAGGGGATATAGATTGTTGCCACCCCATGCAACTTGTTTCAGATTCATAGATCCGCATGTGTACATAAGCGCTTATGACGTCATACTGTGAGGGACATCTGCTGATATCCGATCAACAATCTATCAACCATGCAGGGGAAGTCCTCAGAGATGAAACAAGGTGTCTATGAGTCAGAGGAGAACAGCTTCAAGGAGGCAGTGTGTGTATCAAAACTAATGCTTTACTAGAACACTGAGCCGATGCCTATAGATGCGATCTGCATTCTGGAATGGGGTCAAACTCCTCAATGGAATGGAGTCTGATGTGGGTCAACACCAGCAAGGAATGGTGGGACCCTCCGGCCCAACAGCAGATGCCGAAGGTTTCAGCGAGGTCCCGAAAAGTGTGACACTCTTACAACCTGTGATTGGAAAGCTCATTGACAAGGTAACTCAAGTGTCATCTGATTGACATCAGCTAAAACAATCCAGGATCCTCCAAAGGGTGTCTCTCCGCGATGGCTTTCAATTGCCAGAGATCGAGCTAACCTCCTGAAAGATAAGCAATCAGAGAAGATCAAACTATTGGAGGAACTTCTGCGTGATTTGGACAATGAGATGGTTATGGCAGATGCCTTCATTGGGGAGGATCGGCAGCTGTAATCATATTCTGTGATGTGTAGAACTACAGTAATCATCAACCAGAGTTTTCATTCTCCAAATGAATAGCCTCTGCCTCAAAACTGCGATAAGTATCATCGAACATGTGATAAATGGAATCGTGGCAGCTCTCGATATTCTTGGACAGCTGCCAAGCTTGTTTGAACCCCTCTGTTACCCTAGTGCGAAGACTTGAGCTAGCTTCCTGCTGCAGTTCCAGTTACTTTGAGGACTTGTAAATGAAGCAGGGTGCATACCATCTCTAGAGAACGCAACAACTCTGCTACTAACTCATTGCGGACATCAAATGGTTCTTTCATAGTCACCCCTTCTCCAATTTTCCACCACTCCGTAAGTTTAAATCGTGGAATGGCTAATGCCTCAATCTTGCATTTCAGCCTCTGGTCCACATCATGTGCTGCATAGGATGCCGGGTTCCTGATGTCCGAAAAATGGTGAAAGGCAATCCTGACTGCCTCTGGCACATGAGGGGGGCTGCCGCTAGACGATAAAAGGCCAGTGACCCATACGGCAGCAAGCTAAATCCAAATTCTGATCAGAATGTGTTCCACTTGTTTTAGATGGAAAATTAATGCTTGCCACTTCATTGTGTAAGCTGGCAATATACTTTTCATCTTTATCGGCAGAGTTGAGCAAGATAGAGGATATTCTCTCGCCGATGCAGGTGAGCACAGCATCTAATATAGAGGTGCCTGTTTCAGCTGACATAGTATGTAGTGTGTAACGTGAATGGAGTGTGATATTGCCTTTGGAAGCTGCCTATGAGTCCTAATAATCTAAGGTAGGGTTACGCTGCCAAATCATACACGTGATCCTGGGACCATGCTCGGCAGCTCTCCCGACAACTTTGGACCAGCGCAATGGGTTCTATGGGCCAATGGGTGACCATAGACAGAGACTATAGGCCCATATGAGGTGTTGGCTCGGCAGCTCAACCCATCGGCCTACACTCGGCAGCTCTCCTAACAACTTTGGGTCAACACGATGGGTTCTGTGGGCCCATGTGAGGATGTTGTTTGCCAGTTCCCTGCCAGCTATTGGCCAATACAACGTCATCAGCAGCGATTCCACTGTCTACATGGCTTCCCTTTTAGTAGATAGAAACAAGCCCAACTTGCCATTAGATGCTGCCAATATTTTAACCCCCAATGACTACCAACGACTAGTTGAGATTACTGTATGTATTTGAATAATTTTATCTACTCCTTTTTGGCTGTAGTAGGACCTTGGCAAACTCAGGAGGTGGGTCACTCTTAAGCAAAGCAGTAAACTTGGACCCCGCCTGGACAGCCATTGAACTCCACATAGCACTTTGTCTTGCTGCCCACACAGCATGCCCCGGCTGTGACTGGGGCTCAATGAGCTCCTGCTTTGTTTGCCAAAATTTCTCTTGATGTCTGAAGAACCTAATGGCAGAGTCCATCTCGACTTGGAGACACTGAAGCTCTTCAATCCACCGCATTTTTTGAGCTTTTGCTCGAAGCCAATGGACCTGGTAGACTGTGTGGAGTGTTAGATTTCTTAAGCATGTATGAACAGAGTAGCCCGTACAATCTTCCATCCATTCCCCAACGTCGGCATCTCTCCGAACATCCATTGTCCAAAACCAAGGCAATGATTTGTTCCGTTGTCCACACACATGGGGCGCAATTACGCTTGTCTTGACACTCAAGTCCTGGCGCCTCAAGACTTTGTACCTGTCAAGGAGAGAGCTGCCGGCGCCAAGGTCTACTATTGCCTGCTGTGCACAAGTATACACCCGAGCATGATGTTGAACAGTTGACTCGGCAGCATGCACCTCTGTCCAAGCACGAGTTTTGAGTCTCTGTGTACGTGCTGGACGAACGTCATGTCTGAACAGATAGGATTTGTGTCCCAGGGCAATGCGAATATGATGCAGAGTGTCATTGAGTTGGCCCTCCCTTAGGTGAAGTTCCGCCTTTGCCAGGTCTTCGGCACCATTTTTGTCACACCAGTCATATCCGAGATGTGAGGGGAGATGCAATGGGATATACTCCGCATCAATACTGCCGTCAGTGGAGTTATTTCCTGATACTTGCAATTGATCATGTTCTTCGGCAGATGATGCACACTCGTCATCGTCTTCTCCTTCACCGATGCCATCAAATTCGATGCTGATATATCTTTCTCTTAAAGGGGTGTTATCCCAGGAGTCACCTCCACTGTCAGGGGAAGCCCGGAGAATGTTAGCTGCCTGCTTTTGGAACGTGTCAACTCTTTCTTGAAGCCAAGCACGCTTCAAGGCAATATCCCTTTGTTGATCTGGTGTTGGATGGGACCCAATCTTCCTTTCCAGTGCTTGAAGGGATAACCTACATTTTTTGTGAAACCATGATCAGAAGTCTCCCTCAGAAAGCTGCCGAAAATCATACTGCATCTCCTGAATCTTCAACCCGCTACTGAGCCACGTAGCATGCCCCTTATGGCCAGAGCCCTCTATCTCCTTCTCTGTCAAATCAAGAAGTATTTCTGCACGCAATGGGACTGAATCCTCATGTTAGGCAAAAACAATCATGGAGTAACCAGACCCACATCGTTTCATCTTGATGTCATAGATGTCCATCACTTTTACATCACGACCTCGCTCCCTTTGTGCGTGCTCCTCTTCGGCACCCCAAGCCTTAATACGTTCTGGACTTGCCGATGCACTTATGGACTCAAATGCTGCCGTGCTCAGCATAGCTGCCAAAAGTGCCTTTCGGTAGTGTCTAGACACGGCATTGACTACACAACCAGAGTGAGCACCAGTGCAGCATCCATAGGAAAGAACTTGCCTAGGTTGATAAGTTTCTTCCAATTGGAGTCGTTCATGTGGTCGTCTATGACCTCCCTACGGTGTGATGTTGACATCCCCCTTGTGCTTCTGGTGATCTCATTGAGTGGAGCCCAAAGTGTTTCAATGGTCTCGCCATCGATTTGTCGTCCACCTTTGATAAAGCTGGGTGAGTACCTAGCTAGGCAGGTATCTTGGTGTCCATGTATGTGAAAAAGGCCGATGCCCAACCTAAGCTCCAGGTTATCAGGAACTTCAAGATAGTTGCTGCTGACAACCCTCTCCGCCATATGAACACTCCATTGACACATGACATCGTAGCAGATGAGGGCGGCCTCTATTCCCTCCATATTAAAGTTCAGGGCCTTGAAAATGGAGTAGTCCATGTTCTTCTGGCTTTTGGAGGTTGGTTTTCACCTAGCATATGTTGATAAATATGAAAACTCACGCTTCTCCCTTTTGAAAGTCAACAACAGAATCAGGGACAAAGGCCCCATGAATACAGGCTGTGGCACCAATTCCAGTTGATTCAAGGTGTGAGCTATGCTTGTTTACATTATTTACTGCATGGTGATCATGGCATGTCGACCTCTGCTTGAGTGTGAGCTTTCCTCTGCCGAAATACAAGATGTAGTACCGACCTGCCGCCTCTCAACTGCCGATTTCAGATGCGATTCGTATGGTTCTCGGCTGACCATGAACCCTGTGCCTTCGGAAAGTGGAATATCATTCTCTGGATTTCTCATCTTCATGTGCTCTGCCTGGAAGTTGCCATCCATCATGAAACCTCGCATAAAAAGGACGTCACTAAAGTGATATATGTCGGCAGCTGCCAGGTACCGATGTCTATTAACACACCTATTTTCATACTCTCTCCAATCTTCAGGGAGGTTGATCCCGGGTTGTGCACACAAAGCACAAAATATAGCCATCAATCCTGACTTCTGTTCTTCATCCCCTCCATACCCAAAACCAAATCGCTTTCGGGAAATGAGCACTCTCCACTGTCGGCAGGCCCTAAGAAGCTCCCGATATCGGTCCTAAGTATTCCACTTAGTTTACCGTCGGCAGATAGGCTTGTAAATCCTCCTACCGGCACTGTATTCGGAAACTCATCATTTGTGAGTCTCCTTAGGCAACTGAAAAACTGGCTCGGGGTTGTCTTGCATTCAAGATTATCCAAATGGAAGTCTTCTAGCACCCGGAAGGTAAATGCTGTCTTTGGGTTGCGAAATGTAGCTGGAAAGAGCCCTGCCGTCATCAACTGCATGTCGCGCTTGGGAGCTTCAGGGCAGCAGCACCAGCTGACACCAATATCATGAACACCAGACCTATCAATAACAGTAATGATTGGGTTTCCGTCTTTGTCACGACGACCAGGTTTTGAGTTGTTGTAACCAAGGTTGGCAGCTGTGCCGAAGCCAAAGTTGGCAGCTGTGTCATATTCATTTTGGCTGCCGACCTGGCGGTCTTCATCGTCACAGTCCATCTGTGACTGTATCGATTGGGATGTGATTTAAAATATAAAAGGGTTCGCAACGCACGCTTTGATTCAATTGATTGGGGCATAAATCTCCAGAGTGTCCAAGACGCAAGCTTACCCCAACCTCCTGCATCCAAGATGAAATAAAGTATTTTCCTGTCCATCTCTGGACCCTGTGGAAAGGGAGCTGCTGGTGGGACTTCCGGCAACACTCCTTGCAGAGCACCAGAGTAGGAAAGCATTCAGTGCACCTCCACTCAAATGGAGCAGACATGCAGCTCTGACACGTTGTCATAGCAGGGACGCCCTCAGAATCGAGGAGGCAGCGCAGGTAAGGGCCAATCCTAGGAATAAACTCCTCCATATAGGTACGTTGGGACTGAGACATGTCAATTACTGTCAAGGACAGACGTGTGAGTGAACTCACTCTTTTCTGTTCTGGCTCCTCTATCCAGAATGTGTCGTCGATATCCATAGGTGGAGGATCAGTTTCATGCAAAGTTGCCTCATGATTGTCTATCTCTCTTCCACCAGCACCTCTCCTCGGTACTGGCAAATCTGTTGAGGTGATCACTTCAACTGGGACGCTTCTAGTTCCTCGAGAGCTCTCCCGAGTCACCCAGTCAATTATCTTGGCCTTAGACTTTCTCTGGAAGACTTTGGATGCCTTTATACCTTTGGGTGCCATGGGGAGCCAAGATAGGTGGGGTTTTGCGTTGTGGCGTATATGCTTGGAGGAGTGCCTCTTATCAGCCTACCGGAAAAGTTGGCGGTCCGAGTATTGTTCTGGCAACTTCAGTGGCTTCGGTAGCTTCGGCAGCTTCGGCAGTCTAGATATTTCATTTACAGCTTTGGCAGGCCAGGCATTGTATTTGCAGATCGGATAGATCTGGACCTATAGCCGCCCACTCTACTGTTGGTGGATTTGAGGGACCGGCATTGGCAGCCTTGCAAACCACTCTGGGATGTTCAACGAGTCCAATGTCTGTTGGAGACATTCTCTGGACATCTTCCTTCCAATGCACCTGATGTCCTCACCGATAGCCAATGGCCACTTCATGAATGTAACGCATTTTTTATTTACTTTATATGGATATGGGACGATAGACCATATGTAGCTAAATACACATGTAGCTTGAACAAGTGCTGGGAAATTGGTATCACCAGCCATAACGCTGCCGAAACTTCCTCGAATTAACTCTGAGAAGGTGTGTGAGGCAAGGACACAGCAGATAAGTTTTTAATCACATACCCTTGACCATCCCATATAATAGCGCCATTCTCCCTAGCACATGTAGTGGCATACCCAGGTTGCTGTACCAGCTCCACTTCTTGAATGGCGCCAGCTACCAAGCGTCGTAATCCATGAAGGCGGATTGAGTCTTCTTCTTCTATTCCTGGTACTGCTATAATACTTGCTGCTTCTGAAAGCCGCTCTTGAATAAAGTCTTCAACATGCTTCTGGAATGGCTCTATCCACGGGAAAAGGCAGAATGTTTGAAGTATGAATTTCAACTCATCGAAGCAGTTGCGAGCCCTTTCTTCCTCCTCTATCATGTCTGGGGTTCTTCAGGAATCTGCCGATTTGGATTGTAAGATGAGAGAACATTCGTAGCCCCTTGATATCCATGTGAGAACAAAGTCACTGGAGGGGGTAGCAGACGCACCAGGAAAGAGCAGCCTTTGAGCACTTCGGCAGGTCCTCCACTGCCATTAGCATGCACCTCTGCGCACACCTTTCCTCCAATAGTGCACGCTCTGCTTTGCTGACCTTTCGGTACCCAGGTGCTCGCTTCCGCTGAGCATATTCCCGCTGGTAAGTCTGGAGGGGTTTTTTGTTCCTAGGAATTTAGCACATAAGATATCTGGCCACTCATATTGAAGAGCAGGGAAACAGTGCCATAATATTACTCACCTTTGATAGTATGCTGTTCTCTTCATCGTTTGCTGTAAGGGAAAAGGATTGCGGGACAACAGCCTGTTATACATCCACAAATGGGTCCTGTAAAAGGCAGTTATTAAGGCACCTGAAAGTGCAGCCAGCCATCATTTTGGAGTCTGTCATCTGGGCGCATCAGTCGGTAGCTGCCGAAGCATGATCTAGGGTCCTTAGATGGCCTGGTTTTGCCAATGTTGCAACCAGACCCTATTTACGATATCAACAGTGCCAAGATAGATAACCGCTAAGATGGGTCTGTCTTGACAAAAAAACAAAGCATTTATCTTGTGCAGCCAGGTTGAGAAATAAAGCTCGATAGTATAGACTCTGAGGATGCAGTATGAGCACGCCCCATTAACATCATGAGGATTTTGATTGTTCGGCAGCTCAGAGGAGGGAGCACTCTGCATTCACAAATCTAGATCCTCAGTCACTGTAGACAAAAAACAACAGATTTGTCTCGCACAGCTAGATTGATACATAAAGCTTGATAGTATAGTCTCTATGAAAGCAGTATGAGCACGCCCCATTAACATGGAAAGGATTTTGAATTGTTCGGCAGCTCAGAAGAGGGGGAATAGGCAAACTCAGGTTCTTGGCCACTACAGACCACCATTTCACTTTTCTTGGGAAGATGTACGCGCTTGAGACATTTGGTGAGCTGCTGCAAAAAACAACATTTCTTCGCATCTGCAAAACATTGAGCCAACAGATGAGCTGCCAACCCCATAGATCTGCTCCAATGGCTATGCCCCATTTCACCTATGCTCATTGCTAGGGACATAGAAGTCTGACTTCACTGAGGGAAGGAAATATATATAGGAGAAAGCACTGGAATTCTCTATGCTACCGGATAGCAGTCTACTGACATCCAAGATTTCCCTGGCACCTTAGCCCACTTGTGCACTCTATCCCTCATAAAATATACATAGCACACTCTTTCTCCTTCAAAGTGCTCCACTTCATGCTCCAACATTGCTGCTAACACTCCAACTACCGAACCAGGACCATACTCAAGTGAAAGTCCAAGACCTGGCAGCTTCAAATTGCAATTTTGGTAGCTTCCTACAGACACCAGTAGGTCATACCATTGTTTTCTGGAACTGACATCCCAATGTGGTGGCGTGAGGCGGTTGCATATGACAGAGATGCCGCTGTAAACGGATGTCCATTTGTGGAGGATCTCCTGGGGCTTGATCTCAGAGCAGCTTCTTAGCACTTTGAAGGTATCCCGACCGGCATCATAAAGTTCCGGATGAATGACAGCCAGTATCGCACCCATTATTGAATTCGTTTCAGTGGCGCGATCTAGCCAGTCTAAGGCAGCTGGATTTTTCAAAGACACGGAGACCTGAGGGAAATTTTGTACCGTCTCAATTGAAATCAGCTACCGAACAAGAAAATATTACATGATTAAACAGCTCACCTCATGCCCTTGTTGGAACCATGCAGGTGAAAGGTCAATTAACCCTTGATGGCCATCTAATCCCGAAGGAAAGTATCCTGGATCAAGGCGCCAAGAGGTGCCTGTTCGGCGCTTTTCCAGCAATGGATGTAACTTCGCCGTCGCGGCCATCATTTCACTCTAAAATGCATATTCAATTTGATGTGGTGATCGGACAAGGTGAATAAACTCACTTGCCTAGAATCATTCAAGATTCCAGGAAGGTGCCATGCCAATATAACTCCCTGCATATCAACAATAATGCAGGGTCTTGAAATGGGAATGTCGGCAGCTGAATCATTCCGTGGAGGATATTGCCTTCTCATAATGGCCTCGCCAGCGTCTGCGGCAGCAGTTCCCGGCCTTGGGAACTTCTTTGGGAGCTTCTCCGCATAACGCGTAGCATCCCACTCTATCTTCACTGCTCAGATTATTTCAGAAATTGATGCCTGAGTGGCTGGTCTACATAACTGACCGTGGTTCATGAAGGCCTCCACCAGAGTGAGTGCCATTCGGTCCAGCTCCAAAATTAGATGCACCGGCAGCATCAGGGGGACTTGTGGCGCCATGGCAGCGTCAATCAGCTCAGAGGAGTGCTCATCTAACTTGAATCGGAACTGAGCTCGGAGATATTGGGCACAGAGATGCGAGAGACTCAGGGGAGTGAGTCTGCGGGAGTTAACAGGCTGGAAAGACTGCATATTCTAACCGTTAAGGAACTTGGTGCAGAAGACTAGCTGCCGATCCACCCGAATTCCGTAGTTTTTCTAGCTGCTGATAAACAAACCCACACTGCCAAGCATGTGATATTGTCACTTAAACTGCCGCAGATTGTCAGACCTTCAGTCTGTCCCTCCCGTGAATCTTCCCCATGCCCAAAAAAACAACCAAGAAAGGTGCCAAGCCCAATTCTGTGCATCGCAGTAAGGGGGAGAAGGACGTAGCTCTGTCAGATGATGAAACCTCAGATGAAGACTACGACTCAGGTCTAGAGTCTGAGGGCTCGTATCCATCTTCTGACTTCAGGTCAGTTGCATCTGGTGAGTTACGTTGGCTCGCTGCCGATCTTGAGGACGAGGTGGGAGGTGCCACGAGTGAAGAAAGGTGTGTATAACCATTGTATTTACGCAAACGCCCTCTGTTGATGTCACTTCACAGCCCCTCAAAGCAGGACATTGAAATCACAGATGAACAAGCGAGCATGTTGCAGAAGCACACTGCCGAGTTCCGGGCTGCCGATGCAGATGGTCGGTTAAAAATCATCCAAGATTCGGTGGACCGCATTGAGAGACACTGGCGACAAGGCGCCAAATTTGATAGAAAGGTCGTAGAAACAGTATGTGCACTCTTGGCTACATTGTCCAGCCCTGATATTTTGCAGCTTGTCCGCTGGTACCTTTACAACAAGTGCCGACAGGAGCGCAAAAGATTCAGCTTTCGTCACAAACGATGGACATATCACGACATTTTGATTGACCATCACCGGCAGGAACTGGACAAGATGGCTGTTGAAATGTCTGGGTCAACACCAGGATCACGAAGCTACCTCGGCTGTTACAGGAAGGCTGTGAAGTTAATTGGTGAAAGGTTGGATGAAGACACACAGGTGAAGTACCGAGCAGAGGCGAAGAAATGGGCAGAGCAAGGTGTACCTCCTCGGCAGCAGCAGCGGTATGTACATGCCAATCATTTTACCAGATGGAAGTTGACTAAATCTCACCAAGGATGTTTGAGAAGCACGGTATTCATACAATCCAGGACTTTTCTGAGACCATGTACTGCCAATATGGAGTGCGCGTTGCTATTTTGGGGGGGTATTGTGATGATGACAGACCCTCGATCATGTTGTGCGTATACAAAGCTATATACTTACAATCTAACAACCTATCAAATAGCTATGACAACAATGACGAGCTGGGCGGAACTTCTTTCAAAGCCCGGTACAAAGGCTGGTCAAAGGACCCACTGGTTGAGGAGTTCTCAAGATGGACTGCCGAGTCTTTTGGTTAGCGTCTATTTCACTTCAAGAGAAATGTGCTAATATGACACCTTCGTAGGGGAATACCCTGCCGATAGCGGTGAAGAGGACAGAAAAAGGAAGGATAAAACCCCTAAGGTGAAGCTGCTGATGGACGAAAATGGGTACCCTGTGCTGCCGAAATGGGAAGACATTGATCGTGAGGGCCTCATGTACAAGAAGGTGGTCATTGGCAAGTTCATGAGTGAGATGTACCGTGAGTGAACTACAGTTCCCTGTTGCCGACCTAGCCAGTTATCTGATTCTCAGAGATTGCTGCCGGTGGGAGCAAGGGAAGGGTCCCATGGGCCAGAATACATGAGGCCCAAGGCGACTTTATTGCTGCCGAGTACCTGCCGGAAGGGGTCACTCTGACACAATACCATCACATTCGTCTCCATGACGCCAACTCCCTACTCAAGCACTGGATACAGAGGCGAGCTGCCGGCGAGATCCCATTCCGCTTCAAGAAAGTGGATAAGGCTAACAGGCATTATGATGGTGAGCATTCAACCAGGGGTGGGTCTAATGGACAAAGCCAAGAAGATGGTGCTGGGAGTCCAAGCAGTGTAAGTAACTGAGCTCCCTTATGTTTCTGTAACTTAGGCCTCACCCTCACCAGAGCGCCAATGGTCAGCAGCCTCATGAGGAGCTGCCGATGCAAGAAGATGGGGGAATGCTGCCCCCACACCCTCCCAACCCCCCACCTCTGCCTCCACCTCCTCACACTCACACTCGTCCTCGCCCTCGCATCATCACGCAGCACCCAGCTCCCATCGGCAGCTCAAGGGCGGGTCCTGCCCAGGAACGCTCCCCTGACGACCAAGTAAGTGACCTAAATTCAATCTAGCGCCTTGAAACTCAGGGCCTCTCACCCAGGTAACTGCCAATACCCCCCCCTCCAAGCGCCAGAAAGTTGATCGCCGTTTGACAAATACACAGAATGACACTTGGCGCTCAGCGCGCGTAACGTGGCCTACAGAGCGGGCTAAGCAAATTCAGTAAGTGATAGCTTCCTCATTGACTCTAGAAGGTGAATGTGTCCAATAGGAGCAGCGGCATGTCTGCCAGGACCAGAGTGGGTCGCTAGAAGGAGGAGGGGCAAGGGGCATACACCGCTGCGGATGATTAGTATCTCCCTCACATCCCTTTTCTGGGTTCTCACTCGTACCAAGCGTCACTCAGAGTGTAACGTAAATATCTATCTATACACGTGTTGTGCAAATTTTCAGCACCATTAAATGCCTTGACAATGATATAGTGTTGCGGCAGCTCAAGCCAACATTTTTGCTGCCTTGGGAAATAAGATGTCGGAGATCTGAAAATATTTGGGGAGGTAGATATTCTCAAATGCTGAGGAATCCTCCGCCAACTCTAAGCGATAAAATCGGACCGTTTGTGAGTTATTTGACCAGTTCTGAACAGCTGCCGAAACATCACAACCAACTCACAATCACACAGGGCGAAACAAGACAGCAAGTGGAGATTGTATTTGATACAGACATGGTACAGTAGGGCAGTGAACTAGCTAGATGTGAGACAAGTATGTAAAGAGATACCGAGGCAGAGGGAAATAGTAAACAAAACAAAAACGATGCCAAAAAATGCGTAAAGTAAGAAAAAGGTCTTACAATCCGCCCTTCCAGTTCTCATCTTGCGCGCGTATCCATTCTTCAATTGCAGCTACCCTTCTCTCCAAGGCCACCATGCTGCTGCTGCTGGGAGACGGCACTTGCGACTCCTGGGTGGCAGAGCTTTGCTGTCACGAGGAGACCGAGGGTGGTGGGTTTGGCACCAAGACATACGGCACGAGTTTCTTCCTCTTCGATGACACATGCCGACGGAGAGCGGGGGCTATGGAGGGGGAGTGGTCGTCAATGGGAACAGGAAAGTCGGCAGCAGGGGTAGGGGGAATGGGAGTGGTGGTGGCAGGGGGAATGGCGGTAGCAGTGGTAGGAGGAACTGCAGCAGCAGGGGAAGGGGCGGCGGCGGCAGAGATGATGGGAATTGAAGTGGGAGTAGGGACAGAGGGCTCAGCAGCTGCGTCTACAGCAGGGAACAGCTCCACAGAGGGTGGGACGGGCGACTCAGCTGCAGACGGTGAAACCGAAGCTGCCGAGCGAGAATGGCCATGAGATGACCCGCTGTCCAGCTTCATCCTCCCAACCATCCTTGAGGCAAACGCTACCGAGTCTGAACCCACCCTGACCCCACGCCTCGGCTGCTTCCCCTTGAGCTGCTCAAGGCGGAACTTGAAGACCTGCTTGGCTATCAGTATCCTGCCGATCTGCCTTGCCTGTCTTCGCGTTTATGGGCATCAGACTGCATTGCTGCTTCTTCTCCTTGCAGCGAATGCAAGGCCCTGTCGGCCTTGTCTGGCAGTCGACCCCTGCACGGGTGCATCAAGAGCACTATTTACATTTCCTTCAGCTGCGAATAATGAAAAGATAACGAATACGCACCTTGAACTTATACCTCTCATACTCGTTTTCTCCCTCACCCTCTTCGCCTCCCTTGCCGTCGTCATTGTCGTCGTCATTGTCGTCATTGTCGTCGTTGTCATCATCGATCTCGTCCACCTCATCGTCCTCCTCCTCCTCCTCCTCCTCCTCGATCTCGTCCTCTTCTTCATAGCCATCATCACTGGAGCTGTCGTCGTTGCTGTTGCTGTTGTCGTCATCGTCCTCACTCTCAAACTCGTCCTCGTCATTGATTGCAGGCCTACGTTGCTGCCGTGAGGGCCCCGCATGGCGCTTCTTGGTCTTGTCGCCTGAAGGCAAAGGCCACTTACGCTTCCTCGAATCGACCACGGCAGCAGCTTCGGCAGCCCCTTCGCGCTGCCTTCGGTTGCGGGTGGCCCTTAGCAACTGTTGGAGGAAGTCAGAATGATCAGAGGAATAGAGATATAATTACTCACCTTCTGCGACCCATCCACCTGCATTGCCGCATAGTCGGCAGGTGGATCCGGCAGGATGAGCTTCACCCTCGGCAGGTGATGTGGGACCGTCTTTGGTGGTGGTCCCACATTTCGAGACTCGGCAACTGTGGGGAGACGTTGAGAAAGCAAATGAGACAGTTTTTAATGACTCACCAAGGGTTTCCCACCAGCGACCCTCGCTCGGCAACAAGTCCGAGATGTCCTGGGGGAACTTGGCCCCAGGTTGGTAATACTTATGCCTCTTAAGGCCGGGGTTTGTCCTGGTGATCTCTGAAAGATCACCATCAGCGTCTAATACGATGTAGAGCGCCGCTAGTGTGGGATGCAGTGCTGGCGCCTCCCCCGAATTGTCCTTCTTGACCTGCCGAAAGACTTTTGTTGCCTTGGCCTAACTCAAATGGGGATGAGATCAAATGGAAACCTAAACAAGGACTTACCTTCTCCTTCTCAAGGTGGCGTTTCCATTCTGCCCTGTCAGTTACATCTCGGACTGAGACATAAGCAGCAACGGCGGCTTTCGATCACTGATGCGATGGAAAGAAGGGACTGTCATGGTGTTGAAGTAAAAAGAACAATGTGTTCAGCGGTGTCAATTGCCACGTCGGTTGAGGTTGTGCTAGCGACGGGTGGTGCCGCTGCCGAGCTGCCGAAAATATCCATTCACAACCTGACTCAGCAGAACATGGATTCTTCTTTGCATAATAAGTAATCGAGATACTGCCGACTCATTCGACTTATCGCTACATCATCAGACCACTCCACGCAGACCATTTCCACTCAGAAAATTCTACTTTCATGTCTCAATCTCGCTCTCCCCTTTCGATATTGGTCAGCACTCAACAGCTCAGGATCAGTGAAGATCCACTTCTATCTGCCGAAGGTCAAGACGATTATGGCATGGGTGGGGAGTCATCCCCAGAAAGTAAACACAGCTTTGGGATGGATGGATCGCCGTCTCCGGTAGCTCAGGATGACTTTGGAATGGGCAGGTCTCCATCCCCAGTAGCTCAGGACGACTTTGGAATGGGTGGATCTCCATCCCCTACAGTTCCAGCTGACTTTGGGATGGATTCGCCTCCACCTACTCTGCCAACTTGGTCCATCGGCAGCCTCAAGGCAGCACGTGGTAAGTGTCATTTTCACTGATTTCCATTCACCCCTAACTCTGCATGTACAGTTTGGGAATGGGGCAAGCATGCCCCACCTTCCAGTGCCTCTGAGGTGCCAAAAGGCCATGGCGTCACCAACTCAGAGGCTCCTCAGGAGGTGCGAGATGGGGGCAGTTTTGGTATGGATGGGCCACCCTCACCAACGGCTCAAGATGACTTTGGGATGGACTTGGCCCTACCTGCCGAGGTTAGAGAGTGTGTAGGAAACCCTTCGGCAGCGTGTGGTGAGTACCAGATGGACTTGGCCTTACCTGCCGAGGTTGGAGAGAGTGTAGGAATCTCGTCGGCAGCACACAGTGAGTACCATTTTGACTGATTATAAAATATGTCTTACTCTGCATATACAGACCATGAGGTCGAAGATCTGGAGAGTTTTGGTATGGATGGGCCACCCTCGCCAATGGCTCAGGACAACTTTGGGATGGACTCGCCAGTCTCGCCTGGGGCCCATGCTCAGGGGATAACCTGCGCACCATCGCGACAGGATGGGATGCCAAATGAAGATGTTAGGGAGGACTTGGCCCTACCTACCGAGGCTGGAGAGCGCGTTGGAATCCATTCGGTAGCACACAGTGAGTACCAGTTTGACTGATTACGAATCATACCTTGCTCACCAGTATACAGTCAGAACTTTCGGTGGGAATGACCTATCTCCCTCCAACTCACAGGTGCCGGTAGGCCATGGTGATGAAAGTGTGGAGGTGCTTCACGTGCAAGTACAGCATCCTCCCGAGCAGGTACTGGTACGCTGTATATTCCACTACCGATTTTTGCAACATTGACCATCTATTCTGCTTTACAACAGCAAGAAGAGTTTGATCTCAGCACCAGGGTCACCATCTTACGTGCTGAAGGATCAAGGAATCGTCGAATCCATGCCCAGGTATGGAATATCTATCAGCAGGAGAAGGAAATGAGTGAGGTGATAGATGATATAATCGAGGAGTTGGACAATACTGATGTGCAGAACCTTGTGTAGTATATCGAGTGTTATATAGTCCAAATGTTAAAGCTTCGGATTGGAAAACATATGAGTGCGCTCAAAAGAGCTTGCCGGCCAAGAACGCAGGGAATGACAGTCTGCCGATGGACAACAATGAGTATCACTGGGATCATTCAGGCGGTACATGTCAAGACAAATATGCCAGTGCTTCCCATAGAATTCTGGGCCCATTCAGGACCATCGGCAGCACTCTGGAGGGAAGGGCTCAGGCCATTAAAGGCAATCTATGGTGGCCCTTAAAAGGATTCTTAGCCCATTCAAAGCTATCAGCAACACATTTCAGGACTGACCATGGGTGGCTGGGCCTATTGAAGGTTGGCTGCGCATCACAGGAACATGCCTGGGCCCAGCCAACATAGTCGGCAGTCTTGTTCCGAAGTGATATACTACCGATTAGATTGAATTGGCCCAGAATTGCTCTTAAGAAATGCTGCCGATGGTCTTAAATGGGCCCAATGTGGTTTGTCAGTGATGCTAAGCCCTGGCGGTAGCACCCCTCATAAACAACATGGGGTCCATTCAAGACCATCGGTGCTTTCCCTCATAACTTTTCATAAGCAACATTGAGTTGATTAGGGATGTCATCAAGGGGCAATGCTGGGCCCATTTGAGCCCACCTGGCAGCATGTCTCACAAGCAATGCTGGGCCCATTTAAGCCTGTTGGCAGTGTATCTCGCTAGTAATTTTGAGCCCATTCAAGGCAATCGGTAGTAACACTCAGGAATAACACTGGGTCCATGGGGTACCATCGGCAGCACGAATCATTTGCAACACTGGGCCCATTCAAGGCAATTGGTAGTATCACTGACGAACAACACTGGGCCCATTTGAGACCATCGGCAGCATTTATTAAGAGCAGTGCCGGGCCCATTCAAAGATTTCAGTAGTATCACTTGGGAAAACATCGGGGCCATTTGAGACCGTCGGTACCATACCTTGATTGATACTGGGCCCATTCAATGCAATCGGCAATTTCGCCAAGTATCAATGCTGGGCCCATTTGAGGCCATTGGCAGCATTTATTAAGAGCAACGCTGGGCCCATTCAAAGCAATCGGTAGTGTCACTTAGGAAAACACTGGGCCCATTTGAGACCATTCGGTACCATATCTTATGATTGACACTGGGCCCATTCAATACAATCGTCAATTTCACCAAGGATCAATTCTGGGCCCATTTGAGGCCATCAGCAGCATTTATTAAGAGCAACACTGGGCCCATTCAAGGAAATCGGGAATGTCACTCAGGAAATCACTGGGCCCATTTGAGACCATCGGCAGCATATCTTATGATTGACACTAGGCCCATTCAATACAATCGTCAATTTCACCAAGGATCAATTCTGGGCCCATTTGAGGCCATCGGCAGCATTTATCAAGAGCAATGCTGGGCCCATTCAAAGCAATCGGTGAAATCGCCGAAGAACAACACTGGGCCCATTCAAAGCAATCGGTAGTGTCACTTAGGAAAACACCAGGCCCATTTGAGACCATCGGCAGCATATCTTATGATTGACACTGGGCCCATTCAATACAATCGTCAATTTCACCAAGGATCAATGCTGGGCCCATTTGAGGCCATCGGCAGCATTTATCGAGAGCAATGCTGGGCCTATTCAAAGCAATCAGTAGTGTCACTCAGGAAATCACTGGGCCCATTTGAGACCATCGGTACCATATCTTATGATTTGCACTGGGCCCATTCAATACAATCGTTAATTTCACCAAGGATCAATTCTGGGCCCATTTGAGGCCATCGGCAGCATTTATTAAGAGCAACGCTGGGCCCATTCAAGGAAATCGGGAATGTCACTCAGGAAATCACTGGGCCCATTTGAGACCATCGGTACCATATCTTATGATTTTCACTGGGCCCATTCAATACAATCGTCAATTTCACCAAGGATCAATTCTGGGCCCATTTGAGGCCATTGGCAGCATTTATCGAGAGCAACGCTGGGCCCATTCAAAGCAATCGGTGAAATCGCCGAAGAACAACACTGGGCCCATTCAAAGCAATTGGTAGTATCACTTAGGAAAACACCAGGCCCATTTGAGACCATCGGCAGCATATCTTATGATTGACACTAGGCCCATTCAATACAATCGTCAATTTCACCAAGGATCAATTCTGGGCCCATTTGAGGCCATCGGCAGCATTTATTAAGAGCAATGTTGGGCCCATTCAAAGCAATCAGTAGTGTCACCTAGGAAAACACTGGGCCCATTTGAGACCATCGGTACCATATCTTATGATTTGCACTGGGCCCATTCAGGGAAATCGGTAGCATCACTTAGGAGAACACCGGGCCCATTTGAGACCATCGGCAGCATCTATCAAGAGCAACACTGGGCCCATTCAAGGAAATTGGTAGTGTCACTTAGGAAAATACCGGGCCCATTTGGGACCATCGGCAGCATATCTTATGATTGGCACCAGGCCCATTCGATACAATTGTCAATTTCACCAAGGATCAATTCTGGGCCCATTTGAGCCCATCGGCACCATGTCCTAGGAGCCATTATGGGCCCATTCAAGGCAATCGGTAGCATTTCAGGGGAATAATACTGGGCCCTTTTGAGACCGTCGGCAGCGTGTCTCAGGGGCAGCACTGGGCCTATTCAAGGAATTCGGCAGTGTCACTTAGGAATAACATTGGGCCCATTTGAGACTATCGGCAGCACCTGCGAAGTGTTTTCTGTGTAGTGGGCCCATCTCTTAATCATGGTAAGGTATCTCCAGCTGATGTCGCTGGCCCCATCCGAACAATTCGGCAGTTCTATTTAATAGGCCCATTTGTGATTTACGTCTGCCTTTACTATGTAGGCCCACGTGGGTTTCGCCGATGTATTAGGGTCATTTGCACATGGGGTTTTACGAATGTATCGTTAATTATTTGCGTCATTATGTGGAATCCCGACGTGCCAGCTAGGCAACACACACTCCTTTTTGGGAGGCTTCTCAGTGTCCCTGGACCCATGCGCGATTTTATTTGCTCCAATGGCCACACATGACTGCATGACTACGGACCGTGATGTAGACGCCTTCCGAATTGCGCACATTGGTAGGCCTTGTTCGAAGAAATTGACAGTTGCTCTTACCCCGCCTACTTTTGTTGGCCGTTATTTTTTGGTTGCTATTCACCGCACTGGTTTTCAAAATTCCATGCAAACGTCATCCCAGTATCTTCCCGCTTTGAGCGGAGTCCCAACTTTTCTTGAGCTTGTGCTATGGGAACAGCAATAACTTGCATTCTTGGTGTTATTCATATTCTTAATATCGTTTGCAGAAGCACGTTCTCTGCCGCCGAGATGTCTTCTCCGGTTCGAAGGTGGAGGCCGCACACGCTTATTTACACCCAGACCATATGACCCCAGGCACAGTGGTCCTAAAACTGAGCAAGGAAGCTAGCTACACCCAAATACGTGGCGAGCGAGCGTCATAACACAAAGCACACTGTGCTATCAAACCTTGTACCTGGTCACTTGACTTTTCGCCTGCTTGTCCCCGCTTTTCTTCCTCCTAGTTTTTATCAGTGCCCCACGAAGCGTGTAGCACCGCGCTTCGCTGAGGCAGGGATTCGAAGAGAAGCTGCCTAATTGTTTTCGGGCCGAACCCGATCTCGGATCTCGACTGCGACTTGTCTCGCAGTGAGTGCTATCGTATCTGCCCAGAAAGCGTGAACTATCTACCACGCGATATTCGTATCCTGGTGCGAGGTAAGGCAAATCTTTTCGACTGCGGTCTCCTGTCCATTGCGACCCCTGTGGGACACGCCGCAGATTAAGGCGCGGGCACAGGCGTACTATAGATATCGGTTCTGGTGCTTCGGCCAACATTTGGATACGCGATGAAGAAGCAAGGAGAGAACAATGCGAGGCACAGACAGAGATCACCATTTCCCACTTCCCTAAATTAATGTAGTGTCTCCTGGAAATGCTGACAGCTTCTATCACCGGGGCTTCTGAGTCTAACTTAAGTATCGTTGGAGGAATGTGCATCTCCTCGTGCCTGACGTAAACCGACCCCCTTCTCGACACGTGGCTCTGTCACCAGTTAGCCCCCGAAGGCTGTCAGATGGTGTGGCATCCAGGCGCTACAGTATTCTCCAGTCTATTTCAGGATGTCGGAGATGTGTACGCGACGCAGGGCAAGGAATTCTCAGGGGTC
The DNA here is from genome assembly GCA_025766275.1 of Lactarius indigo. Lineage (NCBI taxonomy): Eukaryota > Fungi > Basidiomycota > Agaricomycetes > Russulales > Russulaceae > Lactarius > Lactarius indigo. The sequence continues at coordinate 2,059,083 of JAFKAC010000008.1, forward strand.
CAGGGTTGTACATTATTGCCAACACGCGAGACAACTTCGCTTCGTTTATCCTCAGCAGACTGACTCTCATGACCAGGGTACATACCACGATGAATGACTTGGCATACACGACGCCGCCAACATTCGAGGTCTCGTCCTTCCGATTCCTGCTCTGTCCCTGACCGATCTCCTGAGTGTTCTCTCGACGCCTTCACTGGCATCGAGTTCCAGGATGACCGAGATTTTTCCACACGAGTACTACGCACACGATCAGATTGCGGGAATAGACCCAATTCGTCGGGTGAAGAATTCGCCGAGTGCCAGTGTATGCCCAGCTCCTTCAAGCTTCACGCATCACAGCCCATCGTGGGCACTGTGAAAAAGCTCCTCTGAGCAATGTCTACCAGTCTGATGCAGTGCGTACCAATACCTCATGCGCGCCCGATCTTAGGCTATTCTGGAAAAATCTTGGGGCAAAATGCCATCTCGTATCACTGGAATAAATAAATTAACAGTCAACCAAGCAAGTAGTGAACAGGAGAGACACGTTACTCCAGTAATGCACTCGGTAGTCCATGTAAAGCTCCACTGTCGCAAAGGACACGTGGGGCGATATATGGGGCCGAGGTCATCAATGCATCAATCTCTGTGCAATGAGATTCCGATTGAAGACGCCGATATGCGTATGTGTGTGAAATGGTGGTGCGAAAGCTCACCAAAGTCGCTTGCAGAACCACAAACCTCGTGATCGATGTCTGAGATATAACCGTAATGAGAAAAATCCCTAGGTTGGTCTGCGCACTATTCTGGGTTCACTTCAAAAGTTCATGCATTTTGATGGCCGTATTTCCACATGACTCATATGGTCTGACGAACTACCAGGGGGAGCTGGACAATGTCAAACTGAACACGTATTGAAGAAGTGCACAAAGTCAAAAGGCTATGAGTCGGCTCACTGTTGAATGATCGACTGAGTCAACATCATTAATATTGAGATACGCTACGGGTAATTATTATAATCAGGTAGTGGAGTTACGGTAAAAATGACGCAGTGAATGTGTCAGTTCTCAATCTACGTTAGTTGTACAGCGCGAATAATTATAAGGTTCGAAAACAAGCCACCGGAACGCAATGGCGGTCGACCACCACTTCGTCGCTCTTCTCCCATGCGCTTGCATATTACTTCAGTTTGAACCTAATCCGAATCGATGACAGGGGGTACCGGATACCTTTCTTTGTCGAAAGCTATCACACTCTCTGAGAGCGACTTGTCTAAAGCAACTAAAGCTGGTGGAAGTCTCTTCGGGACAGCAGCGTTGGTGCTTGCTCCGGTTGTTTCTTGCACTCCCCATGGGACGGTGGTACCTGGCTGTACCTTGAGCTGGGTGAACGTGGCAACAACACCCGGTCCGTTGAGCGTCTTGCGGAGGTGATCTCGTGAGTTCAGGCTAGAAATGAACGTCAAAAATCATGAAGATCGAAGAGGAGTAACGAATAAAGAAGACGCACATGGCCATGAACCCGCAGAAATTGAGCCGAAAAACGATGAAGAGGGACGGGATATATATAAGCGTATTCCGATACTTGGCGAACTTCGTTCAACGATTTAATGTTTGACAAGAGACAGGAGGTAAAGATGAACAGTACCAAGGCGAGGCAAATGACAGAAAACACTCTGAAAAACAGCACAATTGTCAGAAAAGGAGTTAATGCCGATTGGCGCACTGGCTCACAAGTCAAGGGTGCCACAATTGATAGAATAAACCGCGAGAAGGTTTAATACATTATTTGTTCTAGAGTGTGTCGATATAAACAGAAGGTTGGCAACTGCAATATTCGGGCGTGAATGTACCTCCGGACTTGAGTGCGGTTACTCAAGAGGTGATAAACCATTCCGACAGTAATGAGGACAGCGCCGAGGACCTTGCAAGATAATGAAGCAAAGTAAAACTCCTAGTATGAATAGTAATTAGAGACCGCTGCCTGCGCTGCCCACGTCACCAGACGAGGAGCAAACATGCCTCAAAGTCGTTCGGGTTCGAGTTGTGTGTGTGCTTCACACTGTATGCATAATTTGTGAGAAAAACAAGGAAACGAACATTTGCAACTACGGCTGACATTTCTGCAGTGTACACTGAAGATGATAGTAATGCGTCAGAAACCCACAAATAAAGGAGCAGAAGAGAGAAAAATACCGATCCCAAGGCCTTACAAAAGTGGGTCAAAAATAAGTTGAAAATCTGGCGGAATACTACTGCAGAGGAACTCACTGAATTCTGTCAGTGAGACAACGGACTGCTCATGTGAGTGGGTGCCAGCTCCGAATAAATTGTGTATACGTACGATCCCTGCTGGAAGATACGGAGAACCCCCGCCCACTGGACTAAAATAAGTCTTGCACAGATGAAACAAACCAGTAAACTTACGATGATAGATCCTATACACGTAGAAGCTACATCAATGTCAGTAAGAGCCGCTTCACTGGCATGAACTCCCCATGAAGACGCACTGTTGTACAGAAACTTCAAGAACAACTGGTTAAATATGCATAAGAATTGCAGATAAAATCGGTCACAACAGACTGGCGCACGGTAAGAAAAAATTATAGCCTTTAGGAATTTATAAGTCTCAGATACTTGCTCAGATAAGTTCTGTGTCACGGTAGACGTACAGGTTGGCTCCTAGAAACCGATAAGAACTTTGAACAGCACAGTACATCTGGAGCGGCTTACCATGGGTGGGATCCGGTGAATCGATAATCCCCAAAATTTGTAACGCCGAACCGATAAGTCAGGTAAATACAGAAAACTAGGTTGACTGTGTCAACGAGCCTAGTCGAAGAAGATATCACTATCATGCATTTGATAAGGAAGCTCTCAAAAATGTATACGTCATAAAAGTGACCTGCAAAGGCTTCATTAGTACGATCCCAAGTATGGAACATAGTAGCATATGGGGGCACTTACAAAGGACTTTAGAGGCCACCGATCCTGGGAACTGTGACTATTGAAGTAGGAATAAACTTGCAACCAGGTGACACCATAGATACTAGATGGTCGATCCGGTGAGATCAGGTACTGCAATAGCGTATTACGGACAGTGAGACGCACATGGACGAGAGGACGGTGCCAATGAACAACATCCCAAGGGTATTGTCTACAGGGAATAATGCAGGCATGGCAGATAAAAGTCAATGCAGAGAGAATAAGAAACAACAGGAACGGAAGGGGAGAAAAAGGTGGGTGATGGACGCGGCCGACTGCCCCACTCACAGCACTGTTAATAACAGCCTCTGTCGTGGAACCGGCACAAATAAGATGACGATGGAAGGTCAAAAAGAATGATCCCATCAGGAGCCTTCCACGTATGTTTCAAGTCGGCCAAGAAGTCGGCAGAGGACTGACAGAGGTGATTTTTCGCTAGCCCCGAGCGGCCTGGTGGGGGTCGTGCTGGCCATGTAGGAAATCCATACTGTACGTAAGAGAGTGGAGAATTAGAGCCGCCTACATTACCAGAAGTAAACCACGATGAGAAAGAGAATGGACACAGTCCGACACATCGAGGCTAGACAACATATTGGATAATCGTTTTATTACCGTAGTTAAATGGGTTATCTCAAGGGTTATCTGTGAATTCATGTTGAGGAGATCGAGGAGAACCCTACCTATGTGGCACGCCGTCAACCTATACTAATAACTAATAACGGTTGTACATGCCAGTGGGGTCTTGTCCCTTGGAAAATCAAGGCCAATGTCATTACCTAGTAAGTTACGTCTTACGGTCTTGGTGAATTTCGAACCCTGCTTGGGCGCGAATCGAACCCTGTGGCGTGATTCACATGTCGCTGGCCGCTCTATTTACACTACTGTAGTACGTCCTATATCAAACTACGGTGATCGCCTTCATTTGTGTTTCATAGCTTCATACCTTGTTGCGCTACTAGTATCACGAGTCACCCTTGATATCACCCGAATTTTGGCCGAGTTCAAAGACGATCTCTATAGGCTGACTCTACTCTTTCAATCCGACTGTAGAGTAGCCGAGCGCTGAGCACCGAGGAACTATTCACGACGAGGCTTACTGCATCGGGGAAGGTGTGTATATCGTAGCATTGAAGTTCCTTCTCAAGTTCTCCATGACTACAACGATGATTGATGAAGCGCTTTATAAATTCGAAGGCAGCACATTGTGCATGAGTGTGTCCTTCTAATATTAGAAAAATAGATGACCTGGGCATTGCTACCTGTCTAAAGTCACATACAAAGCCCTGGCCGCTTGGACTAGCCAATGTGCATTGTAGCGGCCTCGCCGATGTAGATGACGCCCATACCGCCTTCCATCCGCCAATCCTGACTCCCACTGCCGTGGCGGCCAGTCCGCCACACATCATCCGCCGAGTCAGCCGTCCCCTCCCGTAAGCAGAACCACCATCTCGTGCTCAGGCTCGGCCAGCTCAAGCTTGAGGGTCGGGTCAAGGGCCTCGATGTCGCTACCTGCAAACGTGGCGAAATGCATTGTGAGCGAATGTCGTGCGCGCAAGGTGATGTGCATGCGCAGGGTGTTTGTGGTGAAGTGGCAAGAATGTACTCACGGGTGTGTAAGACTCAATAATGGAAGCGGCGTTACAGTACAGCAGCAGATTTTGCTTACCGGGTCGGGTCGGGTGGTATGCTGGCTCGCGTGATGTGACGTGATGTGCCGCATAAACATAAACGCGCAGACTGACGCAGTCTTGTCTTATACCGCAGCACCGCACGCTCGTTACAGTGCCTGACCATTCGCATAAGGCTACAAAGTGCGCAGTCCTTAGGTGATGTCTGATCCGCGCATCGGATCACTTTCCCTTGGAATCCCTCCTCTACACATGTCACGTGCCACCAGCTTAACTGAATAGCAGCGTTGCGGTTCTCTTGCATGGGCAAAGAAACACCTTTCTTTCAAGCTACGATACTGACTGTAGCTCTCATCACTACCAGGGTACCATTGCCTTCTTTCACCAATCAAACTGCGCGTGGCCCTCGGGCGACTCACAAGCGCAGTTCTACGACACCGAATCCGCAGTTCTCGTAACTTGGTCGGGGACGCCGTTCCTCAACATTGCCGTGGTGACAGCTTATTATCTTTTGACGGCATTGTGGTGCTAGATGAGGGCCGCTATTAGGATAAACCTGTGGCAGAATCTTTTTTCTTTGAACAGGCGACGCTAGATGTCAACGGGTCGGCCTACAACGCTGTGGATCCTTGCCTGATTGAACTCATGTACATCAAGTGACTGGTTTTGAATCCTTAAAATTGAATTCCAGTGTAGGTGGGTTCACCCCAAGGACACGCACCCCAGACAAGCTAATTCAATTTTCAGAATGCGGCAAATACCTTAATGGGCCCTTCATTTCCACAAACCCAACCGTGGACACGTCCTGTGCCACTTCGCTCCATATCTCGTGTCACTGGCACCCGGGCTGCGCTTTCAGCTACTATAACTACCATCTTTTCCGATGAAACGTGGTACGCGAGGTGACTTTATGTAAGTTATGTTCTGGGTGCTGTAGATCTTCCGGCGGCTTGGAGCTCAAGGCTATGGTTCTAGCTACAGTGACACTGGAGACGCTGCGGAGAAGTATGCCTCCCACTGGCAACGCGCATCTCACTGGCATTTCTTTGCGCAGTTCTTATGCAATTTCGTCTCATTTTGGCTTCGTCATCATTCCCACCGGTAACGATCGTGTCGCAATGGGAATGAGCACACATCCGCGCTGGTCCTACATGTATGCTTGAGATAGGTTCACCCATCCGTCTATTCGTGCAACCTGGGCTCCCTGCGGGTATAAATTGAAGGGCTGCTCCCCTCTCTTAGAACAACGAATTATTCGACGCAATCTCCTACTTTACCATGCACGCCATCTCCACTGCTACCTTTGTTTCTATTCTTGCTTTGGCATCCACCTTGGCCTTCGCTTTGCCACAAGGTAAACCAGCAATCGGTCCGGCTCAGCAACCGTCTCCAGCCTCATTGAACCCCTCGCCTTTTGATAAGGCTGCTCCATGCACCGATACCTTTACTGTCCCGTAAGTCTCGCGATATCGTATCTCTCCGTGGCGCCTCCAGATACACGCTGTGCTGACCGTCTTGCTCACCACCAGGCAAGCTGAACCTTGCGATACCCTGGTCACGAAGCTCGGCCTGAGCAAGGCCGATATCTTGTCGCTGAATTCCGGGTTAAGCTGTAGGTGTCCTCGATACAATCCAACCGAGCAGAGCTCTGGCTGAGACACGAATTGCCACCACAGGTGACAGCAACATCCCCGCCGGCAAAGTATTGTGCATTAAAGACCCGAAGCAAAAGTCGCCTCGGGCGTTGGCCCCAAAGCCCCAGAACCCAGCGCCTGCCCCGGCCCCGGCTCCGGCGCCTGCCCAAGCGCCTGCCTGCAAGACGCACGCGACCGCCACGGAAACAACATGCAACGGGCTGGCACCCAAGTTTGATTTGACTCCGAAGCAATTCGTCGAGTTCAACAATAACGTGAACGAAGACTGCACTAACCTTGTTCCAGGACAGGTGGTACGTGTATTCCCTCCCCGCTTTGGGGGTGTGGCATGGCACTAACTGATTCGGGATTAGTACTGCGTGGCCCTCGATTGATACTTGGGAAACACAGACCCAGTCGGGTGACAAGATGTTCGATCGTGCGCATTGAATCATACAATGGACCCTCTTTCTGTGGAGGGCGGAATTAAATTGATCGCAGAGTCCTCTCGTTTCTCATATTCCAACTACAGACTGTCTTTATTTCTGTGTTTCCTCGACTAATAATCGAGTAGTAGACGACTGAGTCGTAATTATATCATGTTCTAAGCATGTCCGAGCCATGGCCGAACCCAAGTTACCTCCAACTTATCAAGCGCTCTAGTAACCCTCTTCGAGCTTCTTTTCGTCGCGTCTCCCCCCACCCAACACCTTCCAACAGAGTAGCTGATTCTAACTTCAATGAGGAGCGGCGGCGGCTAGTACGTCCTTTTTTAATTCATTCTCGTACACCCGAGAGTACACTGGCAGAAGCACGTTAAGCTATACTCCTTACCCATGATTATTGTACATAGAACCTCTGGGACGTCCTCCGGAAAAGCAAAGTTATTGTCACGCCCCATTACAGTGATCATCGTCCTTTCCGACTTCGTCCCTTGTGGCGCTTTACAGATCACACGATTCCGGCCAAGTTCAAAGACGATATCTATACTCTTTCAATCTGACCTTAGCCTGATAGGATCTAGTAAGCTGAGGAACTCAATTCACGATGAGGCTTACTGTATCGGGCGTACACACGAGCACATATCCTAGCACCGAAGTACCTAGTTCTCCATGTGAAGGTGACAATGACTGACGAAGCGCTTCATAAATCCGAAAGCAGTACTTGGCGCGCAAGCGTGTACCTTTCGATATTAGAAATAGATAACCTAGGCATTGTCGTTTGCTTACAGTCTACGGTTACAGCATGTTATAAAGCCCCGACGGCTCGGTCTCACCAACGTGCAGTCACAGTAGCGGCCTCGCCGGGTCGACGTCGATGACGCCCATCCCGCCCTTCATTAGCTTCATCCACTAATCTTCGACTCTCACCGCCGCGGTGGGATTAAGCCGTCGTCCCCTCCTATAGGCAACATCACTACCGTCTCCGAGTCACGCATGGCCTGCTCGAGCTTGGAGATCGATTCGAAGGCCTCGATAGTCGCTTCCCGCAAACGCGGAGAAGTGCATCGCAAGCGAATGTCGTGCGCGCAGGGCGTACGTGGGCGTCGCGTGGAAAGAGGTGAGAATGGACTCTGGGACTGCCCACTGCGCCATATTCCTACAGAACTTCCCACAGCCGGTACATTCAATCTGTGTATAAGGGCCTGCTGGCAGGAAATAAGCTAACAAGGCGACTATGCGCACTATTTGACCTCCTTTGATACAGCATACAGGTCGGATATCCATAGCTGCGGAACCGTGACAGATCATAGCACGATCAGTGCGTTAACATGGAACAACCGCACCATTTCGTCTTCATCCAACGCTCCGACACGCATTCGCTATTCTTCGGCAATTGTACCATCGCGCGTCAGAGGTATCCAGTCGCTGCTGTGCCTTGTATGCGCCGCAGAGGGTACTTCTTGGAAGTGTTGGTGAGACGAAAATGGCTTGAGGACCCGAATACTACAGCAACAAGTGGGAGACATGAGTTCAGCGAGAAACAAAAAAGAAAACATATCTTGCTGATCCCTAGCCCAGAGTCTAGCTTGTTGTTTGTCCGTTTTCAGGGGGCACACACAGCTCTTCTCAGGTCAAAACAAAGACATGTGGATGGGATTCGTGTGAGTCAAAAAAAAAACAAAATTTGTGTGAGGGTGTCCATCACTGTAGCGCCTGATAGGCGCTGGGTCGAGAAAATCTTCTAACGCCCCACGGGACCCCCATATGAGCGCTTATGTAACAATTCTGTGAGCCCCTTGCGCACTGCACCAAGCTACCACCACTACACAGTTACCTACTCGCGACCACTCCTCGACCCAAAATATCCTCTTAGATTCCTCTTCTTCCTTTCTACGTTGCGTGATTTCCCTCCAAATTGACAGTCCAAGAACAGGTCGTCCACGACTGTGTTGACCTCGTCCCTTGCCTCGTCTGCCTTGTGCCGCGTCTTGACAAATCTGTCAACAAGGCCGACCGGGGTTCTGGACGCCATGGATTCAATCGGAGAGAGTAATACAGGTGTGCCTCTCATTCAGTGAGGCCCCACACCTCGTCTTAAGAAAACTCAACATATGGCTTGTAGCAATTGAAGCACGCCTGAAATTTACGGGGAAATGTGGAGCTCGGTAATGAGATTCAACATTCGGCATGAGTCCTTCTCACCACCTTCACTCGAATCCAAATACGGGGACTTTGGCACCGACCGGTCGAATGCGCAGAAAGCTTGGGAGGCGTTTGGCGGAACTCCGTGGTCTTCTTGACAGGCTAGACGCCTCTATACTATCCATGAATGGCTTAGAGGTGCGTCGCTATGTGTATGCCGGGATACCTTCATCGATTTCTCCTCCTTTGTAACGGATTGCTCCCAAGGCCCGAGCCCTCGCATCTAGAGCCATTCCTTCCTTCCTACTGTGCCACGTCCGTCCCAATCCGTCACCTGAAAACCCCATCTGCCAACGATCCAACGCCTTGCACCACCCTCACATGTCAGGTCAGGTCTTCTCACCGCTGAGGACGCAAAGGCTCCCGCAGCAGCAGCTGCGATGGACGTCAGCCTGCTCCTTGGCTCTGCCGCCAGATCGGAGGCCGTCTACGACCGGTGCACGCAACATGGGGAGGCGACGCATCGTCAGCATTTGCGGTGCAGGAGAGGCTGGCAGCGCGGCTTCGACGGAACACGGAACACATCTCCGGCGCGCTGGCGGCGGACCAGAAGGTGCTGCGCGCCGCGGAGGAGAAGGTGGGCGTGGACCTTAACGTGATGAAGCAGGAGCACGTGCAGCTGTGGGACCACCGCGGGAAGGCACTCGGAACGACATGTCTGACGATATCGAGTGTCGTCATCCGTCGCGATTGTGTTTTTGGTCATATTTTTGTTATCGGTTCGCATGAGAGGCCATGGGAAATGAACCAGTTACTTTTCCGATTATTGTGTGAGTGTGAGTGTGTGTGTGTGTGTGTGTGTGTGTGTCGGCGATTTTGTCGCTCGACAAACTCATGTTACCTGGTGACAGCGCGTCGACACCTTGCTTAACGCGTGTACTGCCTCAATGAGCCATTCTCAACTTGAAGCACGTCACATTACACTTCAGATCGCCTAAAGATAATACACGGATTACTGTAGCGATTCTATCTCGGTGTCAATACAAGTAGTCCAACTCTGCCCATGTACGAAAGTCGAAAGATCAAGACGTGTTGCATATTCACCAGCAACCCAGATATTGCTTGGGCGATGAAGCTGCGCCCTATGTGGTGATGGGATCCACATTAAGAGTTCACCTTTACTACCACATATCCATCCCTCCTCGTTGATCACGGAGTAGTCAGTGAAGTCGACGTGGCTTGTAGTTTCCGTATTTCCTGTCGTCGCGTTCCATACACGAATTGTTCGATCGTCCGAGCCTGAGACGATCCGCTGGCCATCAGGCGAGAATCCCACAGACCTGACCCAATGCGTGTGACCAGTAAATGGGCCGGCTTCCGTGTCTCCCGTAGTCGCATTCCATACACGAATTGTGAGATCGTCCGAGCCTGAGACGATCCGCTGGCCATCAGGCGAGAATCCCACAGACGTGACCGAATGCGTGTGACCAGTAAATGGGCCGGCCTCTGTGTCTCCCGTGGTCGCGTTCCATACACGAATTGTGAGATCGAAAGAGCCTGAGACGATCCGCTGGCCATCAGGCGAGAATCCCACAGACGTGACCGAATTCGTGTGACCAGTAAATGGGCCGGCCTCTGTGTCTCCCGTAGTCGCGTTCCACACACGAATTGTGAGATCGTGCGAGCCTGAGACGATCCGCTGGCCATCAGGCGAGAATCCCACAGACGTGACCCGACCCGTGTGACCAGTAAATGGGCCGGCCTCTGTGTCTCCCGTGGTCGCGTTCCATACACGAATTGTTCGATCGAAAGAGCCTGAGACGATCCGCTGGCCATCAGGCGAGAATCCCACAGACCTGACTGAAAACGTGTGACCAGTAAATGGGCCGGCCTCTGTGTCTCCCGTGGTCGCGTTCCATACACGAATTGTGAGATCGTCCGAGCCTGAGACGATCCGCTGGCCATCAGGCGAGAATCCCACAGACGTGACTGAATGCGTGTGACCAGTAAATGGGCCGGCCTCTATGTCTCCCGTGGTCGCGTTCCATACACGAATTGTTCGATCGGAAGAGCCTGAGACGATCCGCTGGCCATCAGGCGAGAATCCCACAGACCTGACCCAATCCGTGTGACCAGTAAATGGGCCAGCCTCTGTGTCTCCCGTGGTCGCGTTCCATACACGAATTGTTTGATCGTCCGAGCCTGAGACGATCCGCTGGCCATCAGGCGAGAATCCCACAGACCTGACCGAATGCGTGTGACCAGTAAATGGGCCGGCCTCTATGTCTCCCGTAGTCGCGTTCCACACACGAATTGTTCGATCGTCCGAGCCTGAGACGATCCGCTGGCCATCAGGCGAGAATCCCACAGACGTGACCGAATACCTGTGACCAGTAAATGGGCCGGCCTCTGTGTCTCCCGTAGTCGCGTTCCATACACGAATTGTTCGATCGGAAGAGCCTGAGACGATCCGCTGGCCATCAGGCGAGAATCCCACAGACCTGACCCAATCCGTGTGACCAGTAAATGGGCCGGCCTCTGTGTCTCCCGTGGTCGCGTTCCATACACGAATTGTTTGATCGTCCGAGCCTGAGACGATCCGCTGGCCATCAGGCGAGAATCCCACAGACCTGACCGAATGCGTGTGACCAGTAAATGGGCCGGCCTCTGTGTCTCCCGTAGTCGCGTTCCATACACGAATTGTTCCATCGGAAGAGCCTGAGACGATCCGCTGGCCATCAGGCGAGAATCCCACAGACCTGACCGAATGCGTGTGACCAGTAAATGGGCCGGCCTCTGTGTCTCCCGTAGTCGCGTTCCACACACGAATTGTTCCATCGTTCGAGCCTGATACGATCCGCAGGCCATCGGGCGAGAATCCCACAGACATGACCGAATGCGTGTGACCAGTAAATGGGCCGGCCTCTATGTCTCCCGTGGTCGCGTTCCACACACGAATTTTTCGATCGGAAGAGCCCGAGACGATCCGCTGGCCATCCGGTGAGATTGCAATGGAATAGACCGAATCCCCAACGTCTCGAATCACCATCTCCGATGATGGCCAATGAGACAATCGCCCACGTTCCACGCGTAATATTCGAGGAAATGAGCTGGAATAATGTGCAGAGACAGGAGAAAGAGACGGCGCGAATGGTAGAGCGGAAAGATAAACATGTGGAGCACTCTTCGCCATGATCATCCCGAAATACCGTATAAACACAGAGGCATCATCGACGAACGACTTGAACCTGAAATTCTCCAGCTCTGTTTGAGAAACCTGTTGCAGTCGTATTTATTAGTTGTTTGCCTTCTCATCGAATCAACACTTGCACTCACTCCTTGACCAGAAGCTAACCACACCTTCAGAGCCGAGCACGCTGCCGAAGCAAGACCCAGACCACTTGTCAAACTAAGGGCCTCCAACCAAAACAGAAGTTTCTTCTCGAACAAAGTTCGAAGTTTTCCGAAAAGATCGTTTTCAAACCCAATATGTTCCAAATGGTCGTCCCAAAAACGACATGCGTACAACAGAGCAGGTGGAATGTGTCGACTAACGCGGGAGTCAAGGTCTGAAACATCCTTGTTGGCAAGATATGACGTCTCGAGGTTGCAGATGTTGAATTTGAGGTCTTTGAGCAGTAGACAGAGACACGAATCGGCCAATCGATGGTGAGCGTCACGAAGGCTCACACAAAAGTTTTCACCGCTCTTCACTTCATTTGTGAGGAAATCGCGGAACGATGTATGGAGAGGAACGATGGCAAGGTTCTCATCAGATGAATTGACGTTGCTCAACAATGAGCCTAGCCGACGGAGCAAGGCAACAATGGCATCACTGTCGTCGTCATTGTCGTGAGAGACGTGTTGTTGCAGAGCCTTGTGCAGAGTGGTCAGGGAGCGGATACTGAGCGGCTCGATTGAAGCGATGACTTGTCCCAAAACTGAGCGAAAAAGTAGTCGTGAGTTCTCGTGAGTGAAGTATCCTTCGAGGACTTCTTTGTACAATTCGTCCAAGGGATCTTGTCCGCGGCGATCCGCGGTGAGTTTCAGAAGGTGTTTTATGCACTTGGTCTTGCTCAAGCCAAACACGTCGGGAGGGTTTAAGATGTATCCACATGCAACCGCCGCCCACTGAAACAAGCCCTCTGCCCTTTTCGTCAGTTCGTCTCCATAAATTTTGAACACGTCTGGAGGGAGCCTCTCCCGAAGAAACACGAGGATATCGTCATGTATCGTAGCAGCCAGCTCCGAATCATTCATGTATTTGATTTTGACGCTGGCCAACCGGTCTCCGACGAACGCAGACTCGATGAAGTGCTCAGGTCGCGAAGTGATGAGCATACGAAAATTTGATGGCAGTTTAGAAATGGCTTTAGCAAGAAATTTGTGTAAGCCGTTTTCATCGGCTACATCCCCACTCTCGTCCAAGGCATCAATTACGACAACAATAGGACCAACAAGGTGGAGATCCTTAAGCGGCGCCAGGATAAGGGATTCGAACAGGGTACCGTAGTCACGGGTTCCAGCGCGAAGAGACGAGTCGTCTTTTATGACCTTTCCTAGCGCAGCTTTAAATGAAGGATACCGGTCGGAGAGATCGCGAGCAAGAGTCGTGAACAGGTGATAAGGTTTGGATTGCTCGTTGCGCAAAAAGATAAATGATGACGTAAGCCGATGGATTTTGTGGAAGCGACGCGCGATCTCATGCGCAATCGATGACTTTCCCGTGCCCGCTTGCCCAAAAAGAACCAGACAACGCTCCGAAGCGGGATCGTTCACCCAATTCTCAATGAAGTCGAGGAACGCCATGCGTGTTCCCGTAAGACAGCCTTTGTCGGGGGTGAATCGCGAGCCTGTCCCATATGGGATCTCTCTGATTTTTGCGTCCAGTTCTAAAACGATTGTCAGATTGATAGCGTTCAAGGGATCAGGACTACTTACCGGCGTCTGACACTCGCCTAGACACCCACTTCAGCTGGCTAGCCATCCCGTCAAGCTGACTCGAAATGATTCCCACGTCGTCCAGAATTTGGAGTGCGGTTATCTCCGTAGTGATCGCAGCCTCATCTAAGAAAGCCCTTCGTTGTTCGAGGAGGGTGGCACGGAAATCCTCGATTTTTTTGTCGACTTGGCTGCCAGTATTCTTCAATATTCGCTTCCCTGAAAACCGCATGTTTACGCCGGCCACTGAAATGTGTAGCGATTACGTACAGAACGGGGAATCGTTTGCGTATGATCGGATAAAGTCACAGCAATTGCAGACATGCTGCAACATGAGCGAAAGGATTTGTGCCTGCCTGGAATCACGTCCGATCGCTTTGAAACGGTCTTCCTGATTTGCGAAATCAAACGCATCATGTATGGCGACAAGTAAGGTTCGGACGTTGTCGTCGCGTTGAAATTGTTCTAGGAGGGTCTAGCACCCAAATAAACATTGCATAAGTATTTCAACCGACAATAGCGCAAACAGTCCACCTTGGGGATCGCAGAAAATAGTCCGTGTGCCATCTTTGCAATCGGGTGGAGCTGAGAACGACATTCGGCTCGGTCAAGGATCGGCAAAACAAGGACGTCGTAACGTACTTCTGCGGCTGGGCCCAACGTATCCACCACCCACTTGATCCTCACAAGAGCACCTTCCCATTTATTCGAGAGATCAATTGTTGTCATAGCTTCGTCGGCGTCACGGAGTGCATTCTCGGGAGGTGACACAACGACCGTCAAGTAGAGCGTAACCGGCTGGCTCGACTGTCCAGACCGTCCGTCGTTGTTGGTGAGGACAAAAGGGACTTCTGGACCCAAGATGTTCAGCTAGTCGGGTAAGTAGGGTTTCCAATAAGATACTCACCGCTTTGTGTTTCGATAGGTATTGTCATCTCATGCGATCCGATAAGGACATCGGCGTGGAAGCGCCGCTTCTCATAAAGACGCAGTATAAGATGTGAAGACGGTTGTGTAGAACTGAGCCGAACTTTTAGCCAAAAAGTAAGACTGAAAAAGAACAGTCTTACAAGGGGTCGAGCGTCTGGTCCCAGCGCGCCGTCGGTCCATCAATCTGGACGCTTTTCGTCTTCTTCAATGTCGCATCATTGGTCACAGTGACATAGAACCGTCTCTTCAGGCCGAGCTGTTTCTTGATACTTGGGAGATCGTGTGCTCGGAGGACTGACAATGGGGATAAACGGTTATCACTAGCAAGGTATCAACGAGTTAGGAATTCAGTACATACCAACCACCTCAACACGGGATATGCTTCCCTGTGGTTCGGCGATTCGAGTGCTGTCCGAAGACATTTGTTGAGCGAGAATCGATACACAAAAGAAAGGATCGACAAACCCTCTTCCTGAATTTCGCGATCCTGAAGGACTTCGGCTAGAGTAGTAGGTCACCATGAAAGAAAGTCATGGCTAAATGGCCATCTACGCACGAATTCGAAAACATTTTCCTGTGCTCTAAAGCTTGTGCAGCGGAAATACAGGATAGAAGAGTGTGTTGGAGGCTGGGGTGATGGGGGATAGAGTGAGCGTGGGGTTCGAGCGTCTAGGTGACCACGAGCTGTCCACACGATAACGCGATAACGCCCCACCCACGCGATGAAATTGCGAATGTTCCCACAGTTACTGTATCAAGGGTGTTGTCCACTAGCAGGCTAGAATAATTTCAATTAAACGAAGGGGACTGGAATGGTTGTACTCTTGTTTGCGGTAATATCTGTGTTGTTCATAATTGGTCCGAACCCAGAGGTAATAACGGTTACCCTCCGCTAGCTCATGTTTTTCGTGTCTTTTTTTCGAACTTACGAAATGCTGCGCCGTTAGTGGCAACTGCAGTCCAACATACTATGGCCCTACTTCTGTCCGTCTATCTCCACAACAGCTTCACGCACAAGGTCTTACATTGAAGTTTTCGCTCTCTGTAAAGTTACACATCCTGCACTGGTACCATTCTTGATGTTGACAGATGCGCCCCAATAGCACTCCTTTATTACAACCATATCTTGACACTCTGACTCATTTTTAGCGCTCGGCGGTGCCTCAGTTCCTTCAACACTTAATGCAATTGAACGTGAAGCCACTTTCACGCAGAGTGACAGAGCGGGGAGGCCATCGGAGGAATGGAAGGGAATTTTCCATGGACGAGGGATTGTGTGTGCCCCAAAGCGCACAGTTGGTGGAAACCAAAAAAAAAAAGTGTAGGCGTTGGTGACTCTTCCCTTTCGTTACTCGCCCCGTCTTACCCGTGTTCCCGGTTCGTGCCATTGCGCTTCTTACTCACGATTCCCGATCCAGTTCGACTTCAACGTTCCCGACTAAGTTACTCGCAACTGTAGGGAAGCCGTTTAATTCCTCTTGCCCTCCCATGTTTCTGCTGTCGCTCGCACGCCAGCTTCGCCTCTCGGCTCGGCGCTTTGAAAGCTCACCCTTCTAGACCAGTCACGCATCACAGTGCTCCCGTTTTTTGAGTGCTCGCGGCTACATCTGGTTCATGGTCACTTTTGGGGGGTTACGTGATAATCGACAATCGAGGGTCCTTCAAAAGACATCGCGGCTGGTGGGAATGATTCCATGCGTGTCGACTGCTTGGGACGGGAATTCAAAGATCGATGCAGGAGTGCTAACAGGAGTGAGAGAGAACGGGCTCAGCAGAGCTATTACGCAGTTCGATCTATTCTAATCAGTGTTGTCAAGGTCGGAGCGACCAAGGTCGACAATGGTCAGTGGTCGGTGGTCGGTCAATCTAGACCATGTGGTCTGTGGCCGGTCACTAAGGTCTGACCAATAAATCAAATGTCTCAAATAAATACATTGACAAATCCTGCCTTGAATCCCGTAACCTAAATCACTAGTAGAATTTCATTTGGTGAAGACACCATGTTTGTATACCTCCCTTGATACACACCCTGCAGCAACTATGACCCGCGAACACTGGTGCTGGGATTATTTTGTTACTGACAACAACTTATACAAGAAGAATAAAAGTGACTTCAACGCATGGTGCTCAGGATGCCTTGCACTCAAAGTTTTGGAGCTTGTATGGGCAGAGGTTCGATCTGTGACAACAGAGGGCTTGAACTTCTACTGGAAAGGAGGTATTCAAGCACTGGATGAGGAGCTGGCTGCCTACGAAGTCCCAGCAGGAGAGAGAGTTGCGGCATGACATTGTCCCAGGGACTCTGAGCCTGAGTTACCAGATGACTGAGCCAGCGCTGGCATCATAATTTCATTGCAAGTCACTATTTTTTCACTCTTGTTTTTACTACAGCTATATAGAACCTATCATTTACTATATATCGCCATCTTAATATCTAAAGTACTGTACAAATGCAAGGGTTTGCGTGCAAATGGGCCTCTAGATTAGGCAACGTGAGCCCTGTGGTTCCGACCTTGGCGGCCTTGGTCCAACCATGCCATAAAAATGGTCAGTCTACGACCCTTTTCCGGCCGACCAGGTCCGACCAAGGTCGTGACAACACTGATTCTAATCAGTGTCTCCCAGACAGAACGAGTAACGACAGTACAACTTGGCCGAAAACCAATATAAATAGATTAGTAGGCAATATTTAATGTACCCCAGAAAATAAAAATGAGTATGCGTCCGATGCGTCCGAGCAGAGAAGTGACCAAGAGAAGGAACAAAGGAGAGTGAGGGAGAATGAGAAAGAAGTGTCCAATTATGAAGTAGGTCAGACGCCTGGAAGATGGAACCCAGGCAGAGCGGGCCAATTTCCGAGCTTCGCTGGGTCCCCTCCGATCCGAATAAATACCCCGTGCGACGGCGTCCGACCGTCTAAAATGAAAAGTTGGTACCACCCCGGCGGGGAGACCTTCGAGTTCGGTGGGGCCGTGACAGTGCAGACATTATTTCCTGAACACGAGAACGCGGGGAAAATCGTGCGGCCACCCATGGTGTTGCTGTGGGTGCTCGAAGTCGCCGCGACGAGCGAAACTCTCATGCTGGACGTCGGGCCATGGAACAACTGTACCATGATCTGGTATCGCCCGCCGTAGGCCCAGTCCGTGTTCGGAATCGTCACGATAGGCTGGGTGAGGCCCTCGTTCAGGTACGGCGGGATGTACACCTCGATCCGGAGCTCCTCCGGGAACTTGCGCTTTACGTCATACGGATTCGGGTCTGAACCCGAGACGAGCACCCGCCCATCGGGGAGCAGCGTCGCTTCCGAGTGGTACATCCGCGCAATCGTCGTGCTGTTTAGGATTGAGATACGCGCCCCGACGGGCTGCGACGGGTCGTAGAGCAGCGCGGACAAGTTTGGGTCATCTGCGCCGTCGAAGCCAGCAACGCCTTGTTGCGCGCCATTTATGATCATGAATGTGCCATCCGGGAGTGCAACCATGCAGGGCATCACGCGTTTAGACGGCTGGACAGCAACCCATCATTCCATGGTCAGATGGGAAAAAATAATAATGTACGGACCATGCGTTCGATGACCCAAGTTGGGATTTTTGACTCAGGCTGGACGGACACACAATTGTCGAGAGCACTACCGCTAGAGTCAGAGCTACCACAGATCATCACAGTACTTTCATCCGTATATGGAGCATATTGGGGAAGGAGAACCGAGGCACCTTCGTACGGGTATGTACGACCAGCAAGGGGGTTCGTGACGGAACCAGGGATATTGGGGAGAACCTTGACAGTGGCGAAGGTCACAGGGTCAAGAAGGCGTGCTTCGTTGTAGTATCCTGTCATTATAAATCAAAAACGACAATTATGGGAAGAAAATTAGGCATTTCCGACGGACCAACGAAGATGAGACCGCTCGGAAGAATGTGGACGAAGGGATACTGGTTGTTGGGGTCTGTGCGCACCAACCAGTCGAGGGACACCCGCGTATTTCCACCGGGGACGCGAGGAAGAATCTCAAGCGTCGGGTTAGCTGGGCCACTTTCGCTATTCTCGCCACCTATAACGAGAACACTGCCGTTGGACAGAACAAGTGCGGTCGAATACCAGCGCCCACTCTGTAAAGAGACGACTCTATTAGAACGAGCGCGCAGAATGTGAGGGTGAGTCTGCCTTCACCTGAAGTTGGAATTTGTCTGGATCTTCCTCCCAGTCGTTCGTCCCATTAACGCCAGCCGATCCATCGGGTGTATAAAGTCGGAGACTATACGATGAACTCTTTGTCCAGCCACCAACATTGAGGATTCGTCCGGCTTTATCTGGAAGGATAACAGCTGCCGAACAGAACATATCCGTTTTGACATGCATCTCACGCCAAGCATGAGAAAAATCATGGACGAGGCTCAAGTCAAGCTCGTATGCGCCGGTGGAATTTTTGAACCCCTTGTAGTAGTCGGATTCGCTTCCCTTCTCGAGGAAGGAGACTTTACCATTGATACCGACAGTAGCGACCAGCGGAGGTACAAGGCCTGGCATGAGGTACTACGTTGACGTTCCTTAGCACAAGTGCATACTGGTACAAAAGGTGTGAATACCTCATAGCGACCGATGTTTGTGGGTGCATGCCACGTGTTGAGGTCGCCGTTCCAAAGGTAAAGCTGTAGCCTCCAGCTACCCCCGCAAAGATGGAGAGGATCACCGGAGCAAGCCGTCGCACAATCGCTCTCAGTAGCAGTCTTTCCGCCATTGTTAGTGATATCCATTACGTCGCCACACCCTAGATGACGTGTATGTTTCTGTGAGCAGATGCTTAACGCTCTACACAGGACATTGGATTACGCACAACACTCATCACCATATTCCATACCCGCGGCGGAGTATCCGAAGGCTGAGCATTGAGAGAGACAGTTTTGAGCCGAGTTATTGTTTGCAAGGATGAAACGGTATGGGAGGACATGAGAAGACACAGGTTCACTGATGATTGAAGAAATCATGAGTAGCAACATCGAATATATGTGCGTATAAACGCACGCCAGGCACTGAGAATATTGCCACTTCCCTGGCAGGCCTGTCCTTTGTACGGCCGGTACGGGCAATGCAGCTACGTTACTCGTCAAGGTATAAACAGAGACCTGATTCTGTTGACCACGTATTTCGCTGGACATCTCGGTCGCTCAGTCTACATAGCACAGATGTAAACCTGACAACTTACACCTCATTTCCGTTGCGGTGCAATTGGCAATCAGCATCGGGGACTATAAGAGCACCGTCTACAAGGTTGTCACCGCAGACTGAAGGGGAGAGCGTCGCTTAACCATGATGTGACGACAGATCGATGACGAAACGTACAGCATTGTGCATCATGTTCTAATCTGGCAAGCGAGAAGTTCTGGGTGGCGCACGACATGAGGCAACTCTCGACCGTCACGTTTTGGTCATCTGCGAGCTCCGTTTGGAAGACATGCAAGTGCGCGTTATCCCTGAGTCATTTCTCTTTGTTAAAGACAATCTTCCTCGTGCATAGGGAAAACATACACTCTGACGTGGGCAAATCGTCAGAGTAGGCACCATCATAGAATGCCAGTGCGACGAGACTCACGTGTAGCATCCAAGCGTGGTCCACCCTGGGGGGATGATATCGTCGTGCCGGAGGTGGAAGTGGGGAAGGTGACTAGTGTGGAGGCTATTGCGGCGACGAGATTCCAAGGGGCTCGCGCGTATGAACTGTCGTGATATGAAATGGTCAGTCGTATGAGTGTCTACACAAGCGCCAGTCAAGACCCAAACACTCACAGGCACAAGGGCGAATAAGGCAGCGAGTTGAAAGAATGTGGAACGCACCATGCCTACCATGTAACGACGACAGGGTTGATGGGATTTGGAAGGGATGGAGCTGGGCTCTTATCATTTTCGCGCCACGGGAAAATAGGGAGCACGAAAGTCCATGAGTCGCCTATCCGGGGAAGAGACCGTCCCAGGAGTCTACAGAATGGCTGAGACACGTCACAACAATTATCAAATCTGTTAGGGAGCTCTAGACACCCTCTAGACACCCTTTTCACGTACTGTAGGAGATAAGCTGCGAGTAAGCCCGAAAGGCGGAGTGCTCTCTCAGTGATGGAACATTGGCTGGAAGAGTTGATGGACCGTGTAGCACGGACAGTTTCGTCCATCAAGAGCACGGCAAGCACGAACGGGAAGAAAGGACACGATACGGGCGGAGAAGCTCGCTAGGCTGTAGTGGCAACGATCTGGGATATCAACTGACTATTACGCGAAGATGCAAATAAACGAGCAGATGCTGAGGTCGAGACTCAGAAGAGAAACACCGTCAGAATCGGATCGTCCGAATGTATTGATCACGTGGTCGCGCAGTTGGCCGGATAGCGGAAGCGCGTTTCAACAACGAGTCAACGACATCGTCTTCGTACATCCGCCTCCGTCGGTTGCCTTATTTTGCGATTTTTCCTTCAGTTTGCAGCCCGAAACAAGATGTACATTGCACTGGCCACAGATGGCGTAGGCACCTGTCGGCAACGACCCAAGCGACCTTGCACGCGACAGGAGACAAGTTATGCGTAAGAGAGCCTGCAGAGGTATGAGCCACGGCACCGTATGAATAGTAAGGGCCTTCGATTTCCCGTCCTCGAGATGCCGGGTGTCGGGTTCCCTTTCTTTTCGTTTTGTGTTTTTAACTTCATGTTTTCCAAAATGGACGATTGATCGCCGCTGTCATGTCCATACCGGCGCGACGCATTCCTTTCCGTACGCTGGCGTCTTGCCGTCTGCTACTGTAAATGGCCATTCTCTTCGGGCTGTACAGTGGTTACGCAAGATCACAGTGCTTCCCTTGACCCATCGGCCCCCGGCGGGCGCCCTTTTTCCCTTCTTGCCCTTAGGAATAGGACCTCTGGGCAACGCAAGGGGGAACGCATGACACCGGAGAGACCGGACCCAAGAATAGCTCTTTATCAACCCTTTGTGAGCTGATCACGATGACGCACTCCCTTGGGATTCTTTCTTTTTCTCTTTCTTTTTTTTTTTGAACCGCCAAAAGTGATCGCTTTACATTGTCCTGGCTTCTCTTAACTTCTATATGGGACGGTGGGCGTGCATATCACTTGCTTTTTTTTGGTGCCGATCTTGAAATTATCGCCGAGGCAATAAATTTTTCAGAGAAGTCCTCGTCCTCCGAAGGTAGACTTTCTGCAGCGCCCACTCTACATAACAACCGCATTCCACGCGATATTTAGGTCGGTCCAGGATACACAGTGAGTCATTTCAGTGGCCATAGACTCTTCCTGAGCGAGGCATCTACTTCAAATACCTGGCGGCCGTCAAAGAACAAGCTGGTCGTGCTACCGGGGCTTGTAACTAGCCGCATTCCCATACACCCGCGCTCACTCGGTCCGTGTCCACGGCGCTTCACGACATGCATTGTACGCCTACGGTGTTTGCTCCCGAGTTCTCCGCGGAGGGTTGAGTGGTCAATTGGAGGATTCGTACGCCACAGGGAGAGGGCGTCGGTCATTTGGTAATTCCGGCTACGCGCTGCACCGCCATCTGGCCCGCGTCTTTCTTGTGGGCGGGAACTATCATATCTCGATTTCCATGTCCGCGTGTAAGGGTGAGTTTAGGTCACCGCCTGCAGTCTCCTGTTCATCTGGGGCTCTGTCAGTGAGCGCAAACAATCGCGGAAAAGGTCCCTTTTGGGATTTGTGGCTCAGATCGCAAAGCCAGAAACGACTATCGGGTGCGGGTATCAATACGCGAAGTCGTTTCGCCCCGTTCATTCTCGGCTGACTCAGGGTATCCCGCGCATTTACAGGAATTGCCAGCGCTACGCGAATATATACACGATTGAATTGGGGGAAGTGGACTGTTTCGTCGATCGTGAGCAAGGGAGAATCTGTAGAATGCCTGGTGGATCTCTCCCCTCGTGGTTGGTACGCCGGGAATAGGCTCCTTTCAGAATCAGCAAGCGGCACGAACAGCGTGCTCAACGCTACAGACAGACAATGAGACCAAGGCCGAGTAGTGCGACAGCGACAGTGCGACGAATAGCGCTGATGAAGAGGAATTACGAGAGGTACGCAGAGTCCGACTCAAGGCTGAGCAGTTCAGGAAGCGACGCGTCGCTAGACTGCGTCAACATAGGGCGGTGCAGTGCTCAGCTACCTCTGGAAAGAATCGCTTTATGACTGTACAGCAACAGTTAGATATGCAAACCAGCTCGGATCAAGTCTCGGATTGCGGCCAAAACAGACGATACATGATCCTGGCACTAAGTTTGTTTGTACTGGTCAACGTTCCACCAAAGGCAACGAACGTGAGCCCTCCCCACTATGCCATCTGAAAACAAGTAGACGATGATCCGGATCCACCATGCTCTAAGACAGACCTACTTACAAGGTCCGTGAAATTAGCCTGCCCGTTATAACCGCAAGAAGCACCAAGGAAGAATACTCCCAAAACTCTGCAAGCACCATTTATCACCCACTGCCGGCAGAATTTTACGCTATCAGTTGTGTTGGCGCTGCCCCGTCCAGATTCCAAGCGTGTTGGTATGAGAAGGCGAAGGGGCGTGTGCATGCTCTTGACGGTGTCTCTGAGATCTCGATGGTGCATGTAAAGGTGTTTCTGTGTGATCGTTTTGTTAAGCGGGGAGGGAGACAGACCTTGAGAAGAACGAGTCGAACGACGAGCCAGCGGCGTGCGGCCTACGGCCGTCAGTGTGTCGATCCATGGGCGACGAAATGGTTGAGCGCACGACAAAGCTCTCGACCGCCTCACCGTTCCACGTGCCGCTGGGGCAAATCTCCTCCGTGGATCTTGACGTGGGGCTCGAGCGACGGGGTGGGGGATGAAGCTATGAAGCCACACTTGCACGAACGCCTCGACGACAGAAGTTGGCTACTTCCGGAAGTGCCGCGAGGAGCATTCATTGATGCCGTGGGGGTGCAGGCCAGAGTGAGAGTAAGGAAGTGATGAAAAGCGAGTGATTGATTGCCAGACAGAGGCCGAGCTGCCACATCCCCCATTCCTGGATCAACGGGCCTGCCTTCCAGACGCCTAAAAAGTAAATTCATTGAAGGATCCTTGTCCGACTCCCACGCCACGGAACCATGGCTTTGAGGCTCTGACAAACGACTGTGTTTATCCACTCATTACGCCCTTAGATTTCCACGCGGTCGACACGACTTCGAAACGACGGAAAATCACCCGGGCCGCCTGCCGACTTGAAACCAACATACTGTACGCAGACTGTACGTGCACACGCTTCTGATGGGATCCTGGATGGGATCATTTTTATTGGTCATCTGCGGTCGCTTTATATGTGCTGGCTCCATGGCAGAGGCCTTTATCAACCAGCGCTGCGAGTCGAGTGGAAGACAGCTCCCATCCCTTTTCTCCCCTTCTGTCGCTGTCGTTTCTTGTTCTCTCTTTGATCTGCAATGCCTGCACTAATCCCTGTGGACAACACCCTTGGGGCGTTGTTCATCGGTACCGTCCTCTCGTCTATGTGCGTCTCGCTGTCTGTAATACACTGTTACAGTACCTGATCACGCCAATCTAGTATTTATGGCGTTACTTGGCTGCAAGTCTATTCCTACTTCAATGGTCGCTGCTCACAGGATCGGTGGCCTCTAAAGTCCTTTGTAAGGGTCCCCACATGCTATGTTTCGTATTTGGGATCTTAATGAAGCCTTTACAGGTCGCTTTTTTGATGTATATATTTTTGAATGCTTCGCTATCCGATACTTGATAGTGACATCATCTTCGACTAGGCTCGTCGACACGGTCAATCTAGTCTTTTGTGTCTATACGACCTATCAGTTTGGTGTCACAAACTTTGGAAATTATCGTTCTATCTTATCTGAACCATGGTGAGCCGTTCCGAAAGTACTGTGCTGGTTGAGGTTCTTATGGGCCTTCTAGGAGTCTATTTGTACGCCTGCCGTGACACAGATCTCGTCTGAGACTTACAAATTTTTAAAGGCGACATCATTTTCTTCTAGTCTGTTGTGACCAATTTTGTCCGCAATTCTGACTTACGTAACCAGTTGCCGTTACAGTTTCTGTACAACTGTATGTTTCATGGATATCTCATGAAGCAGCTCGGTACTGTGACTAAAAAGGACGTAGCTTCTATGCGTATAGGATCTATCGTCGTGAGTTTTCTGGTTTGTTTCATCCGCGTGAGACTCATTTTAGTCCAGTGGGCAGAAATTCTCCGTACCTGCCAGTAGCGATCGTACGTATACACAAATTATTCGAGGCTGGAACCAACTCACACGAGCAGTCCATCATCTCGCTGACAGAGTTCAGTGAGTTCCTCCGCAGTGGTATTCCTTGGAACTTTCACCGTATTTCTAACTGGCTTTCGTAAGGTATTTCGATCGGTATGTTTCTCCCCCCTTCTGTTCCTTTATTTGTGGCCCGCTAACTTGAAGGTACAACTCTCGTCTTCAGTGTACAATATAAAAGTGTCAGTCGTAGCTCCACGTGTTCTTTCCTTGTTTTTTTTTTTCTCACCGGTTCTACTTATAGTCTAATGCACGTACACGACCCGCACCCAGGCAACTTTGAGGCACGTTTGTTCGTCATCTGATGTGGGTTGCGGTCTCTAATTGCCATTCACACCAGGAGTTTTTCTTTTCTGCATTATCTTGCAAGGTCCTCTGCGACACCTTCATTACTACTGGAATGGTTTATTATCTCTTGAGTAACCGCAGTCAAGTCCGGAGGTACGTTCGTCCCCTAATATTGAAAAAAAAAACGCCAACCCCCTATGTATATCGGCTCTCTAGAACCAACAACGTGTTGAACCTTCTCGCGATTTATTCTATCAATTGCGGGACGCTTAATTTGTGAGCCAGTCCGCCAATCGGTATCGACTTCTTTTCTGACAATTGTGCTATTCTCCAGAGCGTTTTCCATCGTTTGCCTCACTTTGGTACTGTCCACATTCACCCTCTGTCTCTAGTCGAACGTTAACTCATTGGACGAAGTTCGCCAAGTATCGAGATACGCTCATATATGTCCCGTCCCTCTTCGTCATATTTCGGCTCTCTCTCTGCTCCTTCATGGCCATGTGTGTCCTCTTTGTTCATTAACCTTTTGTGATCTTCTTTGTTCCTGACATTCACTCCTAGCCTGAATTCACGAGATTACCTCCGCGAGACGCTCGACGGACCGGGAGGTGTTGTCGCTACGATCACCCAGCTCAAGGTACGCACGGGTACCTCCGTCCCGTGGGGCGTGCCAGATACAATGGGAGCAAGCCACGACACGGCTGTTCTTCCACCGGCTTTAGTTTCCTCTGACACGTCGCTCTCAGACAGTGTGATAGCTTTTGATAGAGAAAGGTACCCGGTGCACCCTGTTGTGCGACTCGCTGACTGGAGTAACAAAGAGTGATATACGAGCGCACAGGAGAATAGGAGCGACGAAGTGATTACATTTTTGGGAGCCCATTTTCGAGCCTTATAACTATCCGCACTGTATGACCAACGTGAATCGAGAACCGGCGCATTCACTTCGTCATTTGACTTTGCGCACTTCTTCGGTACGTGTGCGTCGGACCACAGAAAAACCATCGACCATTAGAATGCACGAACCATTGAAGTGAACCCAGAATGGTGCGCAGGCCAATCGGGAGATCTCGCTCACTTGGGTTATACCTCTCACAGACATTGGTTACTAGGTATGGCAGCGATCGGAGAGGACCCCATCTGACGTGCAGCGGCACAATTTTTTTGGCGAAGAATAAGCGGATGCGTGCCGGAGCATTGATGAGGACGAAACGGTGTGGCTGTTCAATACGTTCAACTTGAATGTTCGGCATTCAACGTTCGCGCGAGAGAAGGAAAAACACAACGCGATCACGCGAACTTGAAACGATTCAGACTTCCGAGAATGTCTGCTACTTCCTGCTGTTCCGGGAAGGTTATTCCCGATTCGACATAAGCAGTACAGTTATCAGGTTTTGTGTATTTGATCCTATGATATCAACGACGATGCGGAGCTAAAAAAGGTCTTAATTTGGGCTGTGTGGTAATGTGGTAACGTCGATTCGAAGAATCTGGTCGCTCGTTACACATCTCGCTATGATAGATGTCAGAGCGCCTGATCCGGGTCGGGGTAGTTCTGATGTTGATACTAGGATTTTCTCAAGAAGCGCGGAAACACCGAAAGTACTGATACTTAGAGACCTATCATAAACCTCTCCAAATTAGTTAGGGCGGGAAAAACCTCAAAATTTCTCTAATAAAACACAGAAATTACTTGCCTGTCACTGTTGCTCTATCAAATCCCAACGAACCAAACCTGAGCGTGTTCGGTTCGGCGACACCATCAAGAATGCACCATATGGTCCATATCATTCCTTTGATGGATTGTCTAGGCGCATCAACAAAATGAAAATTGTAAATTGTTTAGCCGTGACTAGGGGAACTAGCTCCTACCATATTTGGGTGTCACTAGTCACGGCCAGACCGCTCCTAGTTACGTTTCATCATTTCCTGATGGACAGAGGCCATTATCAATAGTGCTGTGAGTTGGGTAGTCGATCGCTCCCATATCTCGCCCTTTCTCCCATTCCGTTGCTGTTCTCTCTTTTTCTCTCTGCCTTGACATTTATCTTCTATGCCTGCATTAATCCCTGTGGACAACACCCTTGGGGCACTCTTCATCGGCACAATCCTCTCGTCTATGTGCGCTTCACTGTCTATCATATACCGTTGCAGTACTTGATCGCGCGCAATCGACCATCTAGTATCTATGGTGTTACCTGGCTGCAAGTCTATTCCTATTATAGTGGTCACTGCTCCAGGGATCGGTGGCCTCTGAAATCCTTTGTGAGTGCCTCTACGTGTGGCGTCCCACATCAGGGTCTTTATTGAACCTCTACAGGTTGCTTTTCTTATGTATACTTTTTCGAAAATCTCGCTATCGAATCCGTGATAGTGACGTCGTCGTTGACTAGGCTCGTTGACACGGTCAACCTGATTTTATGTATTCATACGACTTATCGATTCGGCGTCACGTCTTTTGGAGATTATCGAACACTCTCAACTCCCTCATGGTAAGCCGCTCGAGAAGTACTGTCACGGTGCTGGTTGATGTTCTCATTTGTCTTCTAGGGGTCAATCTGTACGTCTACCGTAACAAGCAGTTCCTCTTGAGACTTACAAAATTTTAAAGGCGATATGTTTAACTTCAAGTGCGCAAGCCTGTTATGACCAATTTCGTCCGCAATTCTTATGCATACTATGTAACCAGTTGTTTTGGAAGTTTTTGTACAGCAGTAGGTTTTCGTGAGGGTCCGTGAAGCGACTCTTACTGAAATGGACGTAGCTTCTACGCGTATAGGATCTATCGTCGTGAGTTTTCTGTGTTTTTCTTTGTTGCGGGACTTATTTTAGTCCAGTGAGCGAGGGTTCTCCGTACCTGCCAGCAGCGATCGTACGTCCACGCAATTTATTTGACGCTGACACCCACTCACACGAGCAGTCCGTCACTTCACTGATAGAATTCGGTGAGTTCCCCCGCGGTGGCATTCATCTAGACTTTCAACTTATTTTCAACCGACTTTGGTAAGCCCTTGGGATAGGTATGTTTCTCCCTCCCGTTCCTTTATTTGTGGATCGCTAAGGAATTATCATCATCTTTAGTGTACGGTGCAAAACTGTCAGCCGTAGTTCCACGTGTTTATTCCTTGTTTTTTTCTCATTGATTCTACTTATAGTCTAATGCACATACACGACCCGCACCCAAGCAACTTTGAGGCACGTTTTCTCCCCGTCTGATGACGTGGGTTGCGGTTACTAATTGCCGTTCATACCAGAGGTTTTTCATCGCTGCATTGGCTCCCAAGGTCCCCTGCGACGTCCTCATTACTACTGGAATGGTATATCACTTCTTGAGTAACCGCAGTCAAATCCGGAGGTACGTTCGCCCCCAAACATTGAAAAACGCCAACCCCTATGTATACCGACACACACTCTAGAACCAACAATATGTTGAACCTTCTCTCGATTTATTTTATTAATTGCGGTGTACTTCACTTGTAAGCCGGTGCGCCAATAGGCGTCAGCTTTTTTTTTGACAGTTGTGATATTTTGCAGAGTGTTTATTCTCGTTTGCCTCACCTTGGTACTGTTACCTTTACTCCCTGTTCCACCTGGTCAAATATTGACTCGAACGAAGTTTGTCAAGTACCCAGATACGCTCATATATATCCCTACCATCTTCATCTCATCTCGGCTCTCTCTCTGCGCGTTCATGGCCATGTGCGTCTTTCTTCGTTATTCATTTGTGGTTTTCTTGATTTTTGACATTCTTCCCCAGCCTGAACTTACGAGATCACCTCCGCGAGACTCTTAATGGGCCAGGAGGTGTTGTTACCTCGTTCACCCAGCTCAAGGCACGCACAGGGACCACCGTCGCGTGGGGCGCGCAAGGTGTGACGGGAGCATCTTACGAATCTGACCTATGACCTCATTTCTTTCTTCTGTTTTCCTTATACCTTCGACTCTGTTGTCGTAGCTTCAACCCAACTTGTTGACTCAGCGTTCTGTCTATGTCTCGGTCGTTTTACTGACTCGTGTACGTGAGTATTTAAGGACAGCCTGTAACCTCTAGAGCCCTAAGCTCGACCTACTGTATCCAGCTGCAGTAGCTAATCGTTTGGCTTCACCGAACCCCGAACCCCGAACGATTCCCTCTCGTCTTGTGAATCATCGCTCCGCCGTCTTGTTGTCGGCAATCGCCTTTGAACTTCGAACCTCGAATCGAACTCCGAACGAACACGCCTTACTGCGCGTGACAGGAGCAAGTGCCAACACAGTAGTCCCGAAGGATCTTCCAATAGTTTTGGTCTCTTCCGGAACATCACTCCCAGAGACTCAGACCGTGCGATAGCTTTCGACTGTGTAACTTACATAGAGAACTGGCGCGATTTCGACCATAATCATACTACCCAGACGTGTCGAGCTTGTGAAATAGTAAGCAAGACACACGCCGAGTCGGAGTTCTTTGCCTTTGCACACTTCCTTTGCACCCTTCTTCGGCACATGTTCGACTTCATCCGACACTCTGGTCGTTTATCAGACCACGGGAGTCATGGTAAAATATGAACCTTGAAGTGAACCCACTTCAACTAATGGTGCGCAAGCCAAAACCGGGTGATCTCACTGATTCGGGTCATACCTCTCACAGACAGATAACGATATTTGCGATTCCGGCGAGTCTTTTGCCTTTGCGCACTTCTTCGGTACGTGTTTGACAATCTAGCTCCCTGGTAGTGCGTCGGACCACAGGAGTCATGGGGAAATACGACCATTAGAATGCACGAACCATTAAAGTGAACCCAGAATGGTGCGCAGGCCAATCAGGAGATCGCTCACTTGGGTTATGCCTTTCACAGACATCGGTCACCAGGTACAGCAGCGATCGGAGTGGACCCCATCTGACGTGCGACAGCACAATTGCCGAAGAATAGCAGATGTGTGTCGGAGAACTGGTAAGGACGAAACGGTGCGGGTGTTCAATACGTTCAGCTTGAAATGTTTGGCGTTCAATGTTCAACGTTCGCACGAGAGAAGGATGCGATTACGCGAACATGAAACGACTTTCGAGAATGTCTGCTACTTCCTGCTGTTTCGGGGAGGTTATTCCCGAGTCGACATAAATAGTACAGTAATCAGGTTTGGTGTATTTGATCCTATCAATGACGATGTGGAGCTAAAAATAAGTCTCACAGTAATTTGTGTGCGGCAATGTCGTACAGTAATGTTGATTCGAAGAATCTGGTCGTTCGTTAAGCTTTGACTCTATTGAATCCAAACGATGCTCCCACGGTTTTCTTGACTCAAGCGTGTTCGATGACGTGACGACATCAAGTTCAATGTACCATATCCTTCTTTACTGTAATGGGCTCTGTATACAGTACGTGCAACAGCTCTTGTCGCTGGCGAGCCAAGTACACCCAATTTATGGTTCACCGGTTCACCCCCTACCATTCAGTCAACACTGGTACTGTCTGAATCGCCCACAGACGTTCCGAGGAGATTCCGTCATTCGAGACATACCTTCAATGATTGCAGTGAATTTTCCGTTTTCATTCCCATCATGTGAAGGTCGAACGTCAACCTCTCTACGACCTCTGACGACTTTCTCCCATTCGTCGTGCATCCGACTTATCCGTCCCCGCACCCCGCGCAGAGGACGCCATACCTTGCGCCATGTCGCCTTCATGTCTTGCTACAACTTCCACATGCGCACCCGATTGCCAAATTCTCGCTCCCGCCCGGCCCACTCGGGCGAGATGCATCCGAAGTACGAGGGTTTTTGTAGGAACGCGCAATCGCTGGGACCGGTGGCGGCGCATTTATGTGGGCGGTCTAGGATCTGGAGAATTCGGGACTTGAAGAAAGCCGATCTGGTACGCGGCTATGGATATCAATCCGGGCCCATACGCTTTTAAGAAGGTGAAACCATATCCATAATAGTGACTGTGCCACAAATAGTGCCACACGCCTGGTTTTTTTTTTTTTTTTTTTTTTTGAATCGATTTTATTCCGGGGCAGTACATAATACAAAGCCGGTCTCCCGTTACAGAAGCAACGGAAATTTAGGTATAGTAAGTAAGCCGAGACTCACGTGCGGGCAAGAAGAGTAAATAGCTGAGAAAAATAACTCTGCTAGGCGTTCCCTCCCAGAGGAAACGAGGTAGTGTAACGTAAAGAGTTCATTCATGTAGACACCGAAGCACAAGGAACCCTTAAAAGGGCACGGAGCACAAAAGGGGTAGCACTTACGGGGCTGTGCTGGGCACAGGGCGACGGTTGCGGTCCGAGAGCTCTCTTCATCCGGGGTTTTTGGGGCGCCGGGGGGCGTAAGCAGCACTTGATCGTTGTAGGAACAGGCACAGGTGATACTCCAGCACATAGAATATGCGGAGGGGATTGGTGTATTGGTTGAGGTAGAAGTGGAACGAGGAGCGTCTTGCACTGACGTACAAGGGGCAGTGGAGTATTTGGTGGGTGAATGAGTTAGCCACCTTGCACGCTGGGCAAAGGGAGTCGCTCAGGGGTAGGTCGGGGCGGTGTGATAGGGTGTAGTCGGAGGTGAATGAATGGAGTGTAGCGAGTTGCATGGCAGTAGCGTGGGCACGGCGTTTAATGTCCACGTAGTCGCTACTGGGCTTTTTGGGGGGTATGGCGGCCAGCCATAGAGGGTGGTTGCGTCCGTTGGGTGGGCGGGTGGTGTCGATGGAGTGACCGTATGCGCGGGGGGGGTGTGGTTTGGATAGTGTGATGCGCCAGTCCTCGGCCCACGAGCGGAATGCGGCGCCTTTGAGGTGTTTGCGCACCCAGGTGGTAGAATGGATAGGTCGGGTGGCAGAAGGGGATGGGTGTTGGCATGCCTGTAGTGCTGCTTTGCGGGCGCGGGTGTCGGGAGCTCTCTTCTGGTCAACCGGCGACCACACAAGGGTTATCCTCGTGTCCCTAGGCTGAGCGAAAAAGGAAGTGAGTGCGTGGTGCCAGGCGAGCACCTCTTTTTGGTTATCGTAAGAGCGGTAATTAGTAATATGCGTCAGAGCGGACTTGTTGTTGGAGAGTATGTATATGGAGCTCGGCGCCGCACGTGAATACTCAGCTGCGATAAATTCCGCTGTCTTGGCCAAGCCAAACAGGGCCACATCATTGTCTTCCACCTCCGTACCCATCGCCCAGCTTCTTGATGTGGGGGGCGCGTTTCCGGACGTGACGTCAATCGCAGCCCCTCCCACGTGTTTGATGTCAAACCGGTGACGGTTCGAGATGGTGCTTGCTAACTGGATTATAACCCTACTCGCAGCGGCACAGTTGGCATAAAGCCCGTTGACCATCCGCTTTCGGGACTTGGGGTCCGATTTCCCTTCGCAGTTCACGTAGGCGCCCCAGTTGGGGACCTCCCAGGGTGCTACGGCTGTGACATCAACCCGCTCAGTTAACAGTGGGTCAACTTTGCTGGCGAGAGCCTCCAAGGCAGTGGGGCACTGTAGGGCATGTCCAGACCTAGCCCTGATGGTACTGTTGCACACCACCCCTCCATTGCTGGAGTGTGGGCCGTTCTGGACCTCGCCTCCCCACTCTTCCCCTAGTCGGGTTAGAAGTTGGGAGGTCCGGGGGACACGGAACAGTCTGAGGGAGGAAGTTGCAATCAGTTTTTCCAAATATTGTTTGGCCGGCAGAACCCGCACTAGCTCATGCAGAGGGCCACGAGGCGCAGTGCGAAAGGAACCAGAAATGATTTTTACCCCTTCGTTCATTACCATTTGGACTTTCTTGATGAGTCCAGCTTTGCGTTTCTGAGTCATCCACAGTTGGCATCCATATGACAGGACGGGGAGACATATTGCGTTGAAAAGGAGGCGCCAATTTGCTGAGCTGATTCCTTTTCGGGTGTTGCCGAGGAGTTGGATGGACTTGATCGACGCCCGTGCTCGGTTACACATAATGTTGACGTGGTTTTCCCAGTTCAGCTTGTAGTTGATGAAGAAGCCGAGGTACCGGATGTTGTCGGCCGGGTTAACTGCGTAATACGTGTTGTGGGTGGGGTCGCTGAGGTAGAGCACGTTTGGGGGCGGGGACTTATTCCTAGACCATGGTTTGGAGAAGTAGATCAGTTCGGATTTGTCCGGCTCACACTCCAGGTTGGAGCGTCGGAGCCAGTCCTCGCATACTCGGTACCTTTCCCGGAGGGCGTCATTGACTTCCCCCCAAGTTTGACTGTGTGCGAAAATTAAACCGTCATCCACATACATACCCAGGGTTGTGTTGACGTGTGTGGGGGCGAGTTTAAGAAGTGTTGACGTGTATATGGCTGATAATATTGGTGAGATCGGCGACCCTTGTGGGGTCCCGATCGGTTGTGGGCGTCTATCGCCAGTGCTGCCGTTAAAGGACATCTTGACTTGCCGTCCGGTGAGGAACGACTGGACCCATTGATAGATCTGCGGGGGAAAGCCTAGATTGCGTAGTGTTGCTGTTAGGCGGCCACAATGGACGTGGTCGAAAAAGCCTTTGATGTCGAACAGAAGGGCTGCGCATTTTCGGTCAGTTCTAAAAGCGGACTGTACGTCGTGTACGAGAGTGAGCCCCGCGTCAATTGTGGACGAGAAAGCCCTGGTGCCGAATTGTGTTGTTGGCATAAGGGAGTATTTGTCGACGCAGAATGTAATGCGTTTGGCGACTATCTTCTCCAGTAACTTACTAAGGCATTCTATCAACGAAATGGGGCGGTATGCTTTAGCAAGGAGGTAGTTAGGCTTGTCTGGTTTCGGAATGACTACAACTGTCGCCGTTTTCCAGACTTCTGGATGATATTGTGAGGTTAGTATGCGCTGGTATAGTTGTACCACGTGGTCCTCTATCGAGTCCCACGCCATTTTAAGAATAGTCCACGAGACGCCTGACTCCCCAGGTGCTGACGTGTTGCTGGTTTCTCTCAGGAGCGACTCCGCCTCCCTGTTAGTGATCGGGAAGAACTCCCTTACGGGAATCGGCGGTGGGTCATCTTCCTGGACAGTTTCGACTTCCCCTAGGTCGTCAACAAAGAACTTTCGGGCTAGGATGGCCCTGATTTCTTCCTGGGTGAAGTGAAGGGAGCCGTCAGTATCGGTTAGAGCCGGGATGCCTTCCTTTCGCCGGCCATGTCTCCATTTGGCTACTTCCCACAGTGGTGTTGTCCTAATGACCTTGTCAAAATACGCCCATTTTTTCTTCTTCGTGAGCGTCTTAAACTCTTTGAGGGCGTGGCGTCTTTCGGGGGAGTCGTGGGTTGTTGCGCACAGTGCTGTGAGTTTATCCTTGCAGTCTTGGTCCCACCATGGGTTGCCACGCGCTGACTGCGGGCCTTTGATCTTCATATGCTGGAGACATGATTGCATGATCGCGTTTTGTATGGCGATGGCGTCATTCGCGATATCTAGTGGATCAATGGAGGCAGTTAGCGGTGGCAGGCGTGACTTGACGTCATCAAGCCACGCCTTGGTTTGTTCGTCGTTTTGGAAGGTTGGGGAAAACACTTGGCGTGGGGATCGTTTTTCCCCCCTGTGTATACCTTCGATAATCCAGCTAAAGAGGATGCCGGCGTGATCTGAACCGATTGATGCGTTCCAATCAATGACAGGGGGTGAAAAGGTACCCGCATCAACTGCCGATTCATTGCACCATACCAGGTCGATGGTACTAGGTCGTTTGGATTCAAGGCCTCGACGGGTGATAGCCTTGGGAGTGCTTGCAAGTTGGAAGGTTTGTGTCGCTGCCCATTGCTCCAGCTTCTTTGAGTTAGCGGTAGTTGTTAGGCCATGGGGGGACCACTGCGGAGAGTGGAGGTTGAAGTCCCCGACGAGAACTGTGGGTATGAGAGGGTCAATATCAAGTGTTAGTAGTGACTGTAGTGCGGTAGCGTCCGCGGTGTCGTTGTAGAAGTTTATCAGTCTTATGGTGTGTTTACCAATCCAAATGTCTATCATCATAACCGACGGATGATGGCACAGGTCAAGTCTTGGGATGACAACTGCGGGGTGCTTCCGATACTTGGAAGCTGTGCGGCTATATTTGCGTGAATAAATAAGGACTTTCGCCCGTTTGTTAGAAGAGAAATAGGGGTAGTGTATGTCCCATTTACAGTGACTAGCACCGCCAAGGACGTCTACCCCTGTTTTTGCTTTGTCATTCCACGCAGTACCGATAGTGTCAAACCACGGTTCTTGGACGCAGATAAAATCTTGGTCGTTGTTGTCTTCAAGGAGGGCGTGCATGGCCGCGTTGCGGCGGCGCATGTTTACTGACAAAAAGGTTGTGTGATGCATATTTAAATGACGCTAAAAGGGTTAGCACTGATGTCGTTGAAAGAGTTGAGTACGGTTTGGAGTTCCTTCCATTGGTCCTGCTGTGACGGGAGGGACATGAAGTATTGGAGGTTGATAATGTTGGCGGTTTGGTCGACTAGGGCAGGTGAAAACACTTGTCCGTTGCCAAATATGGCGATGAGGACTTCGATGATCTTAACTTTGATGTCCCATTCCCTCTTTTGCTCTTCGGGAGTGGGGGGAGGGACAAACACGTCTCCCGGTCTCGCGAAGTGTTGTTCGCACGGGATCGAGTGTAGGATATAGAGGCGTGGGGTGATAGGGGTGGCGTTGTGTTCGTCGCTGTATTGGTCAGCAATACTCTCCATTTCCACCGACGGGTCCTTCTCTGGGTGGTGTTGTGATATGTGCGCAGCGATGTCTTCAGTTCTGAGCGGGAATCCATACCGGACTGCCAGTCGTGCTTCAACTCCATCAATGCCAACGAACTTACCGTCCCCCTTGCCACCCCATTGAACATCGAGCTGGTTTAGGGCGGCAATTTCTTGTTCAGGTTCCATTGGCGGTATGAGTTTGCGGAAGGCCATTTGAGTATCTTTGACTGTTGCGAGGTGGTGGTCGAAAAAGATAGGGACTAATTTCCAATCGGGGAGCGTGCCTGCTGGGACGAGGGTCTCACCGTATGAGCTGCCAGCCGTGTGGGCCGCCGCCGGAGGAGAGGCTTTCATGATGGGGCGGGCAGGAACTTTTGAAGTCAGTTTTCCCGTGCGTGGTTGCACAAGCGAAGGGTCGTATCCCGGAGCGCCCGGGACCGCTTTGTTCACTAATGCCCGTTGCTGGCGCTTCCTTTGATTCTTCGATTTGTGTGATACAGTGGTGAAACCGGCATTATCATCGTCTACACGTGCCTGGGGCATCTCTCCTGCAGGTGTCTCTGGTGCTGAAGCAGCAGGGACCGGGGGAGCAGGTGCCTTTTCCTTTCCCTTGGCAGAGGGTTGGGATGGGGCGGCAGGGGTAGCAGACAAAACTGAGGCGAGGGATGGGGGTGCGAAGGATTTTTTCATGGGGCAGTTAGGGGATCGTGCGTTGTGGTTCCCCTTGCAATTGATGCATGTGAAGCGGCAGTGGCATATGCCAGCGTCACGATGTTGGGAGGATGTGGGGCAGTGGAAAGCGTGGGTGGAAGGGTGGTGGGAGCCCGCGCATATATGGCAGATAATTGAGTTTCTGGGGACTTGGCATGCGGCAGAGTCAGTCGTGTGTCCAATCTTGTGGCATCGTCCACACATTTGTATAGTGGGGTTGTCGCCAGTGATTACAAAGTTGACGGGTTCGTTGAACATGAATATGCCATCGCGTTTGATTTGGAAGGCGATCTGGCCGTCTTCGTCAACGTATGCGACTTTGACGGTTCCGTGAGGATTCCGTCCAATGTTGTGGGGGTTGCCCTGCCAGAAGGGGGTGATGCAGAAGATGGCGTCTTTGAACGCTACATTGCGTCTCAGTTCCGTGGTGAGGTCATCGCTGTCAAAGACGACCCCGTCTGGGCTGGTGGTTGGGGTTTTCCGAATCTGTGCATATGTCCACCCGTCGTTTGGGATGAGGTTTCCGACTTTAAGTGGGCCCACGAGGGCGTTTCGGAAGGTGTATATGGTTCTGAAAGGGACAGTACCCGCAATGCGGTATACGAAGTTATGTGACGCAGAGTTGGTGGACCATCGTCCGTCCAAAAGGACAATAGGTGTTGACGTGAGTCGTTCTATCTCAGAGCGAGCTAGCCCGACAATGGTGGATGGGGGGGTGGAGTAGAGGGCGGCTTCTAGTTCAGCGTTGTCCGAACCTGGTCCCCAAATGACTGTGACTTCAGTGATATTTGCTTTGTTGCGGCGCGCCATGGCGTCTCCACTACTTTTCCCGTTATTGTTGCGTCCTGTTGAATTCATAGTGTTCTTAGCCAGGGTGGCGTTAGCGGTTTGTTGTCGGACTGTCTTCTGAGTGACTATAGACGACCATGATGGGGGAAGGTTCGTTGATGGCGTAGGCCTGGTAGCCTGGTTAACGGGTGGTGGGTTATGTTTCGGGGGGGTGCTCGTGGCGTGCATAGCGTCCGCAGGGTCATCAACTCGGGCAACATTGCTCAGAGTCTCGTCCATTGCGGCGGCCGGCGTACTCCCGGTATTGGCGGGAAGAGGGGCTGCCACCACCTCTTTCCGTTTAGCCGGTTTCAGTCCCACATGTGGTTTGCCGGCGAGGATGGTCTCGATGCGCTGATCCTGCGCTGAGACCTTCTCTTCCAGGCGGGTGATGGTACCTTGGATGAGGTGCAGCATCTGGACGAGTTCACTGTCTCCGCTGTGGGTAGCGGAGCCGACAGGGACCTCAAGTCCAGCGTTGGCTCCAGGCAATGGTACCGGGAAAGGATCCAGTTGGGGTGCAACCGGTGGAAGTTCGTGATCAACTTCTGGGAGTTGTGGTTGGGTTGGTGCCTGCGGGGCCTCAGTTTCGCGTGTAACCGCGTGCATTGAGGCACCTACACCGCCGTTAGCGTCCAAACGATCAGCTAAGGCGTCAATCGGGTGATCCTCTATCATGGGGGAAGGTGACATGGGTGAGCTGTTGGGCAGAGGGGACGGTGGGATCGGGATTGGGAAGCACACGCCTGGTTTGTCTGTGTCTTGTGCTCTTAAAAATAGATTGACATACTGATCGTGGGAAGATATTTTTCTCATTATGGTGTACTTCGTGTACAGGATGTGGCTCTGATAAACGGCTGTGCTGCGGACACTGTCGAGAATAAACTCAGGATTTCCACAAAGTCGACATAACCCCCGAACTTAGCGGAAGCACTGCCGACTTGAAATGTGCGCTCCTGATAGGATCATTCTTTCTGACCGTCCGTCATCGCCTTCCTATTTTTGCCGGCTCCATGACGGGCGCCTTCAGTTTATCAACTGCGCTGCGGGTTGGGTAATCGAGCGTTCCCATTGTTCTCCTTTTCTTCTTTTCCATCGCTGTCGATTCTTATTCTCTGTCTTGACTTTTATCTGCCATGCCCGCATTAATCCCTGTGGACAACACTCGTGGAGCAATGCTCATCGGCGCCGTCCTCTCGTCCATGTGCGTATATCACTATCCGTAATACACTATCGCCGGACCGGATCGAGCCTGATCGAGCATCTAGTATCTATGGTGTTACATGGTTGCAAGTCTATTCCTACTATAGTGGTCACTGCTCCAGGGATCAGTGGCCTCTGAAATCCTTTGTGAGTGCCTCTACATGCGGCGTCCCATATTCGGGGTCTTTATGAAGCCTTTGCAGGTTGCTTTTCTTATGTATACATTTCGAAAGTCTCGCTATCGAATCCGTGAAGGTGACATCATCGTCGACTAGGCTCGTTGACACGGTCAACCTAATTTCATGTATTCATACGACTTATCAATTCGGCGTCACGTATTTTGGAGATTATCGAACTCTCTTAATCGACTCATGGTAAGCCGCTCGAAAGTACTGTCACCGTGCTGGTTGATGTTTACATGCGTCTTCTAGGGGTCAATCCGTACGTCTACCATAACACGCAGCTCGTCCTGAGACTTACAAAAATTTAAAGGCCATATCTTTATCTTCAAGTGCGCAAGCCTGTTATGACCAATTTTGTCCGCAATTCTTATGCTTACTACGTAATCAGTTGTTTTGGCAGTTTCTGTACAGCAGTACGTTTTCGTGGGTGGTCTGTGAAGCGACTCTTACTGAAATGGACGTAGCTTCTACGCGTATAGGATCTATCGTTGTCAGTTACTCGTGTTTTTCTTTTTTGTGGGACTTAATTTGTTTCAGTGAGCGGGGGTTCTCCATACCTGCCAGCAGCGATCGTACGTCCACGCAACTTATTGACGCTGGCACCCACTCACACGAGCAGTCTGTTACTTCATTGACAGGATTTAGTGAGTTCCTCCATAGTAGCATTCCTCCCAACTTTCAACTCATTTTCAACCGACTTTGGTAAGGTCTTGGGATAGGTATGTTTCTCCCTTCCGTTCCTTTATTTGTGGGTCGCTAAGGCATCACGACCGTCTTTAGTGTACAGCGCAGAAGTGTCAGTCGTAGTTACACTTGTTCTTTCCTTGTTTTTTTCTCATTGGTTCTGCTTACAGTCTGATGCACATACACGACCCGCACCCAGGAAGCTTTGAGGCACGTTTTCTCCTCGTCTAATGACGTGGGCTACGGCCATTAATTGCCGTTCATACCAGAGGTTTTTTATTGCTACATTGGCCCCCGGGGTCCCTTGCGACATTCTCATTAATGCTGGCATGGTATATTACCTCTTGAGTAACCGCAGTCAAATCCGGAGGTACGTTGTCCCCGCACATTGAAAAAATCCTAACCTCCTGTTTATACTGGCTCTCTCTAGAACGAACAACGTGTTGAACCTTCTCGCAATTTATTCTATCAATTGCGGCACACTTCACTTGTGAGCCAGTGAGTCGATCGGTGTCAACTCGTTTTCTGACAATGGCGCTGTTCTGCAGAGTGTTTTCTGTCGTTTGCCTCACCTTGGTATTGTTCATCTTTACCCCCTGTGTCATCTGGTCAAATATTGACTCCCTGAACGAAGTTCGCCAAGTATCCAGATACGCTCATATACACCCCGACCCTTTTCATCATGTTTCGGCTCGCTTTCTGCGCGTTCATGGCCATGCATCAGGAAAACAAAACGTTACTAGGAGCACTAGCCGTGACTAGTGCTGACTAGTGACACCCAAATATGGTAGGAGCTAGTTCCCCTAGTCACGGCTAGTCATATTTTGTTTTGCTGATGTGTGCGCCTTCTTTGTTTGTTATCCCTTTTCAATCTTCCTGATTTATGATATAATATCCTAGCCTGAACTCACGAGATCACCTCCGTGAGACCCTCGACGGACCGGAAGGTGTTGTTTCCGTGCTCACCCAGCTCAAGGTACGCACGGGTACCATAGCCCCGTGTGGCGCGCAAGATTCGGCGGGAGCAAGCGCCAACACGGTAGTCCCGAAGAGTCTTCCAATAGCTTTTGCTTCCTCCGACACATCTCTCAGAGACTCGGACAGCGTGATAGCTTTCGACAGAGAAAGGTATCCGGTGCCCCCTGTCATGCGACTCGGATTATGTTCGAACTAGAGTAGAGAAGAGTAACATACAAACACGCAGGAGAAAGTCATGGCGACGAGTGACTACATTTCAACGGTTCACTTTCGAACCCAACTATTTCTACATTACAAGTAACTACAGGTAAATCTGTGTAACTGACATGGAGAACTAGCGTCATTTTTACCATAATCATACTACTCAGACGTGTCGAGTTTGTGAAATAGTAAGCGAGACACAGGCC
The DNA here is from genome assembly GCA_025766275.1 of Lactarius indigo. Classification (NCBI taxonomy): domain Eukaryota; kingdom Fungi; phylum Basidiomycota; class Agaricomycetes; order Russulales; family Russulaceae; genus Lactarius; species Lactarius indigo. The sequence continues at coordinate 2,099,991 of JAFKAC010000008.1, forward strand.
GAGTCGAAGTTCTTTGACGCCTTTTGCCTTTGCACACTTCTTCAGCACGTGTTCGACCTTATCCGACATCATTCATCAGACCATGGGAGTCATGGGGAAATACGAACCTTGAAGTGAATCCGCTTCGACTATTGGTGCGCAGGCCAAAACCGGGTGATCTCACTAATCCGGCTTGTACTTCTCACAGACATCTATCACGACCTTTGCGATTCCAGCGACCTTGCGCTTCGCCATTTCACACTCTTCCTTGCGTTGTTCGCTCACTGGTAAGACAGTTGTCAGAACGGGTAATTATTTGAGGATCCGGAATTATATGTAGGACTTGCATCCCGTGTAGTGAGCGCTCGGAGTAATATCCCAACGACGGGAGCGAATAGGGCGAACCGGGCGATGCATTATACCAAGTATTAGACATCGGTTTCCGAAGTACTTCCCACCTTGAGGGCAAGCAGACAGAGAGGTTTGCACTCCGAGTCACCGCAAGACGATTCACCACAAGCATTGGACGCAAATTGGAGGTCCCGATCTGATCAGACAGGGAGTAGTCACGTGGTAAGGTTAGTTTCACTTGACGCTTGGCTTCGAGCTTCATTCCCACTGGCAGGGCTAACTCCGCGCTTGGCGATAGCCTTTCCAGTGCGTCATCCACCCCTTCACCTCCAGCTGCTTCTACCCTATGAACGCCCCACATGACGCTGATCCAGCCTTGACGCCCTCTCCCATGTAGGACTCAGGGTCGTAAGAACCCAAAATACCCAAGTGTTACTGTGGTCGAGAGACCTTATAAATGGAATCCACCCGTCGTCCTCGGCGTCATCCCTGCGTATGACCAAGCCCTCGCCTACATTCGTTCCGACTTTGATATAGACGCAGCTACTCAAAGCGGAAGGCGACACGCTTCAGCTAAACATAAAGAATGTGTGTTACCTACTGAGGGTCCAGAGGACGCAAAGAAGTGGCTAAGTGGGCTGAAGGTTTTGGGGCAAGCAAGTAAATCTGCGTGGTGAGTTGGAAGGCCGCCAATGGAATGGGTCTGCATTCTTACTCAACGTGACAGACGTGACTCCGAGTCTTGGTCACATTGGATATGGGCCAGGACGTTTATTCTGACCTCGTCAGCGAAACCAAGACTCGTATATTGCCTGACCCCTCCGTTCTCAATATTCCATTCTAATCAAACTTTTAGATGGTGCGTCTTCACGTGATGTACGTCACTCCGGACGGCTTTCCTATGCTCCGACCAGCAGTTGACTTGCATGGATCTTTTTGGAGGCCTTGCTGAAGAATACTGTCCTTCATGCAAGAGCAAAGGGGAAGATTGCGCTAGTCGAGACCTGCGTCTTCTTTGTACGAGCGGGTCTAGTCCTGTGCCGAGACAGTTGATTGAGTTGACCATGTTTAGACGCGCCCAAGTCCTACGCGACCTCATTCCACCCTGAGCTGGATCCTACCACTTATTCGACGCCTGCACAATCTGAATCACCCCCAGACGTTCCGGACGAGAAGAACCTATCATTCTCATCATGTGAACACCAGGATTATGTAACGTTCTCAATACAGTAAGCTCGTTCGCCTCTGCGACATTTGATGGCTTGCGCCCTTCCATCGCACATATGTCCTACGTGCCTCGCGCCCTACACGAGGGACACCATACCATCGCTATATCCTGCTGCTACTTCCCCATGCACCCGACTGCCAAGTTCTCGCCCCCACCCGTCCACTCACACGAAGTGTTTTTGATGTACGACAATTTTGTGCAGGAATACGCACCCGGTGCTGATGGCGAAGTAGTGGGAGCATATGTGGCACTAATGCGATGCCCGCAGCGGTTGCTGTGCTACGCACTGGGTTAACCTGTCTTCTACTGCGTTGAAAGAAATAGATTTAAATTTACCGTATCGGCGGTGGCAAGATCACTTCTTTCTTGTCATGATTTTACTTCTTGTGGGTGACTCTCGTCAACAGCTGTGCCGGGGCCAGACAGAATCCAGGTCCCGCTGTTATACACAAAGTTACACGTGAACTCAAGATTACCGGACACTATCACGTGGACATGATGCGGGCCCGTGAGCTTTCCCTACCTTAGTGTCCACATTTCAGGAATTATATATTTACTATGCAATTGGTTCTTCGTGTCGGTACCATATCACAGGGCACTATATCTCGGTGTGTGGGGAAGCCTCCTTAACAAACCAAGCCTTAAACAGACAAACGACACCTTCAGGAGCCAGAACATGTGCAGAAAGACGCAATCTCACGGGACCATCTGGCTACTCTCATGGCAACGAGCAACGAGCATGCTTCCACGTTGGGCCGAATATGGTAATTCAGTGATCGGAGCCACTGCGGTTGTGCTGGTGTACGTACTCTGTAGTGGGTTGTGAAGCGCTCCCACGCCGGGCCGCGAGTACGTTCCCGAGGGAATCACCCTATTTCATTATCCATCAGCGCCCTTCCTATTTGTGCAGGCACCATGACAGGGCTTTATCAACAATGCTGAGAGTTCGGGCGACCGCTCCTATCGCCCACATTTCTCCCCTTCCGTCGCTGTTGATTCTTATTCTTTGTCTTGATTTATATCTGTCATGCCCGCATTAATTCCCGTGGATAACACCCTTGGAGCGTTACTCATCGGGACCGTCCTTTCGTCTATGTGCGCTCATTATCTGTAATACAATTTCGCACTGCCTCATCGAGCCCGATCGGCCACGTAGTTTGTATGGAGTCACCTGGTTGCAAGTCTATTACTACTATAATAGTCACTGCTCAAGGGATCGTTGGCCTCTGAAGTCCTTTGTGAGTCCCACTACGTGCGGCGTCCCTGCTCGGGATCTTAATGAAGCTTTTGCAGGTCGCTTTTTTGATGTATACCGTGATATTTTCGAGAGCTTCGCTGTCCAATGCATGATGATAACGTCATCTTCGACTAGGCTCGTCGACACGGTCAACCTAGTTTTTGTTGTTCATGAGCCCTATCGAGATATCATCACAAATTTCGGGGATTACGAATCCAGCGCACTCAGACAGCTCTCATGGTAAGCCCGGCCGTTACAAGGTACTGTTCTGGTTGACATTCCTGTGTGACATTTAGGGGTCAATCTGTACGTCTGCCGTGACACAAAGCTCCTCCTGGGACTCACAAAAGCGAACACCTTTCTCAAGGCGATAACTTTATCTACCAGTGCGCCATTTTGTTTTGACCAATTATCGCCCGATTCTTATGCATAGGTAACAGATGTTCTTGAAGTTTCAGTACAGCAGTACGTTTGATGCAGTGATCATGGGGCAACTCTCACTGAAAGGACGTAGTTTCTACGCGTATAGGATCTATCGTCGTGAGTTCACTGGTGTTTTTCATCTGTATGAGACTTATCCTCTTCCAGTTGGCAGGGGTTCGCCATACCTGCCAGCAGCGATCGTACGCTACGCAATTTACTCGGAACTGTGACCTACTCACACGAGCAGTCTGTCGTCTCACTGACCGAAGTCGGTGAGTTCCTCCGCAGCGGCGTGCCTCGAGACTTTCACCTTGTTTTAACCGACTTTGGTAAGGTATTGGGATCGGTGTGTTTCTCCCCTTTGTCCCTTTATTTGTAGGTCGCTAAAGCATTACCCTCGTCTTCAGTGTACAGTACAAAAGTGTCAGCCGTCGTTCCGCGTGTTCTTCCCCCTTTTTTTCTCACGGGTTTTTCAAAATAGCCTGAAGCACATACACGACTCGAGCAGTCGCTTTGAGGTGCGTTTTCCCCTCGTCTGACTATGTGGACTGCAATCCCTAATTGCCGTTCATGCCAGGAGTTTTTAATTCCCACATTATCCTGCAAGGTCCTCTGCGACATCCTTATCACTGTTGGGATGGTTTATTACCTCTTGAGTAAACGCACTCAAGTTCGGAGGTACGTTTGTGCCCGAACATTGCAAAAATCGGTTTACACTGGCTATCTCGCTAGAACGAACAACGTGTTGAACCTTCTTGCGATTTATTCCATCAATTGCGGCACACTTCACTTGTGAGCCAATGCGCCGATCGACGTTGACACCTTTTCTGACAACTGTGCCACTGTGCAGAGTGTTTGCCATCTCTTGTGTCACCGTGGTAAGTTCACATTTACCACCTGTGTCCTCTTGTCAAATATTGACCCCTTGAGCAAAGCTCGCCAAGTATCGAGATACGCTCATATACGTCCCGTCCCTTTTCATTATGATTCGACTCTCACTCTGCGCATTCATGTCCATGTGCGCCTTCTTTGTTCGTTATTCCTTTGTGATATTTCCTGACATTCCTCCCCAGCCTGAACTCGCGTGATACCCTCCGCGAAACGCTCGACGCACGGGAAGATATTATTGTCATGGTCACGAGCCGGGGTCCCACAGTCCCATGCGACACGCAAAATACAACAGAAGCTAGCACAAACACGGCAGTCTCGGAGGGTGTCCCACTTCCAAATTTCTCTGACACGTCGTTCCCAGACAGCGTGATAGCTTTCAACAGAGAAAAGTACCCGGGGTCTTCGATTGATGGTATGAGCGGGCAGATATATAAAAACCATTAGGCTACGCATTGACGCTTTTCTTGCGTGCGTACCGTCATCCCGCTTGCCTGGGCCCTGGTGGGGCTACTGTATACAATCCAAAAAAATTCGGAAGACTGTTTTGTTTTTGACTGTCCTGTACCCATAGAAACTGTAGCTTTGTCTGCGAAGAGACAGCTGGCTGTCACGTGATGACCAATCACTCTCAGGCTTGCAATGCAAACGTTGCTAAGTTACTGTGAACTACTTGGTAAACCATGATCTCTATCGTGCTCTGAAATGTATCCAAACAACTCTAGATGACCTCCCCGGCTGACTTCCCGAACCAGCGGGCACAATCAAGCTTCGCACCATGGTAAGCAAGATGGTAAGTTCCATCTGTTCATTACATAGTTACACCAAGAGTTACACTGCGTCCAGCTAACTCCGAGTCGGCGACTATACAGAAGTGACGGAACCTAAATTCCCACTCTCTTGCTGGGAAAAGTGAGCTGAGTTACCTATCCGGGTAAATTCCAAGGACAATGAATTCCCATGTCCTAGGTAGACCCAAATCGACGGAACCGCTGGCCAGTGACACTCTTCATACGGTTTGATATGCTTTCCCTCAGTTTGACAGCTCCTGAGTTACTGGGCCTGACGTATGCCGTTTTCTCATGGTTGTTGTTAGGAACGTTTACGCAGTATCACACGCGCAGCTATAATCATAATATCACTTACGAACTCACTGTTGCTACGAATACCTCATTGGAATTGATCGATAGCATCAAACTCGGTGTGACTTAGGTTGGTCCAAAAATGCACTATACGCTCCCCTACATCAGGAAAAATGGTAATATATGTTAAGAAATAAGCTGTTTTTCCGATTTTCCAAAATTGTTAAGATAGGTGAGATAAAAACCTCCCTCCAAATTTCCAGTTAGATTTGGTAAAATCTTACCAAATATCTGAATAAATGGACATATCTCAGCATATATTGGGTGAATATGTCCAAAATTGCATCACAAACAGCAGAGTATTTTAGTTGCAAACAAGGGCACTCAGTTATAGTTGCATCCAAAAAACAATAATATATTGTAACTAATAAGAGTACATGAAACTACAATTGATACAGGGTAAGTGAGGGCAGTGACATGGTCATGGCAATGGCCGATGTGTGGCGGGGTGGCAGTGGGACGGGTAGCGGCGGTGTCATGGATTGCCATAGGCCTGCAGGTTCAATATAAGAAAAAAAACAAAACCAAAAAATAAAAATAAAACTTATCTAAATATTGAGCCAAGTGTGTGGCAGCGACATTGCCACGACCGGCGTGGTGGTAAGCGAGGGAGACAGTGGTCCTGCACGAGTTCAACATTAAAAGAAAAAAAAAAGAAAAAAAAAAAAGAAAAAAAAAAAGAAAAACTTATCTAGATTTGTGGAGCCGAGGTAGGAGGGCGTGGGGTCACAACAGGGCTTGCACGTAGCAAGTCGGCACTGTGGTGGGGGTCTTGCGTCCATGTTGGGAATGTCGCTGTGGACCAGCGTGGTGGAAAGGCGAAGTCATTGAGGCACGGCAGTTGGAGGGGATGGCGTGGTGCCGTTGTCCTGTCTTGCATGTGGTGAGGTGGTGGCGAGGACCTGCGAGGTGAGGTGCGAGGTACATTGCATGCGCTGGAGAAGCAAGATGAGAAAAAGAAAAAGAAAAAGAGAGAAAAAAAAAACATATCTTGTCTGCTGGGCCAAAGCCCAGCTCGTCGTCAGCCGCCTCTTCGTGATGAGTGTGGTGAGGAACGGCGGCGGCGGGCGTTGGGGCTGAGGAAGGGAGGTGGCGGCTTGCATAGCCGGCACTCGCCACAGACGAGCGAGGTGTGGGCGTCATCCTTGCGTACAGCGGGTGTGGTGGTAGATCCTTGAGTGGCCCATTAAAAGAAAACAAAAAAAAAAAAACGTACCATTGGCTGCATCTTGTGTTGGCCGTGGGAGTGGAGGTCACACTGGCCGGGCTGAGATGGTGGTGGTGTGGGCGGGTGCAGTGGCCTGGATATCAGCGTGATGAGAGACGAGAAAAAAAAAAAGACTTACTATATCCAAGATGTAGGAGGGAGGTGACGTGGCGACTGGGCATGGCGACTTAGAAAAAAATCGTCAAGCGGAGGCTTAATCTGTGGCGTGAACGCATGAACACCCACTCACTCCATTTCCTCTCAACGCTCCCCCACCTGGGGTTTTTTTTTCTTCTCTTCCCACCACGCACGCAGGCCACCTCCACAGCCTACGCCAGAGGAAAGACGCGGTTGGGGAAGAGCCGGACTTCGGCTCAATGCATAAGTTTTTTTTTTTTTTCTTTTTTTTCTTTTTTTCTTTCATTCTTTTTTTCCGTTTGCAGGACCCCCCGTGCACATGAACCACCACGGCCGTGGCCATACCGGCCTCATCACTACCCCCGACGCGGTACACCATGCCCCGACCGCCAACCCGCCACCACGCCGCCCCAACCTGGCGTCCAAGACCCCGCCACCCCCAACTTAACACCACGCCGCCCTGTTATATCACGCAAGACCCCGCTGCCGTCGCCGCTGACCTGCCACGCCACGCCAATGCAGTGTGCAAGACCCTGCCACCACCGACCCGCCACGCCACGCCAGTACGCCCACCACCACCTGCGCCACGCCACCCCAACACACCACGCAAGACCCCACCACGTGGCCTCAAGACCCTGCCACCGCCGACCCGCCACGCTGCCTCATCACGGCATGCAAGGCCCCGTCACGCGGTTTCAAGACCCCGGCGCCACCACTGCCCCAGCACGCAGCTTCAAGACTCCGCCACTACTGGCATACCCCCACACCATCCTGACATGCCACGCAAGACCCCCACTGCTACCATGTTTCCATAATACATTAATCAAACTGTAGTTACATGTACTCTTCTCAGTCAAATATATTATTGTTTTTTGAATGGAGCTACAGTTCACTAAGTTGCACTGAAGTGCTTTGCTGGATGTGATGTAAATTTGGACACATCCAGTCAAAACATACTGAACATGTGTTCATTTATGCAGATATTTGGTAATATTTCCCAAAATATAACTAGATATTAGAGGGGAGGTCTTTATCTTGCCAATTTTTCACAACTTTTGAAAAATCATAGCAATTATTCATATATTACCATTTTTCTAAAAGTTTCTAAATTTTTTAAAAATTCTAGGATACCGTTTTTCCTGATGTACGCAAGCCCCTACGACCTTGTTTTTCGTGCCGGATAGTTGCCTCTTCAATCTCAATTCGCAACTGTCAGCTACATGTATGGCCTACTAATCTCTCTCTCCCTCTCTTCGCCTATCAGAAGAGGGTACCTAGTTCATCGTCTATGGGCTTTGTAGCAGCATAGCAGGACGGCGCACGTGCGCCACTTGTTGCTTTGGCGGAACATTGATCTATGCAAACGAAATCGGCACCTAATCGGTCGCATACTTGGCCGCAGCATCAACTCGTTGCGCCCCAAGCATTCGGTGCTGCTTCATCACCCACGTTGTCCCCCGATTCCCCGGCTGTTACCGGTTTATTATGGCGGCGTGTTGCTGTTTCACCCCTTCGACCTTGACTCTCACTTATAATTCCTCTTTGGCGTGGCAATGCTACTCGTATTCGTAGCATTGTCGCTTGTCGCATTACTAAATCTCGATCTCGTTGTCATTGTTGGGCTTACTCAGGTAACTTCTGGTAAGGGGAATCGCATCGTTCTTCCAGCTGTGGGCGGACTACGCCGAATGGCACAGCGGGACATAGTGCCTAGCCTCTGTGTGAGAAGGGCACTCGGGCTGTCTATCTCACTTTGTGCATCCGTCTCCCACCCGCTCTCAGGCTGAGGATAAAGGTCAGTACAGTACGCTCAGAGGTGGGTAAAGAGGTCAGTAGCGGTTTCGAGCCTACGGCACCACCGGTTTCATGACTTGACAGCTGGCGAGGAAACGCCAGACCCAAACGTACTAAGCACTTTTTTTTGTTTCATCTTGAGGTGGGACAAATAATGGGCCGAGTCTACCTTGGAGCTTCCAGTGATCTGTCAGCAATCTGTCATGATCCGGTGATTGCTGTTGGATTGCTGAAATGTATTGTGCTGTTCAAGTAACTGACTGTCTCCGTACTGTATTTCTCTATTAAAGTATGGCACACTGATACACTGGCACGGCACCCACAGAGCTGTGAAAGAGGAGCTTGTGGCCGCGTCAGGACCTTACAAATTCGGTGCCATGTCTCAAGGTACAAAGATAACCAGAGTACAGTAAACCAGGTGCTGAAACTTGATGGAACGTAAGGACTGTGGGCTGTGAATTGCTCCCGTGCACACGCTCCTGATGGGATCATTATTCGTGGCTGTCTGCCGTCCCCTCTCTATTCGTGCAGGCGCCATGACGGATCCATTTATCTAACAGCGAGCGAGTTCGGTAATCGACTGCTCTCATTGCCTGCCCTTTCTCCCCTCCGTTGCTGTCGACTCTTATTCTCTCTTTCTTGACTTATATTAGCCATGCCCGCATCACTCCCTGTGGACAACACCCTCGGGGCGTTGTTCATCGGCACAGTCCTCTCGTCTATGTGCGTCTCACTGTCTGTAATACAACGTCGCAGGACCTGATCGGCCGTGTAGTTTGTATGGCGTTACTTGGTTACAGTTTTTTTCCTACTATAATAGCCACTGCTCAAGGGATCGGTGGTCTCTAAAGTCCTTTGTGAGTGCGCCCACGGGCGACGTCCCATACTTTGGGATCTTAATGAAACTTTTGCAGGTCGCTTTTTTGATGTATATATCTTCGAAAGCTTCGCTATCCAACGCACGATGATGACACCATCTTTGACTAGGATCGTTGACACGGCCAACCTAGGTTTCGTTATTCATGAGACTTATCGTGTCGTCGTCACAAATTTTGGGGACTATAAATCCAACGCATTAAAACAACCACCATGGTACGCCGCTCCAAAAAGTACTGTTCTAGCCGGGGTTCTCATGGGCGTCTAGGAGTCAAATCGTATGTCTGCCGTGACACGGAACTCGTCTCGAGACTTACGAAAGCAAATATCTCTCTGAAGGCGATCACTTTATCTTCCAGTGCGCTAGTCCCTTGCGTCCAACTTTTTTCTGCAGTACTTATGTAATCAGTGGTTATTGATGTTTCCGCACAGCAGTACGTTTTCATGTGGTGCTCATGAAACAACTTTTACTGAAAGGGGCCTAGCTTCTACGCGTATAGGATCTACCGTCGTGAGTTTACTGGTTTTTTTTTTTTTTTTTTCATTTGCGTGAGACTTACTCTAGTCCAGTGGGCGGCAGTTCTGCATACCTGCCGACAGCGATCGTACGTATACGCAATTTGTTCGAAGCTGGCACCTACTCACGCGAGTAGTCTGCCGTGTCACTGGCCGCGTTCGGTGAGTTCCTCCTCAATAGCATCCCTCGGGACACCCACATTAATATTTTTTGAGGTTTTGGGACTGGTGTGTTTCTCCTTTATTCGTGGGTCGCTAAAGCATTATCCTCGTCTTCAGCGTACAGCACAACAGCGTCAGCCGTAGTTGCACGTTTTCTTTTCCTTGTTTTTTTCTCACAGGTTCTGCATATAGCCTTCAGCATGTACATGACCTGGGCCGTTTCTTTGAGGTGCGTTTTCTCACAGCCTAATGATCCTGGCTGCAATCTCTAATTGCCGTATACCAGGAGTTTTTCATCGCTTCAATATCTTGCAAGGTCCTCTGCGACCTCCTCATTACTGTTGGAATGGTTTATTACCTCCTGAGTAATCGCAGTCAGGTTCGGAGGTGCGTTCGTGCTTGAACATTACGACAATGACCTCACACTATTCACACTGACTCTCTCGTCAGAACAAACAATGTGTTGAACCTTCTCGTGATTTATTCTATCAATTGCGGTACACTCCACCTGTGAGCCAGTGCGTTGATTGGTTGGCGACTTGTTTGTGACAATTGTGCTACTCTACAGAGTGTTTGCCGTCTCTTGCGTCGCCTTGGTACTGTTCACTTTTTCCTTCTATTTCCTCTTGTCAAACATTGACTCCTTGAACCAAGATCGCCAGGTCTGGACATACGCTTATATACATCCCGCCCCTCTTCATCATGGTTCGGCTCTCATTTTGCGCATTCATGGCCATGTGCGTCGTCTTCCTTTGCTGTTCTTTCCCCCTGACATTATATCCCCAGCCTGAACTCACGAGATAATCTTCGCGAGACGCTCGACGGACCGGATGTCATTGTTGCCACGTTCACCCAGCTCAAGGTCCACACAGGTAACACAGCCCCTTGGGATGCGCAAGATACAGCAGAGGCAATCGCCAGCAAGGCTGTCCCGAAGAGTCGTCCGCCACTTTCAGCTCCCTCCGAAACATCATTCTCAGTCAATATGGTAGCTTTCGACTCGGACAGAGAAAGGTACCCACCCACTGTAGCCGAGGCCATGACGGTATGAGCGAGTAGGTACAGTATATCAAAAACCATCAGGATCCGTGCGTAGATCACACCATACCTCCGATACCGTCGTTTCGCTTGCCAGGATTGGCTATACAGTACTTCCAACATTGCCAAAACGTGCCTTTTTGACTATACCGATAGCTTGGCGCACAGGTCATACGACCGATCTTTGCGAAACGATGCCCCCTTGGCGGGCCTAGCGGGCCTACAGTAGATTACTCAGGGCTATCACGATTGGTGATCACCCACCCTATCATGTTTCCGTGAAGTTCAGCGCTCGCTGCCAAACGAAATCATTTGTTACCCTCTCCTCGCCCCCTTGACCGTCGGCGGGCTATCCACAGTTACTGTATACGGCAGGATGCTTAACGATAACATTCGAGGGGCATCTAATCACATATGATTATTGGTATCAGATGAGGCTAGTATCAAATTGGGGATCGTCTCATCAAGTGGCAACGGTTACATGTCAACCTTCCCAGTCGTGTTGCTTGACACCGTTGCCGTCTTCCTTTCCACCTTCACTGCCTTTCAGTATCCTTCTATATCTGTGCGGAGGGATGATTGGGATTGAAGGCACGTTATTACACCGAAGCAAGAATGGAAGTGTCGCTAGATCGTCTGAATCCCAAGCTGAATCCCTTTCCCTATCACTGCCGTCCGCACAAGAGCCGCAGGTGATCATGGCAAGTACGATCAAGATCACGATCACGAGAAGTTCAGGACAATGGTAGAAGACCAAGTAGAAGACCACCGTGACAGTGACATTAAGTTCTTGCTTGCCACTACGTGAATTGATTTATTTTTGGTATTTTTCACAGCAAGTCTCACAGTCTCACCAACTCCTGGTCCTAAGTTAGTGTGCACTCGGACCCGCTAGCTTGACTCGGACCCGCTGACCACGACAGTGTGAAAACTGCCAGTGGGAAGTAGTCACGTGGTGAGGGTAGCTCCGAGCGGTTCGAGTTTTCCAGCTAAGGTAGGTAGGGTTTCTCAAGTGCGCCATCTATCCTTCAAGGCCTCAAGAGCTCAAGTCTTATGGAACTTCTTCGACCCCCTCCAATGCCTCTGTCTTTAATGACGCAGGTCCAGTCTCAACACCGACGTAGGGCTCTTAGGAAACACAAAATTCCCGCCAATCGCCCAAATATTACTCTTGAGCGGCATCGTGTCCACCCGTCGTACCTGCCCTCGTCCCTGCGTAGCCTAACTATCGCCCACATTCGTTCTCGCTACGGTACGAGTGGAAGGCTGGAAGCTGACGCGCTGTAAAGAGAAAACAGTAATGCCCTATGAAGGTGTTGTCGAACATGCAAAGAAGTTGCTGGACGTACTGGAGGTTATGGTGCAGGTATGTCTGCCAGAGGTGAGGTGCGTCTGTGACTTCAACTGGTATTTGACTGACGCGACGTTTGGTTACAGCAAATACGAGCGGAGGGTTTATCGTCATCACGTTGGCGAAACGAAAGCCCTTTGGACGTTTACGGATGTTGCAGTACCCTTCGCTCCCCTTATTCAATATCCCAGAAGTCATCCGTGTACCCCAACCCGTAGTTGACTTCCGTGTTGCCTTTCAAGCCATGCCGAATAATGTAGTCCTTCAAGTATGTGCAAGAGCACAAAGGGAGACCGCGCCAGTCGAGCTCGCGTCTTCTTTGTGAACATGTGGACAACTATTTCATCTGTACTGTCACGACTACGTATAGACACGTCGCCCACGCGAGTTCATATTCCGCCCTAGGTCGGTTCCCTACCAATACTGGTACAATTTGACTCACCCGCAAACGTTCTATACGGGGAGAACCAATCATTTGAGGTATATCTTTATCGACCTCAGTTCGTTTGTCCATTTTCGTTCTCACCATATGGACATGATGATGATGTGATGTCGTCAATAAACTCAACTTTAGCCTCTCCACGATACTTCTGACTTTCTCCTTTCCGTCTCCCACATATATGTCTTGTGTGCCCCCACACCCTGCACGAACACCATGCCATCGTTCTGTCCTACCACTACTTCCCCACGCGGACCTGACTGCCAAGCTCTCGGCCCCACCCTGCCCACCCGACCGAGATGGCCTTGATGTGTGAATTTTGCACAGGAATATGCACCTGGGACTGGCGGCGGTGCATTTATGCGGAGGGTAGATGTGGAGGGTGATTCAGGATCTGTGGTGTTTGAGGATCCGAAGAGAGGTCATCAGTGAGTCCTCACTTTTCGTAATGTATTCGCGAGCTGATCTATGGAACAGAAACATCTGAGCTACGGTATGAATGTACGCACAAGTCGGACCTGTATACGGTAGCAAAGGAGGTGAAACGGTACGCATAATAGTTGCTGTGTGTCGCACGCCGCTTTGTTAGTCTGCTCCTAAAAATAGATTTAATTTACTAACCGTGGGAAGATCTCTTTCGTCGTCATACATGGCTGAAGTGGTTCTGATCAACGGCCTTGCTAGACAGACTCTGGGTGCCGCTACTCGATTTCCAGACACGGTCGACATGACCTTCAGAAACAGCAGAAGATCAGCAGCTGACTTGAAATGGCCGGAGGCTGTGAAGTCCTTCGGCGCCGGTACGTTACTGATCGACCACATTTTGATCATCCGTCACCACCTTCCTATTCTTATAGGCGCAATAACGGAACCCTTTATCAACAGCATTGCAAGTCCAGACATAGTGCGCCCTCGTCACCCACCTTTTCTCCCCTTCCGTTGCTGTCAACTCTTATTCTCCCTTTCTTGACATGCCCGCATTATTTCCCATGCACAACACCCTTGGGGCGTTGTTCATCGGCACTGTACTTTCGTCTATGTGCGTCTCACTGTCTGTAATACAATGTCGCAGCACCTGATCGAGCCCAATCGGCCATGTAGTTTGTATGGTGTTACCTGGTTGCAAGTCTATTCCTACTATAGTAGTCACTGTTCAAGGGATCGGTGGCCTCTAAAGTGCTTTGTGAGGGCCCCCATGTGCCGTGGCGCGTCATGCTCAGAACCTCATTGAAGCTTTGCAGGTCGCTTTTTTGATGTATGTGTTTTCTTAAGCTTCCTATCGATGCATGATATTAACACCATCGTTGGCTAGGCTCGTTGACTCGGCCAACCTAGTTTTCGTTGTTTACATGACTTATCATATTGGCATCACAAATTTTGGGGATTATCTGTCCAACGCATTCAAACCACTGGCATGGTGAGCCGTTCCAGAAGTACTATTTTAGTCAAGGTTCTTATAGAGCATTCAGGGGCCAACCTGTACGTCTGCCGTGACAGAGCTTGTCCTGAGGCTTACGAAAGCAAATATATCTCCAAAGGCGATAACTTTATCTGCCAGTGCGCTGGTCTTTTGTTATCAGCCTTTGTCCCCAATTTTTATGCATTTTTAACCAGTTGTTCTCGAAGTTCCTGTGCAGCAGTACGTTTTCATGCGGGGCTCACGAAGTAACTCTTCCTGAAAATGATGCAGTTTCTACGCGTATAGGATCTATCGTCGTGAGTTCTTGTTACTTCTTCATCTCGGTGAGACTTATTCTAGTCCAGTGGGCGGGGGGTCTCCTTTCCTCCCAGCGGCGATTGTACGTAGCGCAATTTTTTCGGAGCTAGCACCAACTTACATGAGCAGTCCGTCGTCTCACTGACAGCACTTGGTGAGTTCTCCCTAGTAGCATACTTCGACGTTTTCACCTCATTTTTCCCAACTTTTCAAGGTATTGGGGTTGGTATGTTCCATTCCTTTATTTATGGGTTGCTACGGCCTTATCCTCGTCTTCAGTGTACAGTGTAGAAGTGTCAGTCGTAGTTTCACATGTCCTTTTCTTTGTTTTTTCTCACAGATTCTGCGTATAGCATGAACCACATACACGATCCGGGCATTCACTTTCAGGCACATTCGCTCTTTGTCTTATGATTTTGGCTTTAATCACTAATTGCCACTCATACCAGGGGCTTTCCATTGCGGGGTTATCTTGCAAGGTTGTCTGCGACGTCTTCATTACTTCTGGAATGGTTTATTACCTCTTAAGAAACCGTACTCAAGTGAGGAGGTACGTCCGCCCCCGAACATGACAAAAATGACTTTACTCTGCTCACACCGGCTCTCTCTCTAGAACCAACAATGTGCTGAACCTCCTGGCGATTTATTCTGTCAATTGCGGCACACTTCACTTGTGAGCAAATGCCTTGATCGGTGTTGACTTATTTTCTGACAATTGTTCTATTCTGCAGAGCGTTCGCTATCTCTTCTGTCACTTTGGTACGATTAATTTTTTTTACCTCCTGTATCCTCCTGTCAAATATTGACTCACTGAATAAAGCTCGCCAAGTATCGAAACGCGCTCATATACACGCCGTCCCTGTTCATCATGTTTCGGCTCTCTCTCTGCGCGTTCATGGCCATGTGCGCCTTTTTTGTTCGTTGTTCCTTGACGTCTTTCTGATTCCTGACATTCTACCCCAGCCTGAATTCACGAGATAACCTTCGCGAAACGCTCGACGGACAAGATGGCGTTGTTGTTGCCACGCTCACACAGCTCAAGGCACACGCGGGCCGGGGTACCGTGGTCCCGTCCAGTGCGCAAGATACGTCGGAAGCAAGCATCGGCACCTACACGGCTGTCCCGAAGGGTCTCCCACCGCATTCAGTTTACTCCGATACGACATTCTCAGCAAGTGTGATAGCTTTTGACAGGGAACGGTACGCAGTACCCCCTGTCGTGGTGATGTGAACGAGTAGATACGTCAAACCTCAGGCTCCCTGCGTAGTTCCATTTCGTTTGTTCTTTCGCTCTTTCGTTCTGTCGTCTCTCTTTCCTGTTTGGACTGCTTCCACAATTGGGGAAACAATGGCTTAGGGATGAGATAGCTAGCTGTTATGTACGATCACATACCCTCAGACGGGCCTGGATTACTCATGGTCATCACAAACAGCGTGTGCCAGATGGCCCAGATTACATATTACTATATACCACGTAGTTACGCTGTTCAACAGTCAGCTAACAAACAAATGTATACTTTAACGCCCTCTCTTCGCCGCCCTCCCATCCTTGACTGCCGGCGGGACATTTACTGAATACGGTAGGACACTCATGGCCAACGTTAACTAACAACAGTCTGGCTGGCATGAAATTGAGGGTTATCACCAAGTTACAGTACGGTTGCAGTCAGTCTTTGGGAGTCACAGCCTTGATCTCCGTTTTAGGTTCGACGTGGCACTGCACTGCCAGTGGGAGGGGAAGAGACCGGGGTATGGTTTTTTTTATTTTCAAAAAAAATGTTTATATCCTGGAGTGCAAGCCCGAGGCTTAGACCGGACATAGCCCGTTACATTTGTCCTCGTTATAAGAACTGAGCGGGGTAAAGACATGGGCGGCGGGGCCCCGGCCATTCGCGATCGCGTGGGAAGGTAGGGCTGGGCGTCAGACGCCGAAAGTTCCGTGTGCCGAAGGTCAGCCTCACAGGGACACCTGAGGCCCTGATGGCTTGCCCCCTTCCGTCGGCCTCATGTCCCGCGCCCTGCTCGGGGGGCGCAATACCACCGTTGTGTCTTGCTACGATCTTCCCACGACCCACGCGTCAGTACCCGACTGCCAAGCACTGGATCCCGGCCCACTCGAACAAGATGGTTTCGATGTACGAAAAATTTGTGCAGGAAAATGCACTTGGGACAGATGGCAGCGGCGGGTTTATGTAGAAGGTGGTCTAGAATCTGGAACGTTTGTTGGGGGAGAGGCCTCGCACTTATTCTTAATGGTGCTCGTGAGCTGATCTATTGGGCAGAAAAACCCGAGCTACGCGCTCAACCCGAACCTGTATACAGCATGAAACGGCGCGCATAGTAGTTGTTGCGTTGCACACCTGGTTAGCGGACACACGAGCATACAGTATTATGTCTTGGACACTTAGAAATTTACTCGGCGTGGGAAAGTCTCTCCCTTCTCGTCACGGTTTACTAAGTCGTAGACCTGGCTCCCAGTCTGATCAACGGCTGCGCTAGACAAACTCCATGCCCACCGTCATCCAGACGTTCAATATCTCCAACCATGGTTGACCCTCAGAACTGGTGGAAATCACCCACAAACTCAAAATGACCGGAGGCTGAAATGACCGGAGGCTGTGAAGGGCGCCCAGGCTGCTGAGTCCCTGATCGACCTCTTTTTGATCATCCATTACCGCCCTCCCATTGTAGAGGCGCTATGATAGATGCCTCATTAACAGCGCCGGGAATTGAGCGGAAGACCAGTCCCATCGCCCACCCTTGTCCCTTCCATTGCCGTCGATAATTATCCTCTCTTTCTTGATTCTTATCTGCCATGCCCGCATTGATCCCTGTTCACAACACTCTTGGAGCGTTATTCATCGGTACCGTCCTCTCGTCCATGTGAGTCTCACTTTTGTAATACAATGTTGTACAACCTGATCGGGCCCAATCGGCCATCTAGTATCTATGGTGTTACCTGGTTGCAAGTCTATTCCTACTATAACAGCCACTGCTCGAGAGATCGGTGGCCTCTAAAGTGCTTTGTGAGTGTCCCACGTGCTATGTTCCATCCTCGTGATCTTACTGAGACCTTTGCAGGTCGCTATTTTGATGTATGCATTTTCGAAGCTTCGCTATCAGATCCACGACAGTGACATCATCGTCGACTAGGCTCGTTGACTCGGCCAACCTATTTTTTGTTGTTTACACGACATATCATGTTAGTGTCACAAATTTTGGGGATTATCTATCCAACGCATTCAACCCACTGGTATGGTAAGCCGCTCGCAAAGTAATGTGTTTGTTGAGGTTCTTTATGGGGCATCTAGGGGTCAAACTGTACGTCTCCCGTGACACAGGACTCGTCTAGAGACTTATAAATATCACTTTGAAGGCGACCACGTTATCTGCGAGTGCGCTAGTCTGTTATGACCAACTTTTTGTCAAAAATTCTTATACATATCTAACCAGTCGTTCTCGAAGTTTCTGTGCAGCAGTACGTATTCGCGCAGAGTCCACGAAGCAACCCTTACTGAAAGGGATGTAGTTTCTACGCATATAGGATCTATCGTTGTGGGTTTATTGATGTTTTCTGTCTGTTAAATTTATATTCTTCCAGTGGGCAGACGATCTCCGTACCTGCCAGTAGCGATCGTACGTATACGCAATTTTTTTCTGAGCTGCTCGCCCACTCACCTGAGCAGTCCGTCACCTCACTGGCAGAATTCGGTGAGTTCCTCCGCCGTTGCATGCCTCGAGACTTCGACCCTATTTTTGACCGATTTTTGTAAGGTATTGGGATCTGTATGTTTCTCCCTTCTGTTGCTTTATTTTGTGTCGCTAAGGCCTTATTCTCATCTTCAGTGTACAGTGTAAAAATGTCAGTCGTAATTGCACATATTCTTTTCCGGGCTCTTTTTCTCACAGGTTTTACTTACAGCCTGAAGCACGTTCACGAGTTGGGCATTCGCTTTCAAGTACGTTTTCTCGTCTGATGATGTGAGCTGCAATCTCTAACTGCCGATCACACCAGGACATTTCCATTGCCGCATTATCTTGCAAGGTCGCCTGCGACATTCTCATTACTTCTGGAATGGTTTATTACTTCTTGAGCAACCGCACTCAAGTTAAGAGGTAGATTCTTGTCCGAACATCACATAGACTTCATTACTTTATTTACACCGGCTCTCCCTCTAGAACCAACAACGTGTTGAACCTTCTCGCGATTTATGCTATCAATTGTGGAACACTTCACTTGTGAGCCCAGTGCACCAATCGGCGTCGACTTGTTTTCTGAGAATCGTGCTATTCTATAGAGTGTTTGCCGTCTCTTGCGTCACCTTGGTACGCTTTGCTTTTACCCGCTGTGCCCACTTGTCAAATATTGACTCCCTGAACGAAGCTCGCCAAGTACCGAGATACACTCATATCTACACCGTCCCTCTTCATCATGTTTCGGCTCTCTCTCTGCGCGTTCATGGCTATGTGTGTCTCCTTTGTTCGTTATTCCTTTGCGACCTTCCTAATTCCTAAGATTCTATCCCAGTCTGAACTCACGAAGTAACCTCCGCGAGACGCTCAACGGACCGGAAGGTGGTGTTACCACATTAACCGAGCTAAAGGCACGCACGGGTACCACAGTCCCATGGGGCACGCAGAATACAGCAGAAGCGAGCACCAGCACAGCCGTCCCGAAGAGTCACCCACCATTTTCCCTTTATCCCAACACTTCATTCTCAACCAGTGTGATAGCTCCCGACCGAGAAATGTACCCTGTACACCCTGTAGCCGAGGTCGTGACGGTATGATATGTCAAGTCGTCTGCGTAAATCTATCTCGATGGCTTGGCGACAAGAGGGTTGGCTGTCATGTACGATCAATCAGTCTTTCGAATGACACCCTCTGACAGCCCTGGGTTGCTAAGGTTTATCACAATCGGCGGGCGCCAGATCTCATATTATACGACGTATTTCTACGCCGTTCAGCGCCCGCTGCCAAATGAAATCGCTATTTATCGCCGCCCTCCCCAGACCCCACTCGCGCCTCCACCATTGGCGAGACGTTTATTGCGTACTGTATGGAAGGATGCTCAACGATAACGTCTAAGCGATCGCGAGTCTCAGTGACAGACGGGGCCGGGATCGAACTGGGATCGTGTCTTCAAGTGGCTGCACGCTGGTTGCAGTTGGCCTTCTGAGCTGCGGTGCTTGGTACCATTCCTGTCATACATTGTACTGTGTTACTACAGTTAAAATATTCCAGTCGCGTTTAGTGGTTCGTTCAGTAGATGAGGGTTTTATTCACTACTTGTGTGTTCCCCTATCTCTACGCAGAGAGATTGCGATTGAAGGCGCCGCGTTCTCCAGGAAACGTCCCTAGATTATCCCCATACCCGTGACATGCACAAGCAGCAGGTCCAGCGACCACGACCGCGCATCGTCAAGTGTGCCAAGCATGATGATCAACGGTGCTCGTGGTACACAGATACGACATACGGAATATGCACGGAACCGCGTTGTTCATAACCGTACTAAACGTGCGCCACTACGCATAGATGCCAACACGATCCGACTGCCTGTCATGCGGAGGGAAGGGTCATCAGAATCGTGACATCCTAAAGGAGCTTCAAGGGTGCAGCTTGTCGAGTCGCCAAGTCGGGTCCGATCGGTGTGGCTATGTGTTACGCGCAGTAAGGCGTATCGTTCGGATTCGAGTCGGAGATCGAATCGGAGTTCGGATAATGCCGACAATCAGACGGCGGAGCGATGATGCACAAGATGAGAGGGAAGTCGCGAGTCAACGACGAGCGATCGTTCGAGTTCGTGAAGCCAAAGATGTTTATACGAGAAGTTACTGCAGTTGAATACAGTAAGTCGAGCTTAGAGCTCTTAGTACATGGAAACCTGTCCTTAAGTACTACTGGTAGGAGTCATATGGAAGCTACGAGAACGTCCTTCGAATCATACAGAAAGTGCGAGTCGACAAGTTGGAAGGACGTTTTAGAAGTATAGAGAAGGATCGAGAAATATCGGGGATACGTAGCGTAACACTATGTATGCTGTACACCTATCGCCCATGCTAGACCAGTCTCGCGATCGCAGAGGTAAGTCCCTGAATTATATCGCGGCTGGTGCGTGCCGATGTAGTTTCGTGCACCTCGAATTAAGTCTCCATAGCACAGGCTATTCGGCGGTCATTCGAACTAAATTTCATCGCGCTGGGATGTAGTCACGTGGTGAGGACAGGCTCGGCTCCGCGCTTCGACTTTTCCGGTGAGGGTCAAGTTGGGAATCTCTCGACTGCGTCATCTATCACTCAAGCCACACATGCAGCTTCTTCAACCCCCGTCTAATGCCCCTGACAATAAATTCACTGATCCGGTCTCAATGCTAATGTAGGGCTCAGGGTCTTAGGGAACACAAAATTCCTGCCAATCGCCCAAGCATTACTCTCGAACGGCATCATATCCACCCGTTGCGCTTAGCGTTGTCCCTGCGTGTGACCAACCCCTCGCCTACATTCATTCGGACGGTTTTGTAGTACAAGGGGAAACTGACGCGCTTCGGCTAAGCATGGAGAGAGAGAGGTACCTAGTGAGGGTATAAAAGACGCAAAATAGCTGTGCTAAAGTCATGGGACGATTAAATCTACCAGAGGTGAGGTGGAAGGCTGCGAATGGGTCTGTTTTCCTACTCAGCTTGGACTGCGGCTTGACTGACGCGACTCTTAGTCACCGCAGTCCAGCGGATACGGGCTAGATGGTTTATTGAAACCTCGTTGGCTAAGGTCACGAAACGAAGACGCTTTGGCCCTTCTCGTATGTTACTTTACCCCTCCGTTTTCCCAGTGCAATATCCCATTCAAAACAAGTTTCAGATGGAGCGTCTTCACCAGATGCCCGTCATTCCGGCCTACATTTAACTTGAATGTTATCTTTCCAGAGGCCCCACTGAAGAATGTCCGAGCGCAAGAGTAAAGAGGAAGAGGAAGCTAGTTGAGGACTGCGTCTTCTTCGTGAAGAAACGGGTATATGCGTGTGCTGAGATGGTCAATTCACCTGTACTGACTTGACCACGTTTTGACATGCTGCCCGCCCAAGTTGTACGCGATTCTATTCCATCCTGAGCCGAGATTCTACACTCTACTTATGGTCGACCTAGGTACGCTCTCTATCACTTAGTCAGCACCGGCACAGTCTGAATCGCTTGCAGTCGTTCCTTGAGTCATTTCAGACCAGGAGAACCAGTCATTCAGGACATACCTTAATTGGTTGCGTTGTATTTGTCCATTTCGTTCTCATCATGGGAAGATCAACATGATGTGATATTGTCAATAGGCCGAATTTCAGCCTCTCTACGACATTTGTTGGTTCTCTCCCTCCCGTTGCGCATACGCCTTATGTGCCTCCGCACCCGACGCAGGAGATGCCATACCAGCGTTCTGTCCCACTACTTCTTCCTCACGTGGACCTGATCACCAAGCTCTCCCGACCCACTCGGGGGGCGTGATGGTTTCAGCTTACGAAAGCTTCTGCAGGAACATGCCCGGAACTGACACATCTATGTGGATATCTGGTCTGGAGAGTTCGAGGATCTGGAGAGAGGTCGTAGAGGTCGTCAGTGGGTCATCGCACCTATTCGTAAGGGCGTTCACAAGCTGATCTGTTGTGTAAAAAATCTAATCTATGGTGTGGATATCCGCACCAGTCGGACATTGTATGCGGCATTAAAGAAGGTGAAACGTTACGCATAGTAATTGCGGCGCCACTCTTGGAATTTATGTGCGTGTGAAGATCTTTTCTTCACGATTTACCGTACGTGGCTCTGATTAATGGCCATACTGGACGGCCTCCAGGCCCACTGTTACGCCACATGAACCGACATGACCCTCAGAACTAGCGGAAAATCACTGGAAATGGCCGTAGTGCCCCATTTGTGCGCCGCCCTTGATGGGGTCACCTCAATACCACCTTCCTATTTGTGCAGGCGCCATGACAGGTGCCTTATTAAGAGCGTTGCGACGCGAATGGAAGACAGCTCTCATCGCCCGCCGTTTTTCCTCTTCCGTTGTCATCAATCTTATTCTCTCCTTCTCGACCATCTCCTATGCCTGCATTAATCCCTGTGGACAATACCCTTGGGGCATTGTTCATCGGCGCCGTCCTTTCGTCTATGTGCGTCTCACTGTCTGTAACATAATGTCGCAGGACCTGATCGAGCCCGATCGGTCATCAAGCTTATATGGTGTTACCTGGTTGCAAGTCTATTCCTACTATAATAGCCACTGCTCGAGGGATCGGTGGCCTCTAAAGACCTTTGTAAGTGCCCCAATGTGCAATGTCCTGTGCTCGGGAACTCAATGAAGCCCTCACAGGTCGCTTTTTTAATGTATACATTTTCGAAGCTCCGCTATTGAATACACGATAGTGACATCGTCTTCAACTAGGCTCGTTGACTCGGCTAACCTAGTTTTCGTTACTTGTACCACTTATCAATTTAGCGTCACGAATTTTGGGGATTATCAGTCCAACGCATTCGTATCATGGTAAGCCTCTCAAAAAGTACTGTGCTGGTCGGGGTTCTTATAGGGCTCTAGGAGTCAACCGGTACGTCTGCCGTGACATGGAGGTCATCCTGAGACTTACAGAAACAAATATCATTCTGAAGGCAACAGCCTTATCTGCCGGTGAGCTAGTCTGTTGTGACCAATATTTTTCCACGATTCTTATGCGTTTGTAACCAGTTTGTCTTGAGGTTTCTGTGCAGAAGTACGTATTTCATGGAGGGCTTATGGTGCAACTCTTGCTCAAACGGACGTAGCTTCTACGCGTATAGGATCTACCGTCGTGAGTTTATTGGTGCTTTATATCTGTGTGGGACTCATGTAAGTCCAGTGGGCCGAGGTTCTCTATACCTGCCATTGACGATCGTACGTCTAAAATTTGTTCGGAGCTGCCACTCACTCATATGAACAGTCTATCATTTCGCTGACGTCATTCGGTGAGTTCCTCCCCAGTTGCATGCCTCGAGACTTATTTTCAACTGACTGTTGTAAAGTATTGGGATTAGCAAGGGGATTGGTATATGTTTCTCCCTTCTATTCCTTTAGTTGTGGTTCGCTAAGACCATCCTCATCCTCAGTGTACAATGCACGAGTGTCAGTCGTCGTCGTCATTTCCTGGGTTATTCTTACAGGTTCCGCATGTAGCCTGAAGCACATACACGCACCGGGCAATCACTTTCACGCACGTTTGCTCGTCCGATGATGTGGGCTGCAATCTCTAACTGCCATTCATACCAGGGTTTTTTCATTGCGGGATTATCTTGCAAAGTCCTCGGTGACGTCTTAATTACTGTTGGAATGGTTTATTACCTCTTGAGTGGCCACACTCAAGCTCGGAGGTATGTTCGCGCCTTAACATTGCGAAAACGCGATTGCTCTGTTTATACCGGCTCTCTCACTAGAATAAACAACGTATTGAACCTTCTCGCGATTTATGCTATCAACTGCGGCACACTTAACTTGTGAGGCAGCACGCTGGTGGGCGTTCCCCCCTTTTCTGACAATTTTGCTATTCTGCAGAGTGTTTGCTGTCTCTTGCGTCACTTTAGTATTGTTCACTTTTACCCTTGTGCCCTCTTGTCAAATGCTGACTCCCTGAACTAAGCTCGCCAAGTATCAAAACACGTACATATTTGCGCCCTCCCTCTTCATCACGATTCGACTCTCTCTCTGCGCATTCATGTCCATGTGCGTCTTTCGTTTGTCACTCTTTGCGACCTTCCTAATTCCTGACATTCTGTCTCAGCCTGAACTCACGAGATTACCTCCGCGAGATGCTCGACGGACCGGAGGGCGTTGTCACATTCACCCAGCTCAAAGTACGCACGGCTACTACGGTCCCGTGGGGCGCGCAAGATACTGCGGAAGCAAACACCGATGCGACTGTCCCGAAGCGCCCCCCACCAGCTTCGGTTATCTCCGACACGCCGTTCTCTGACAGTGTGATAGCTCTTGACAGTGGAAGGTACCCAGCACCCCCTATAGCGGAGGTCGTGACGGTATGACCGAGTGGATATTCCCAAACTGTAAGGACCCATGCGTAGATCCACTTCGTGCACATGTACCATCGTTTCCCCTGGCTAGTTGGGCTATACTTCCAACAATGCCAAAAAATGCTTTGTGGAAGGCCGCCAGGAACAAAGCATACATTTTTACTAGAGGCCGCTGTTGTTCAGACTTTATCCGGAATTGTAAATACGAGTTCCTTAACGAGTTCCGTAAAGATAATAGTAAGGTATCAGTCGCATTTATGAACGCGTCGTGTATTGGCACTGGCAGAAACGTCAAACAAAAGGTAGTAAAGATCAGGAAGGTCATCAGTCATAGTAGTAGCCTCACTAGTAGGTAATATGAATCAAAACTAGTCCGAACTGAGGCAGAAACTGAATGCGATTATGAGTCAGTCGAGATGCGACGGTGTAGATAGTAGCTGCGAGATAATCGATAGTTGTCCCTAGAGGAAAACGTAGACAAAATACGAGACTAGAAAGACAAGGTAGCCGTCGGTACGGAACGCTCAAGCACGCAAACAGAGAGAGAGAGAGCAGAGGGGCAAGTTGCTACCGTCCGCAAGGCGAGGCTTGGGGTCTTATCTACACAAGCAGTCATCGAATATCTAATGTATTCCGCAACGTGAGGCGCATTGACGTTCGCCATGGGGTTCGTTGACGTAGTATTGGCGTTGACGTGGAATGGTGTGAATATAGGGTCGATGGGTGTAGTTTCGAGTACAGACCGAGGCTGGTCCTTACAACAGAAAGGAGCAGGCCAGCAGATATCGCAGACACTAAAGTTGTGCCTGTTGACCACATTACATCGTCTTGACGCCCACTTGGCGAGAACGAAAAATGGACAAACGCACCGCGATTAATGAAGATATATTGGTTCCCTTCCAGAATGTCTGCGGGAGATTCAGATTGTGACAGTCGGCACGGGCTCAGGGTGGGAATGGCTGCGTTGGGCTTGTGTGGGTAACAGGTCCGTAGCCTTGGCACGCATATACCTGCTTGTTCGCAAGGAAAACGCAGGTGTCGACTCACTGCGGACATCCTCTTTGCTTTTGCACAAAGGAGGACCTTCTCTAGCGCCACACCCGGAAAGACAACATGCAAGTCGGTGGGTTGAAGAAGGAAGAACGTCTGAAATGACGCTGGTGAAGACGCTGCATCCAAAAGTTCGTTTTAAAAGGGGGGATAACGCACAAGGGGGGCGGAAGGGAGGGCAACATCTGTGAACGTCCAAAGCACCTTCGTTTCGCCAACGAAGTAGTGGGGAACCCTCTGGGCCATATCCGCTATGACCAAGAGTCGCGTCAGTCGAGCCCCATTTGAAGTAGAGTAGGAACACAGACCCATCTCATTCGCAGCCATTTACCTGCCCCATAACCTCCAGCACGTGTAGCTGGTCCCTTTCCCCCCATTCATTGAAACGGGACCTCCAGTAGATACTAAGTTACTCCTTTTTCTATGTCAGCCGACACGCGTCGACTTCCACTCTATAACGAATGGTAGGACATTTTGGGTTCCTATGACCGTAGTCGAGAGGCAGGCGTTGAGAGCGGATTGATGTCATTAGGGGAGGACGCGTTGGACGGGGTCGAAGAAGCTGTATGTACTGTAGAAGGGATAGATGACGCACTCGAGTGAATGACTCACACACTCTCGGAAACTCGAAGCGAATCCCCACCACGTGACACTTCCCACTTTGTCATGCACCGGGACCGGGAATCGGTGCGACTTGCCGTGGAAAATACTTCATAGGGGAGAGATCTTATGTATAACGTCCTCACTGTCTTCTGTCATTGCCCTCCGGGAACGACTCGCAACCGTGGTCGCTGGGCCCGTGGCTCGTGCGTATGACGGAGAAAGAGGCGATCTGGTTCGCTTCCAGTGTAAGAACTTCAATCGCATCCCTTCGCAGAGACAGTGAGATGCAATGACTAAGACCCGCGTCTGCCGGTGCCAGATCCCCAATGAGTCACCTTGTGGGACCAGTCTTCCAGAAAGTTCAAAAGCATAACGGTAACAGAGTTAAGCACCTCAGCTCCGAGTCAGAAGGCTGTACTGCCACTTGATGACTCGGAGGCGATCCCACTTTGACGCCAGCCCTGTCTGTTACTAATAATATGTGACCGGATGATCCCATTGTTATTGATGAGCGTCCTGCTGTATACAGCAAGGTATACAGTATATGTGGAAGTCTGCCGGCGGTCAATGGAGCGTGGGTGGGGAGATGGCATTAAAGAGTGGTTTCATTTGGCAGAGAGCGCCGAACTTCACAGAAAATACAGTACTGTACACTACGTGGTACTAAAACATGACACGAGATCGGGCGCATGCCCACCGTGATATGTTTCATACAAAATGTAGTGGTCGCGCTACGACCGGTCTTAGTCCCCGGCCTGTACCCCGGTAATACTATAAATGGGTTTTACAGTACTATAAAAAATATCTAACCGGCCGGAGGGTACGAAGTGCCGATCGACCACGTTCTAATCGACCATCGCTGGCACCGCTTCCTACTATTTGTTCAAGCGCCATGACAGAAGCCTTTATCAACGGCGCTGCGAGTCGAGACGTTGAACACTCCCATCACCCACCTTTTCTCCCCTTCCGTCGGCGTCGACGGCGTCGATTCTTGTTCTTTCTTTCTTGACCCTTATCTGCCATGCCCGCTGAAATCCCTATGCACAACACCCTTGGCGCGTTGTTCATCGGCGCCATCCTCTCGTCTATGTGCGTCTCACTGTCTGTAACACAATGTCGCAGCACCTGATCGAGCCCAATCGGCCATGCAGTTTGTATGGCGTTACCTGGTTGCAAGTCTATTCCTACTATAGTAGTCACTGCTCAAGGGATCGGTGGCCTCTAAAGTGCTTTGTGAGGGCCCCCACGTGTCATGGCATGTCATGCTCGGGATCTTATTGAAGCTTTTGCAGGTCGCTTTTTTGATGTATATATTTTCGAAAGCTTCCCTATCAATTACCTGATGTTGACACCATCGCCGGCTAGGCTTGTTGACTCGGCCAACCTAGTTTTTGTTGTTTACACGACTTATCATATTGGCGTCACAAATTTTGGGGATCCATCCAGCGCATTCAAACCATCGGCATGGTGAGCCCCTCCAACAGTACAGTTCTGGTTGAGATTCTTATGGGGCATCTAGGTGTCTACCCGTACGTCTGCCGTGACACAGAGCTCATCCTGGAACTTACAAAAGCAAATCTCTCTCCAAAGGCGACAACTTTATCTGCCAGTGCGCTAGTCTGTTGTGACCAGTTTTTATCCCCAATGCTTACGCGTCTATAACCAGTTGTTCTTGATGTTTTGGTACAGCAGTACGTTTTCATGCGGGGCCCACGAGGTGACTCTTACTGAAAAAGACGTAGCTTCTACGCGTATAGGATCTATCACCGTATGTTCCTGTTTTTTCTTCATCTGTGTGGGGCTTATTTCGGTCAAGTGGGCGGGGGTTCTCTATTCCTGCCAGCAGCGATCGTACGTCTACCCAATTTACTCGGAGCTGGCATCCACTCACGTGACCAGTCCGTCGTCTCACTGATATCACTTGGTGAGTTCCCCCCTAGTAGCATACTTGGACCCTTTCGCCTCAATTTTTCCGACTTTTTAAGGTATTCGGGCCGGTATGTTCTATTCTTTTATTTGTGGGTCGCTGAGGCCTTATCGTCGACTTCAGCGTGCTGTGTAATAATGTCAGCAGTAATTGCACATGTTCTGTTTCTTGTTTTTTCTCACAGGTTCTTTATATAGTCTGAAGCACATCAACGATCCTGTCATTCATTTTCAGGCAAATTTTCTCCTCGTCTGGTCATTTGGGCTGCAATCACTAATTGCTATTCACACCAGTCACTTTCCATTGCCGCATTATCTTGCAAGGTCTTATGCGACGCCTTCATTGCTTCTGGAATGGTTTATTACCTCCTGAGTAACCGTACTCAATTTCGGAAGTACGTTCGTCCCCGAACATGGCAAAGATATCGTTACTCTGTTTACACTGACACACACTCTAGAACTAACAACGTGTTAAATCTTCTCGCGATTTATTCTATCAATTGCGGTACACTTCACTTGTGAGCGAGTGCGCCGATCGGTGTGAACTTTTTCTGACAATCGTGCTATTCTGCAGAGCGTTTGCCATCTCTTCTGTAGCTTTGGTACTATTCATTTTTACGTCCTGTGTCTTCTTGTCAAATATTGACTCCCTGAATGAAGCTCGCCAAGTATCAAGATACGCTCATATACACACCGTCTCTCTTCATCATGTATCGACTCTCTCTCTGCGGGTTCATGGCCATGTTCGTCTTTCTTGTTCGTTGTTCCTTGACGCCTTTCTGATTCCTGACATTTTATCCCAGCCTGAATTCACGAGATAACCTTCGCGAGACGCTCGACGGACAAGATGGCGTTGTTGTTGCCACGCTCACACAACTCAAGGCACGCACGGGCCGGGGTACCATAGTTCCGTCCGACACGCAAGATGCAATGGAAGCGAGTATCGACGTCACTGTCCCGAAGAGTCTCTCACCACATTCAGTTTACTCCGACATGTCGTCCTCAGCCAGTGTGATAGCTTTCGACAGGGAAAAGTATCCAGTAGTACCCCCTGTCGTGGCGATATGAGTGAGCAGGCATATCAAACCTCGGGCTCCCTGCGTAGATCCGTTTCGTGCGTTCGTACTGTCGTCCCTCTTGCCTGTTTGGACAATTCTCCCACCATTGCAAGTGTGCTTTGTTTTTTTTTTTTTTTTTTTTTTTTTTTTTTTTGAACCATGTTTATTCCGGGACAGTACATAATACAAGACCGGTCTTCGACTCCCTACAGAGCGAAATTTGAGCGAGAGGTAACGTACGAGAAGTCACGTGCGACGAGGCGAGGGTAAGGAATGGAGCCACCTCATGAAGGAAGGCTGGGTACAAACGGAAAGGGGTAGCATACCGCGCAAAGTAAAGTAAACGGCAGAGGAGTAATATAAGAGGGTAAGAAATGAGTCACCGCGTCGGGCAGCCGGTTTTAGGCTGGGTCCAGATCGTAGGCAAGCAGGTCTTCATTGGGCAGGGCAGGGTTAGCGAGGTAGTGTTGAAGCTCCGTTAGTCTCCGCTCTTGTGACGAAGGAACGGCGACTGGAGCCTCCAGGTTCGGTTTAGCGGCCAGTTTGGTGAGTTGGAGGAAGCGGAGGAACGTGTAGACGGTAGTGGTGGGTTCCCCGGCAAAGAGGTCGGTGGGATCGATGCGGGTCAGTGGGTCCAAGGGGTAAGGGGAGTCGTCGTACGGGTCGTTGTCGGCGACGTCATGGGGGTAAAGGAGTGCACGCTGCGGTTTGAAACGGGGGCAGTCGTACACAAGGTGATAATAGGACTTATCCGGGAAGCCGCATGGGCATGTGGCGACCTCAGGCGGGAGATCGGGCCGGTGTCGGTTGGTGTAGTCGGATGTAAAGGAGTGGAGAGTGGCGAGTTGAAAGGCGGTGGTGTGTGTGCGGCGGGTGATGGGTGTGTATGAGGGTTCTGGCTTTTTGGGGGGTATGGCGGCCAGCCATAGAGGGTGGTTGCGTCCATCGGGTGGTTTGTGATAGTGGATGGAATGCCCGTAGGCGTTGGGAAGTTTATGTTGGGGGGTGTCGGTGATCATGCGGATCCACTCTGTCCCCCATGCTTGGAAAGCTTTAGCCCGGCACATTTTCTTCACATGCGCGGGTGACTGAATTTTGTGGAGGGTGGCTGCCGGTGCCTGGGTACATGCCTCGAGCGCTGCCTGCCGTGCCTGTTGATCCGCTGCTCGCTTCTTGTGCGAACTGGCCCACACGAGGTGGATCCTCGTGTCCCTGTGCGTAGAGTAAAAGGAAGTAAGTGCGTGATGAAAACGTAGGACGTCAGACTGATGTGTGAGTGATCGTGTATGTGTAATACCCCGGAGGGCGGCTTCGTCGTTGGAGAAGATGTATATATGTAAGGGAGGTGCGCGTGACAACTCAGCTGATATAAACTCGGCGGCTTTGGAAATGCCGAAGAGGTGGACGTCGTGGGTCTCTACCCCTGAACCGAGGGTCCATGTCCGAACACACGGCTCCGCCTCTCCCTGCCAGACCGAGATGGCTGCGCCGCCTACGTTGAGGTTATCAGGCCGGTTGCGATTGCTCACAGTGCCAGCCACCCGAATTAATACCGTACTTGCTTCTGCTCTTGACGTGTATAGGTTGTTGAGCAGAGCGTTCCGGCGGTGGGGATGGGTCTTCCCTTCACAGGACACGTGCGCTTCCCAGTTGTGTACCTCCCAGGGAGCGACGGCCGTGATGTCGACACGTGCGGTCAACAGGGGGTCAACGCGCGCGCCGAGAGCCTCCAATGCAGTGGGGCGCTGGTTCTGAGTGGTACGTCTTCCAGACCTGACGTATAGTGCACTGTTACACACCACCCCTCCATTGCTGGAGTGTGGGCCGTTCTGGACCGGGGGGTCCCAGTCAGCGCCCAAGCGGGCAACTATCTGGGACGTCCGGGGGACACGGAACAGTCTGATGGCAGAAGTGGCAGTTAGTTTCTCCATGTAGTGCCGGGCAGGCAAAATACGTAAAAATTCATGAAGGGGTGCCCTAGGGGCGGTCTGAAAAGACCTGGATATGATCCGCACCCCTTCGTTCATAACTACCTGTATCTTGTTGAGGAGGCTTTTCTTCTTTCTTGACGTCATCCAGAGCTGGCATCCGTAAGACAGAACCGGCATGCATACTGCGTTGAACAGCAGACGCCAGTTTGCCGTGGATATGCCTCTCTGGGAGTTGCCGAGGAGCTGTAAAGCCTTCAGGGATGCACGTGCCCGATTGCACATCGTGGTCACGTGCGGATCCCAGTCTAGGCGTTGGTTAATGAAGAACCCTAGGTAGCGTATGGTAACGGAGGCTTTAACTTGGTAATAAGAGTGGGTGGTGGGGTCAGGTAGGTAAAGGAGGGTGGGCGGGGGTGACCGTGAATTTTTGCGGGTGTATGGGGGTGTAAAGTAGATGAGTTCGGTTTTGTCCGGTTCACAAACTAAGTTGGATCGTCGAAGCCAGTCTTCGCACTGTCGGTATCTTTCTCTGAGGCCTGTGTCGACTTCTTCCCAGGTGTTGCCATGTGAGAAGATTATACCGTCGTCGACGTACATCCCTAGGGTGGTGTTGGTGGATGGGGGGGCGAGCTTGAGGAGGGAAGACGTGTATATAGCGGAAAGGATGGGGGAGATGGGTGAGCCTTGTGGGGTACCAACCGGTTGGTCTTGGAGGTCCGCTAAGGCTGCGTTGAAGGACAGAGCGACTTTTTGGTCCGTGAGGAAGACGCGGACCCATGCCGCGATCGACTCGGAGAAGCCGAGGATCCGCAGCGTGTGTACCAGGCGGTCTCTGTGTACGTGATCAAAGAAGCCCTTGATGTCGAAAAGAAGCGCTGCGCACTTCCGCTTGACACGGAAGGCGCATTGGACGTCATGAGTCAAGGCCAGGCCAGCGTCCAGTGTGGAGGAAAAGGCCCGTGTGCCGTACTGATTGGTGGGGAGGAGGTGGTAGCGATCGGCGTCATAGAGGAGGCGCTTGGCGATGACTTTCTCGAGCAGTTTGCTGAGGCATTCAATGAGGCTGATGGGTCGATATGCTTTGGGTGCCAAGTAGTCGTCCTTGCCTGGTTTCGGGATCACCACCACGATGGCCTTCCGCCAGAGGGCGGGGTGATGTCCAAGTTGGATGCAGGCATTGAAGATGTGAAGAGCGTGCTTCTCGATGCTGTCCCAGCACAGTTTGAGGATCGTCCAAGATACTCCGCTCTCCCCGGGCGCAGACGCGTTTGAGCATGAGGCCAAGAGGGGGTCAACCTCTTTGGCTACTATGGGGGGGAAGGGACGTGTGGGTAGCGGTGGAGGATCGTCTGGTTGGACGACGTCAATCACGCCGAGGGCACTTTGTTGTACGAAGAATTTTCCTGCCAGGGTGTGGGAGATGTCGGTTTGGTTTGTGAGAACGGTGCCGTCGGGATGTCGTAGGGCTGGGATACCGGCGAGTCTGCGGCCGTGTCTCCACGAGGCGAGATCCCATATGTTACCCTTTTTGATTTGATCGTCGTAGTAGTCCCGTTTGGCTTGTCGTGTGGTGCGTTTAAGGTGTTTTTGTGCCTCGCGGCGTTGGTCGCTGTCCCCTTGCGTGTGTAGTCGGAGTCGAGTTACCGCCTCCCGGCAAGCATCGTTCCACCATGGGTTATTGCGTTCTTTTGCGGGGGCTTTGGTACCGAAGTGTGAGTGTGAAGCCCTGGCGATGGCCTCCTGTAATGACTCGGCGGCCAGGTCGATGTGGGCGGTAGACACCATGGGGGTGAGGGGTGGTAGATGCGCTTCGATGTCGGCCCTCCATGCCTTGAGTACATCCTCGTCCCATGTGACCGAGAAGGAAGTGATTTTGTGTTGCTTGGGTCCGCGGTGTGTACCTGCGATTGACCAAACTGAGCGGATGCCTGCATGGTCAGATGCGATCGACGCCTCCCAGTCAATGACTGGGGGAGAAAGGTCCTCCGATGCAGAGGCAGCGAGGTTGTGCCAGACAAGGTCCAGCACGCTGTCGCGCTCATTCTCGGTGCCTCTCCTCGTGATAGCTCCGGGCTTGGAAGCCAGATCGAGGGTTTGGGTCGCAGCCCATGCCTCCAGATCGGTGTGTTGAGGTGAAAAGGATGACCAATCCCTCGGAGACCATCGAGGGGAATGAATGTTGAAGTCACCGACTAATATGGTCGGGACCGTAGGGTCTAGGTCAAGAGTCAGTAGTGAGCGGAGAGCTGTGGGGTCAGCAACGTCGTTGTAGAAGTTAATGATACGTATGGTACGTGTGTGTAGGCGAGCGTCGACAATAAGTAGGGAAGGGTGGGAAGCTAGGTCCAGACGTGGGATAATATGTACAGGGTGTAATCGTCTTTTGGATGCTAAACGGCTATATTTACGTGCGTATATCATAACTTTGGCTCGTGTGTTGGTAGTGAAATGGGGATAGAAGAGGGACCAGCTCCGGTGGTTCGCCCCACCGAGAACTTCAATTCCCTGTCTTGCGCCATCCGCTCGCGCGGTCCCCACGGTGCCAAACCATGGTTCTTGGACGCAGATAATGTCGTCGTCTTCGTTGGTAGATAAGAGGGCGTGCATCGCGTCGTTACGTCGGCGCATGTTGACTGAGAGTATGGTTGTATTATGCATAAAGAGGGGAACGGATGGTGTCGTTGATGATCGACCAGAGGTGCTCGCCCTGGGCGATATCTTTGAAAAGAGTGATTGGGTAGGAAGTGATAAGGAAGTCAATCGTGGCGTCAGTTAGGGGAGGAAGGGATGTATCAAGGGCGAAGTGGTAGTCATAGTTGCTCTGGGTGACCCGGCGCATCATGAGACGGTCAGTGTCGGCGAGGGGTGGGATTGCAGGGGTGTCTTCTTCCCCGGGGGCTGCGAAGTGTTGTCCGTCTTCAAGGATACTGAGCGTGAAGGTGTAGGGGGAGACGCGTCCCCACCGTTCCCTGAAATCCTCTAGCGCACGTCGGGCTGCAGCCATAGAGCGTTTTTCGGTGAGGGTGCGTTCCGTGTGGTGAGATGTGATGGGGAGTCCATGCTTGACGGCGAAGCAGAAGGCTGGGGATTCAAGAAGGGTGGTGGTAGGGTCCTCGTCTGGGACGAGGTGCCAGTCCTCCGCTAGGAGGCGGCGATTGGTGTCGCAGTCGGGTTGGTTGGCCGGGCATATACGCTCGATGCAGGCTAGAGACTGTTCAAGGTCCGCACCATGCTTCACATGAATGACGCGAACATCCTCGGCGGACGGGAGGGGAACTTTGGGGCGTTGTGAACGTGGGGCCGAGATGGCTGAGACAGGAGGTTGATCAGCGTTGAACTGCGCAGCCGCGGTGTGGGGTGCGGGTGGTGCCGATGTGGAGGTGAGTGGGCGGGCAGCGACTTTCGATCGTTTGCGCTGACTTCCGGTTTGTCCACGTCCATGCCGGCGCACTGTAGTGAAACCGTCATTCGCATCTGCAGTCGCGGGGACGGCCTCCCTTTGTGTAGGGACTAGTCCTTCCGCCGGGGATGTGTTGACGGTCGTGGCTTTGCCCTTGGCAGAGGGTTTGGCTGAAGAGGTTGCACCAGGAATAGACGGATCGGGCTTGGGTGCTAGAGGAGGGGGGGCGAACCCCTTCTTCATAGGGCACCAAGGCGACCGAGTCGCGTGGTTTCCTTTGCAGTTCAGACATGGGAATGTACATTTACAAATCCCAACGACTTCGTGCGGGTGGGGGCAATGAGTCGCGTGATCTTCAACATGGTGTGATCCACCACATTTCACACAGCGAACGGAGTTGGGGGGGAGAGGGCAGGCTGGGGAGTCCGTGGAGTGGCCAATGGCATGGCATCGTCTGCACATGCTGATGGTCGGGGCATCTCCAGTGATAAAAAGTTTGACCTCGGAGTTGAACATATACATCGGGTTGGCCTTGGCCGCGTTGGAGACTTGGCCATTGTGATCGGCGTAGGTGAATGAGACCGTGGAAGATTCTTGTTCCGCTACGCGGTGTATGGATCCCTGCCAGTGGGGGGCTACGCAGAAGATTGCATGCTTGAAAGGGACATTGCGGATAAGTTCTAACCGGAGTTGTTCATTGGAATAGATAGTGTGGTCAGGTCCCCGTGTGGAGACGCCGCGCAGTTGGGTGTATGTCCATCCGTCGTTGGGTACCACGTATCCGGTCATGAGGGGGTTGACAAGGATATTCCAGAAGGGGTAGATGTTCGCAAAAGGGATGTTAGCCCCTTGGAAAGTGTAAATGAAGTTGTGGGCTGAGGCGTTAGTCGACCATCTGCCCGACAGGAGGATAAGCGAGCCGCCAGAGACTCGTTCGATCTCTGTCCTAGCTTCGGCTACAAAGGTTGAGGGAGCGCGTTTGAAGAGGTGTAGTTCCACCTGTGGGTCTTCGACGCCATGTTTCCTGATGACGGTGATTTCTGTGGTCGTCGAGGTTGATCGGCGGGCGGCAGTCTCGGGTCGAGACTTCCCTGTTGGGGTACGACCAGTGCCCTGTGTTGTTGCGCGGCTTTGTGAGGCGTTCTTGGATTGTTGTTGAACGGCCTGCTGAGTGACGACGCCTGCCCAAGATGTGGGCATAATGGCGGACGCGGTAGGTTTGCCCCGAGAATTGGTGGTAAGGGGAACATGCCTGTCCGGCGGGGGTTGGAAGGATTCGCGTACGACAACAGGTGGTGCCTGGGGGTCAGCCTGCGCTGCTGGGGTGGATAGTTCGATAATTGGCTCCGATCCAGGGTCATCAACTCGGGCAAAGCACAGAGTCTCATCCATTGGATGGGAGCCAGAAGCCACTGTGTTGGGCAAAGAAGGGGCTGCCACCGCCTCCTTTGCTTTAGCAGGTTGCTTCTGTGGTTTGGTGCGAGGGTCGCAGGAAGCGAAGAGGGATTCGATGCGCTTGTTCTGCACATCAAGTCCGTTCTCCAACTTCGCCTCGAGACGCGCGATGGTCACGTTGAAAGCCGCGATCAGGGAGGCGAGGTCACCCATGGCAGCCGGGGGTGGCGCGGGGTTCACTGCAAGCTTCTCGTTCGGCGGCGTCAACGGAACTGGGATAGGAGCTGCCAGGGGCAGTGGAGCGCTGGGGTTGTGCTCCGGGACAGGTGATGGAAGGGGAGCGGCAGCCGGCTGTCGCGGTGGCGCGTGCTCGGAGGCCTCTAGCCCCGGGTTATTACGGGTGGCAATTTCTGCGGCGTTCTCGAGTGCATAGGCAAAGTCCTCCTCCATGGGTGTGGGAGGGGGGAGGGGAACGTCAAGACGCGTGGGCGGGGACATGGGGGTCATCGTGATCGGGTCTGCTGGGTATAAGGCCAGTGGTGCGAGAAGTGGAGCATCCTCGTCCGTGCGGAATCGCTTCACCCATACAGGGGTTGGTGTGACGTTGGGGTCGTGTGGTAGTGAGGAGGTGTGGAGTTGGGGTGGTGTGTGAGGTTCCGACTGTGCGGGTGTCGGGGCCCGTGACGGTGGGGAGCTGGAGAGCTCGTATCCGTCAACGACGAGAGGACCGAGGGCGTATTTCTTGAACGCCTCTAGCTCTCTGGCTTTAGCAGCCTCGTCTATCGGAGTGAGGGCAAAGCCCAGTCTGTTAGCCTCTTTACGGAGAAAAGATAATTCGCGCGCATTGCGATAGTGAGTCTTCCAGTACTTTACCGATGTGCGTACTGTATCCTTGTGCGTTTCAATGTCAGCTATCGCCTGTTCCCGGATAGCGGTCCATTCATCCCGGGCGCTGCGTTCCAACTGTTCTCTAATGAGTTCTTTCTCTCCTTGTAAGGAGGTTGCCAGGTTGTCTTTGTACTCGCGCAGCACATCCTCAGCCAAACGGCGGCGGTAATCTTGGTTCAAGAAGGCGGAGGTGGGATCCTCCATGATGCCTTTACGGATATCTTCATCGATGTTTGCTTTGTATTCGGCAACGCGTTGTTGTACTTCCGCGCGTATAGCCGGTTCCGCGTCGTGGACTACCTGTGAAACAGTGGGTGGGATCGGATCAGCCTTCGCTTTGCCCTTAAGGCGTGCAACATCCCCAAGTCTGGGGTTCAGGGCGTCCATGGCTGAGTGCATCGCATCAACAAACTCGCGGCAATAGACCTCACGCCATTCCTCCAGATTGGTGAGTGCTTCCTGGTTCAGGTTCGCGAAGATCTTGGCCTTTACGGCGTCTTTGATCTGCTCCATCGCGGTCATGTCAAGTCGGATTCGTTCGCGGTATTCCGCGAGGAACTCCTCCTTACACTGATTACGAAGGCGGGCCTCCTCCTGCTCCGTCAGAGCAGTGGGTTTGGAGGCCGCGGATCGTTTTTCAGGATGGGGGAGTTTGTCATAGACGAGGTTAGTAACATGGTCGAAATAGGAGTTGGGCATTGCGCTATCAGGGTGATTACCTGCCGTGCCGAAAAGACCGGCTATTTGGTTCGCCATTAGAATGACAGCCCCGCCCTCATTGACAGGGCGAAGCAAATCCTGGTGTATGGGAAATGCGTCCGAGTTGTTATTGAGAGGTAGGGTCTTGTTCTTCAGGGGTGCGGGAGAGCGGAGAGCGCCCCGTATGATGGCACTCAGGACGCCCATAGTGAGGCGCATCCACGAGTGAGGGGTCAGGATCTTGGTAATTAATTCGCCGTCGCGTTTAGCGGCACCAGCGTCTAGTGCCGTCAGCACCAGAGTCGCGGCCGCATGGAAGGTCTCAGTAGCGACAGGCATGTCAGGGTCTTTGCGGAAAGGCAGGGGGTTAGTAATACGGTATCCGCCCCAGCCGAGGGCTGCTTGGCCGACTGCCTGCATGAGTTCCTCGGTCAGGAGGTCGGTAACCGAGTCAAGCTCCTTGGTCTCGGCCTTGGACAGGTGCAGGCTTTCGTTATCGATGTCTGGGACGTCAGTGTCAAAGGGGCGAGGAAGGAAACCTGCCCTGATGGCGTCATTAACTGTGGAAAATGCGATCGGGGCATTCTGGCCCGACATGCGTGAGACAACACGATCCAAAGAGCCTGTATCAGAAACAGTCTCTTCGGTAACGTGGGTCCATGCGGAGGCAGTGGACGCGGCCCTAGAGCGGGCACGAGGTGTGGTATTTCCACCAGGTGTTCTGCCGCGTACGACGATTGTTTCAGGTTCAGCTGGTAGGTTCGTGTTAGTAATTTCTGGGACGGCATCCCAGAGGGCTTGTGAGTCGATGGCAGGGACTGTGGGTTCTTCGGATTCAGGGGAGCCCATGTTGGAGTCCTGCGGGGATCGCCCGGCCGCAGGAGAGGGGGAAGAGGAGGGTATTACAATGGGGGCGAGGGGGTCCCAGTGGGCGTTCCCGTCGTCCCTTCGACGGGGTTGCCCATGACCGTCAGCGACGATGGGACCCAGGGTGGCAGCGTTGTACGTCCCCGAATTATTCAAGGGACCTGTGGATGGGGAAGCGAGGGGCAATGGGAGTGCAGTGAGTTTGGTGGGGGAGGAGTAGTCGTGATGCGGAAGAGGGAAGTTGGCGTCGGACGCCATAGTGCAATACTGAAGGAGGTCGCGAGCTAGGCCCAGGTGGTTTCCCCAACAGCGAGCAAGGGTATTCAGAGGTTGTATTCAGCAGCGAGTAGACTAGAACCAGCACTAGCTCTGAGGAGATGGTGGTGGTACGAGGAAGAGAAGGGATGAAGTGTGCTTTGTTCATTGACTATATCGATGACTTGGGACAGCGATGGATCATGGCTGGCGGTCATGTACGATCAGTCATCCTTTCAATCATTCTTAAACATACCTTCTGGTGGGCCTGGATCACTCATACTCAGTATTATTACAATCGGCGTGCGCCATATCTCATATCGTACCACGTATATCTACTCTGTTCAGCACTCAGCTGGAAGACAAAATCAATCTTTAATTCCCCTTTCGGCCACTGGCGAGATATTCAACAGGACGCTTAACGATAACGTTCAAGCGATCGCGTATTACTAGTAACAGACGGGGATGGCTCCGAATTGAAATCGTATCGAAGTAGCGGTACGGCTGCAATATCAGCCTTCCGAGTTGCGGTGCTTGACGTCATACTTTCTACATTTTTGAAAGCTAACGGTTTCATTTATTGGCTCATGCAGAGGTCAGCAAAGGCGGGTCTCAGTCGCCGTGTCTCTGCGCAGGTGGATCGCGATTATTCTTACACAGGAAACGTTACTAAATCGTACCCGCGCCAGTTACACGCACAAGCCGTGGATTCGGCGACCAAGATCGCACGTCGTCTATTCGTCATAATCTACCTGTTGACACGAATTATAACGTCCTCCACGAGCTCCATGCGTGCGACTCCCTGCGCAGCCAAGTCCTTGGCCGAGTCGACTTATGTTGTACCCACACGCAATCGGGTGGTGTTCATCGCTCGAGCTAGGCTAGTCTCGCGAATGCAGGGGTGAAGTAATAGTCCACTCACTAAAAACCCTCTAAAAGACATCGCAGCTGGTGAGTGCTGGCGTGGTTCCGTGCACCTCGAATTTCTCGGAACTAGAATTCTGGGATTAACGACGCCGGAATGTTGATGAGAGTAGTAGAGAAATACCGCGAGATTTCGAGTTTGGATTCAGCCGAGTTAATATGTTCGGTCCCCTCCAGAGTCGTCCCAATTGAGTCTGTAGTACAGCTTTGGGAGGAATCGATCCAACCTAGACGAGTAACAATATTCAATAAGAGTATATCCCTCCGAGTTATGCCCGAAGCACCCGAGTCGAGCGTTGGCCAAGAAAATATAAAGAAAGAACAAATAGAGAAGAGTCTGATGTTGAGCGCGCGGTTTTCCATATAGTCGATCAGACACCGGGAGGATTGGAGCCAGGCAAAGCGGGCCAATTTTCGAGCCTTGCCGGGTCACCAATCCGAACGAACATGCCGTGCGACGGTATCCTACCATCCAGAATGAACAGCTGGTGCGATTCCGGTGGTGAGACTTCGAGTTAGGTGGCGCCGTGACAGTGCAGACATTGTTTCTTAAACACGAGAACTCAGGGAAACTATTCCGCCGTCCAGGCGTTGCAGAGAGTACTCGACGTCGCCGTGACTCTCATGCTGAATGCCTGACATTGGAACAGCTGCACGTTTATCTGGTACCCCCACCATAGGCCCAGTCCATGTTCGAAATATTCACAGCGGGCTGGGTGAGGCCGAGATGAACACTTTGATGCGCAGCTCCTCCGAGAGATTTTGGGCACCGGTCGGGTTTGAGTCAGAGTCCGAGACAAGTCAGTCGGGGACGAGTGTCGCCTCAGAGTGATACAGCCGCGCGATGGTCGTCGAGTTGAGAATGGAGATGCGCACGCCGACGGGTCGAGAAGGGTGACCAGATAAACAACCTATGCAACTGAGTACCTGAGTACCCGCAGGAACACCGTCCTAGTTGGAATACAAGCCGTGACGCGTGGCCGCTGACGCCTCAAAAGACCCCTGCTGAACTCGACTCAAGGTTTATTTTCAAGATCATATTAGACGCCACTGGCACGTGGTGCTGTAAGTTTGACGCGTCACGCGCTTCGAGTTCCTTAATGAGGCCATGAGGGTCTCTCGAGTACATCAACTGTCTTCCACCTGCACCTCATCCAACGCGCCCGCCCCTCATAGCGCTGATCCAGGCTCAACGCTTGCCCCTTGAAGAAGGACTCGGGGTTGCAGGAACTTCAGATATCCCGCCATTCGCTCAAGTATCAGTCTCATGAGGTGTCGTGAATGTTGACCGCTCTCGACATCGTCCCTGCGTACGACCAAGCCCTCGCATATATTCGTTCAGACGCATCTGCAGTATAAGTGGGAGCGGATGCTCTTCGGCTAAGCGTGGTGTGTGAGTGATATACTGAGGGCAATGGGAGGCGTATGAAGTGGCTAGAACTGTGGAGGTTATACGGAGGTAAATCTACCAGAGGTGATAGGTCTGTTTTCCTGCTCAGCTTCATCTGGAACTTGACTAACGCGACTCTTGTCACAGTGGATATGAACGAACGTGTTTATCGTTATCTCGTTGGCGAAACGAAGGCGCTTTGGGCCTTCTCGTAGTTCACTTTGCCTTTCCATTCTCCAGTGCAATCCCTTTCTAGATGGACAATATACACGTTATTTCAGACATCATTTCTGTGTTCCAACACACAGCTGACTTCTATGTGATCAAAGACTTCTCAAGAAGATTGCGCAACTCGAGGCCTACGTATTTTTTGTGAACGAGCGGGTATATGCGCGTGCCGACAAGTCATTTACCTGTACTGACTTGATCACGTTTAGATGTGCCGCCTGCCTAAACTCTACGCGACATTATTCTACCCAGAGCCGAGATCCTATCCGTCGCACATACGTCTTATGTACCCCCGCTCCTTGCGGGGGGGTGCAGTACCACCATCATGTCCTACTAAGACGTCCCCGCGCGTACCCGACTGCCAAGCTCTCGTTCTTGCCCAGCCCACCCGAACAAGATGGCTTCAATATATGAAAGTTTGTGCAGGAACATGTACTCGGGACTCATGGCGCCGGCGGATATATATGGAGGGTGATCTGAGATCTGGAGAGTTCGAGGATTCGGAGAGCGATCATCAGTGAGTCCTTACACCTATTCAAGGTGTATTCGCAAGCGTATTTATTGGGCAGAAAAACCTGAGCTGCGGTGTGGATATGTGCCCGAGCCAGACTTGGGTGCAGCTTTAAGGATGTGAAACGGCACAGTTGTAATGTATGTCTTGGCGTGGGAAGATATTTCTTACCCGTCATGGTTTCCCTCGTGGACGTGGCTCTGAATCTGATCAGGCTGTGCTAGACAGACTCCATGCCGTTGTCACGCACAAATTTCCACATGGCCAACATGATCCCCAGTGCCAGCGAAGCTATTTCGGAAGCACCATAGGCCGTGAGGCATTCCC
This sequence comes from Lactarius indigo, assembly GCA_025766275.1. Lineage (NCBI taxonomy): Eukaryota > Fungi > Basidiomycota > Agaricomycetes > Russulales > Russulaceae > Lactarius > Lactarius indigo. Next base: position 2,141,966 of record JAFKAC010000008.1, read on the forward strand.
ACGCGTACGCTCCTGATAGGACCATTCCATCACCGCTTCTCTATTTGTGAAGGCACCATGACAATGGCCTCCATTAACAGCGCTGCGGGTTGGGTAATCGACCGCTCCCATCGGCCGCCTCTTCTCCTTCTCCGTTGTTGTTGATTCTTATTTTCTCTCTCGACTTTCATTTGCTATGCCCACATCAACCCCTGTGGACGATACCCTTGGGGCTTTGTTCGTCGGCACCGTCCTCTCGTCTATGTACGTCTTACTGTCCGTAATACAATGTCGCAACACTTCATCGTGTTCGGTTATCCAGTATCTATGGTGTTACCTGGGTGCAAGTCTATTCCTACTATAATAGTCACTGTTCGAGGGATCGGTGGCCTCTAAAGTCATTTGTGAGTGCCACCACATGATATGTCCTATGCCTGGGATATTAATGAGGCCCTTTGAGGTCGCTTTCTTGATGTGAACATTTCGAAATCATTGCTTTCGAATGCACGATGGTGACATCATCCTCGACTAGGCTCGTTGACACGGCCAACCTGGTATTCAACATATATACGACTTATCATATTGGAATCACAAATTTTGGGGATTATCAATCCCTCGCATTCAAAACATGGTAAGCATCTCGAGAAGTACTGTGACGGTTGAAGTTCTTATGGGCTTTCTAGGAGTCGGCCCGTACGTTTGCCGTAACACAGAGCTCGTCTTGAGATTTACAAAAACAAATATACTTCTGAAGGCGACAGCTTTATCTGCCAGTACGCTAGCCTATTCCGACCAAATTTCCCCACAATTCTTATGCATATGTAACCAGTCGTTCTTGAAGTATCTGTACAGCAGTACGTTTTCATGTCAAGCTCACAATGCACGCTTACTGGAAAGGACGTAGCTTCTACGCGTATAGGATCTATCGTCGTGAGTTTACTGGTGTTTTCCCTTTGTGAGACTTACTCTAGTCCAGTGCGCGGGGGTTCTCCATACCTTCCAGCAGCGATCGTACGTCCCCCCATTTAATTCGGAGCTGGCACCCACTTACATCGACAGTCCGTCGTCGCACTGACAGAATTTGGTGAGTTCATCCGCAGCATGCCTCGAGGCTTTCACTTTTCTTAACCGAGTTTTTAAGGTATTGGGATTGGTGTGTCTCCCCCTTCTGTTCCTTTGGTTGTGGTTTGCTAAGGCCTCACCCTCATCTTCAGTGTACACTGTAAAAGCGTCAGCCGTAGTTGCACACGTTCATTTCCTTGTGCTTCTTCTCACAAGTTCGATATAGCCTGAAGCACATACACGAACCGGGCAATCACTTTCTGGCACGTTTGCTACTCGTCTGAAGATGTGAGCTGCAACCACTGATCACTGTTCACACCAGGAACTTTTCATTACTATATTATCTTGCAAGGTCCTCTGCGACGTCCTAATTACTGTGGGAATGGTTTATACCTTCTTGAGTAATCGCACACAAGTTCGCAAGTACGTTCGTGCCAGAACATGGCCACCACTCTATAGTCACTAACATCGGCTCTCTTCTAGAACAAACAACGTATTGAACCTTCTCGCGATTTATTCTATCAATTGTGGCATGCTTCACTTGTGAGCCAGTGCCACGATGGGCATCCACTGGCATTTGTCTTCTAATAACTGTGCTATTCTGTAGAGCGTTTACCATTTCTTGCGTCACTTTGGTACGTTTACTTTCACCCCCTATGCCCCCTCTTTTCAAATATTGACCCCATGAACGAAGCTCGCCAAATATCAAGATGCGCTCATATACGCACCGTGCCTCTTCATCGCGTTTCGACTCTCCCTCTGCGCATTCATGTCCATGTACGACTTCTTTCTTATTCCTTTGAGACCTTCCTGATCCCTAAAATTCTATCCTAGCCTGAACTCACGAGATAACCTCCGCGAGACGCTCGACGGACCAGGAGGTGTTATTGTCACATTCACCCAGCTCGATGCACAGACGGATACCACAGTCCCGTGGGGTGCGAAAAAGATAGGTTTCGACAGAGCGACAGAGAAAGTACCCGGGACCCCTGTAGCCAATTTCGCGACGGTCTGAGCGACTGGATATATATAATAGATTCCACTTTTATGTCTGTTTCGTGCATGAGTAGCATCGTTTCGCTTGGCCGGTTGTGCTATGCTTCCAACAATGCCAAAACAGGCCTTTTGTTTTTGACTATAGCCAACGGCTTGGCGAAGAAATAGCCGGCATCGCATGTTGACTAATCACTCTTGCTATCACCTCTAAACGGTGCCATCTATCGTGCTCTGCATTGTATCCAACAAGAAAAACACAGCCGTCCTTTCCAGCTAGAAGTATGAGGAGGTGCGGTGCTTGATCGCCGGACTGCCGGCCCATCATGCTACTGTAAGCCCCCTTGATGGTGCGTCTCGTCTGTTTCAAGTTGTCACTTAAGTAGCTGACCGTTCCTGGCGCCTCTGTCTTACTCCGGTTTATTATGCAACACACTGTGGCTCGAAAAGAAGGTAGGCTGTGAAGTGCTCCCACGTGCAACTTGAACCAAGACTTGCACCCACGCGGGTACTGTGTGTTCCTGATGGAGTACTTTGTGACCATCTACCCGATCGCCGCCTTCCTATTTGTGCAGGCGCAATGACGGACATATATCAACAGCGTTGCAAGTCGGCTATTTGGCCACTCCCATCGCCTGCCTTTCACTGTTGTCTACTTATTCTCTTGACTATTTTTGTTATGCCCGCATTAATCCCTGTGGACAACACCCTTGGAGCATTGTTCATTGGCACCATTCTCTCGTCTATGTGCGTCTCACTGTCTGTAATATGCTTTGTCACAGTACCTGATCGAACCCAATCGGCCATCTAGTATCTATGGCGTTACCTGGTTGCAAGTCTATTCCTACTATAATAGTCACTGCTCAAGGGACCGGTGGCCTCTCAAGTCCTTCGTGAGTGCCCCCATGTGCTATGTCCCATGCTCAAGATCATAACGAAGCCTTTGCAGGTCGCCTTTTTGATGTATACATTTCGAAAGCTTCGCCATTAAATATGGAACAATGACATCGTCTTCAACTAGGCTCGTTGACACCGCCAACCTAGTGTTCAATATTAATACCAATTATCGTATTGGCATCACAAATTTTGGTGATTATCGATCCAACGCATTTAAATCATGGTAAGCCGCTCCGAAAGTACTGTGCCGGTTGAAGTTCTTACAGACCTTCTAGGAGTCAACCCGTACGTCTGCCATGACACAGAGCTCGTCCTGGGACTTACAACAGCAAATATAATTCTCAAGGCAACAGCTTTATCTGCCGGTGCGCCAGTCTGTTTTCACCAAACATTGTCCGAAATTCTTATACATATGTCGCCAGTTATTCTCGAGGTTTTTGTACAGCAGTATGTTTTTTCATGGGGAACTCATGGAGCAACTCTTACTGATGGGAACGTAGCTTCTACGCGTATAGGATCTATCGTTGTGAGCTTACTGGTGTTTTTATTTCATCTGGGTGAGACTTATTTTAGTCTAGTGGGCAGGGGTTCTCCCTACCTGCCAGTGGCAATCGTACGTACAGTATGTAATTTGTTCGGAGCTCACATCCACTCACACGAGCAGTCCGCCATCTCACTGACAACGTTTGGTGAGTTCCTCCCCGGTTACATGCCTCGGGACTTTCACCTGACTTTTAACCCACTTTTGTAAGGTATTGGGACCGGTATGCTTATGTTCCTTTATTTGTGGGTCGCTAATGCTTTATCATCTTCAGTGTACACTACCAAAGTGTCAGCCATAGTTTTTCTTTCGTTGTCTTTTCTCACGGGTCCTACTTACAGCCTGGAGCACATACATGAACAGGGCAGTCAATTTCAGGTGTGTTTACTCGTCAGATGACGTATGTTGCAATATCTAATTATCGTTCAAACCAGGAGCTTTCCGTTGCCGCATTATCTTGTGCAATCCTCTGTGACGTCCTCATTACTTTTGGAATGGTTTATCCCCTCTTGAGTAACCGCACCCAAGTTCGGAAGTGCGTTTGTGCCCGAACATCGCAAAACTGCTATTACTTGTTTACATCGGTTCTCTCGCTAGAACAAACAATGTGTTGAACCTTCTCGCAATTTATTCTCTCAATTGCGGCACACTTCACTTGTGAGCCAGTTCCCCGTTCGGCGCAGATTTGTTTCTGACAATAGTGCAACTCTGCAGAGTGTTTGCAATCTCTTCCCTCGCTTTGGTACTGTTACCTCCCGCCTCCTGAGGACAGTTATTGACCCCCTGGATAAAGCTTGTCAAGTATCGAGGTACGCTCGTGTACGTGCCAAGCATCTTCATCATGGCTCGACTCTATCCCTGCGCGTTCATGTCCATGTGGGTCTGCTTTCTTCGTTATTTCTTCGTGATCTTCGTGATCCCTGACGTTCTATCTCAGCCTGAACTCACGGGATAACCTCCGTGATACGCTCGACGGGCCGGAAGGTGTTACGCTTACCCAGCTCAAAATACGCACGGTTACCACAGTCCTGCGCGACGCGCAAGTTACAATGGAAGCAAGCACCAACACGACTGTCCCGAAGGGTCTTCCACCACTTTCGTTTTCCTCCAACACGTCGCTCTCAGACAGTGTGATAGCTTTCGACAGAGAAAAGCACTCAGGACCCCTGTAGCCGAAATCGTGACGGTATGAGCGACTTGATATATCCCAACCAATAAGTTCTATGTGTAGATTCATTTCATGGATGAATTACCGTCGTTTAGCTTGTCCAGTTGAGCTTGGGTTGTGCTGTATTCTTGGCTATACTTAAGTAGTCCTTCCAACAGTGCCAAAATATGGCATCTTGCAAGCTTTTGGTTTTCGACTGTCATAGGAGAAATAGCCGAATCACGTGACAAATCACTCTGCAATCAATCGTGCTCTTGCCAAGTCCTCCAAGTCCTCGCTCTGCAGCGACATCTCCTTCCCGGCAGAGCCGATGCGCTCAAAAAGCTCGTGATGATGTGACCGTGAAGAGTAAGTAACGCGTGACACAAAGTGATGTGCGTGCGTTCAGAGAAAACTTATAGCGAGAACAAGAGCGATTCGCGCTTGCTCCAGGGCATCCACCTTAGCAACGGTAGGAGTGGGCCAGACAAATATTCACAAGATAAGAAAAGTCTTGGTATCTCGTGAGTGCCGTATAGCCAAGTGCATGCAAGGTACACTCAAACCCAAGCTCAAGCCCGAGTTACCCTACTGTTCTCACGCTGTCGTCCTCACCAACTTAGCTCCAATGCTGCTCCGGGATCATGCGCCTCGTTCTGCTGTCACTTAAAGTGAGGCGCTGTGTCCTTTGCCTTACTCCGGTTTATTAGGCAACACGCTGTAACTCGAAAGGACGGTAGGCTGTGGAGCCACTGGAGCAGGTGCTGTATGTTGCTGATCTTTTTGTCTGTCTACCATCACCACCTTACTGGGTACACAGGCGCCATGACGGACCTTTATCTACAGCTCTGCAAGTTGGGTAATCGACCACTCCCATCTTTTCTCCCATTTCGTAGTTGTGGACCTACTCTCATTCATTTGCCATGCCCGCATTAATCCCTTTGCACAACACCCTCGGGGCGTTGTTCATCAGCACCATCCTCTCGTCTATGTGCGTCTCACTGTCCGTAGTGCGATATCGGAGCACCTGATTGAGCCCATTCGACCATCTAGCATCTATGGTGTTACCTGGTTGCAAGTCTATTCCTACTACAATAGTCACTGCTCGAGGGATCGGTGGCCTCTAAAGTCCTTCGTGAGTGCCTCCACATGTTTCTTCCTTGGGGTCGTAACGAATCCTCCGCAGGTTGCCTTTTTGATGTATATATTTCGAAAGCCTTGCTATCCAATACACAGTAGTAATATCATCTCTGGCTAGGCGTCTTGACACGACCAACCTAGTTTTCATTATCTACACGGCTTATCATAATGGCATCACAAATTTTGGGGATTATCAATCCCTCGCATTCAAAACATGGTAAGCCGCTCGAAAAGTGCTGTGCTGGTTGTGGTTCTTATGGGTCTTCTAGGAGCCAACCGGTACGTCTGCCGTGACAAAGCTCGTCCTGACTTACAAAAACAAATATCATAAAGGCGACAACCATATCTGCCAGTGCGCTAGTCTCTGTTGACCGAATTTTGACCACAATTCTAATGGATATGTAACCAGTCGTTCTCGAAGTATCTGTACAGCAGTACGCTTTCAACTTTTCATGCCGAGCCACGAAGTCACTCTTACTGAAAAGGACGTAGCTTCTACGCATATAGGATTTATCGTCGTGAGTATACTGGTATTCTTCCTCTGTGTGGCTTACTTTAGTTCAGTGCGCGGGGGTTCTCCGTTCCTGCCTGCGGCGATTGTGCGTATACATAATTTATTCGGAGATGACATCTACTCACATGAGCAGTCCGTCGTCGCACTGACAGAATTCGGTGAGTTCCTCTGTAGTAGCATGTCCCAGGACATTCACTTCATCTTTGATCGCAAGGCATTGGAATCGGTATGTTTCACTCTTCTGTTCTTGTGGGTCGTCACTAAAGTCTTATCCTTGTCTTCAGTGTTCAGTGTAAAAGTGTCAGCCGTATTTGCACATGTTCTTTTCCTTGTCTTTCTCATGGGTTTTACATGTAGCCTGAAGCACATACACGAGCCAGGCAGTCACTTTCTGGCGCGTTTACTCTCCGTCTAATGACGTGGTGCTACAATCTCTAATTGCCGTCCATACCAGGAGCTTACTCTTGCTGCAATATCTTGCGCAGTCCTCTGCGACGTCCTCATTACTGTTGGGATGGTTCATTCCCTCTTGAGTAACCGCACTCAAGTCCAGAGGTGCGTTCGTGCCCAAACATCGAAATAGTGCCATCATTCGTTTACACGGCTCTCTCGCCAGAACAAACAACGTGTTGAACCTTCTCGCGATTTATTCTATCAATTGTGGCACACTGCACCTGTGAGCCAGTGCCCCGATTGACGTCAACTTATTTTCTGACAATTGTGCTACTCTGTAGCGTGTTTACCATCGCTTGCATCACTTTGGTACGGTTCACTTTTATCTCTCGTATCCTCTTGTCAAATATTGATCCTCTGAACGAAGCTCGCCAGGTATCGAGATACGCTCGTATACTTAACGTGTCTCTTTATCATGACTCGACTCTATCCCTGCGCGTTCATGTCCATGTGTGCCGTTTTCATTATTCTTTCGCTGTCTTCCTGATTTTGACATTTTATGCCAGCCTGAACTCACGAGATGACCTTCGCGAGGTGCTCGACGGACTGGATGGTGCCGTCGTCACGTTCACCCAGCTCAATGTATGCACTGCTACCACAGTCCCACATGACGCACAAGACACAACGGAAGCAAGCACCAACACGGCAGCTGTCCAGAAGAGTCTTCCACCAGCCTCAGTTTCTCCTGACAAATCATTCGATGTAATAGCTTTCAACAGAGAAAAGTATTTAGAACCCGCCGCAGCCAGGAATTGACTGTGTGAGCTGGTAGATATATCTGACTCTCTCCGTAGATCGTTTGTACCGTCGTTTCGTTTACCTACTAAAGGTCCCTAACTTGCAGTGTAGCGAGTAATAGATCCCGACCCATGGGGAAGTGTAGACAGAAACGATAGAGAAGTGAATAGGAAACAAACGAAAGCTATTGCTTTAGATTCCGTTCTTCGGGTCGGCAAACGACCTACCGATTCACGCGCGATACATGTGGGCCCAGTGAAAAAAGTCCATGAAAACCCGAATTAATGAACGTCGGAAATGGTTCAAGATTGGCCTTCAGGGCACCATTATTATCAAAGCTACAAACTCGGAGGTATCGTCGACGATGGATGAGAATGCGCTTTCCTGGACACTTATAGTTCTTAACGACAACAGGTAGTCCGAAGACTTTGTAACACGCGTGCCCAGGTTTTTTCGAGTCGGCCACCCTTCCAAAAGCGTCCTCAGTGATGCCTTCCCTCATAGATGATCGGCCCTTTCGCCCAGACCAGTTTGATCCCTTCCTTGGATCCCGCATCAATGGCCTCAAGACATGCGTGTCGGGTACCTCACCTCTCACAGAGCAGTTACGTAGGAACAAACTCCGCGTCTGACTGAGGACCCTCTGGTATTTTGCAAGAGAATACAATGAACCTAGCGACACGACTCCTTTACCATCCCATGTCCGCACCATCTTTGCAAACCCAGAGATTTTTCACTGAATTTAGTCCAAGAAGGACCTCGCTGCGCGCCTGATAGGACGCAGTTTCAGCTCCCTCGTCGCTAGAAAGCTTGCACAAGACACCGGCTCTCGTACCAACCAATACATTCGTGTCAATCCGGCGGAGCTATCGTGCCTAGCGGCCATTCCAGGCCCAGAAGTTGCGGCTTTGCTCAGTCAGCCGGGTAAGATCGGTCTTGCGAACATCATCTCCCTCATGTCGGACGAGGAGGGCACATATGAATAAGTGTGAGGACTCACTCAGGCTGGTGACCCCTCTCCAGATCCTCGAATGCTCTAGATCCCCGATCACCCTCCACATAAATGCGCCGCCGTCGGTCGTAGGTACCAGTTCCTGCACAATTTTTCATACATAAGAACCATTGCACTCACTCGAGTGGGCAGGGTGGGAGTGAGGGCTCAGCGGTCAGGTCCGCGTGTAGGAGGAGTAGTAGGAAAGCACGACGGTAGGAGTTCGCGCAGAAGTGGAAGCATATAAGGCATATATTTGTGGGACGGAAAGGAGAAAGCCAACAGATATTGCAGAGACGCCAAGTTGGGCCTATGGAAATATTACTTCCTCTTGAAGTCCACTTGGTGAGAACGAAAATGGACAAACGCACTGCGATGAACGAAGATGTCTTGAATGATTAGTTCTCCTCTTCTTGGATGTCTGCGGGCAGTTCAGATTGTGACAGTTTTGAATAAGTGGTAGGGGACAGGCTCATGGCGGAAATGATTGCGTTGGATTTGTGTGGGCGACGGGTCTAGTGTAACCTTGACAGTACAGACGAAATAGCTGTCTCAGCACGCGCATATACTTGTTCATTCACAAAGAAGACGCACGTCTCGACTCGCATGGACTTCCTCTTTGCTTTTGCATAAAGGACGACATCCTTTGGCAGCGCAGCCGGAAAGACAACATGTAAGTCAACTATGGATTTGAGCAGGAAGGACTGTGACCAAGAGTCGCATCAGTCGAGCCCCAGTAGAAATCGAGCAGGAACAGACCCATCCCACTCGCAGCCTTCCACCTTATGTCTGACAGGTTTACCTGACCTATAGCCTCCAACACATCTAGCTGCTTCTTTGCGCCTTCTATACCACCTTCAGTAGGTACTACTCATTTCTCTATGTCAGCCGGCACGCGTCGACCTCCACTTGTACCGCAACAGGAGCAAATGCAGGCAAGGGCCTGGTCACACGCAACGGGTGGACACGATACGTCTCGAGAGTAATACTTGAGCGGATGGCGGGACATTTGGGTTCCTACGACCCTATTCGGGGGGCATGTCTTGAGACCGGATCAGCGTCATTAGGGGAAGACGCATTGGAGGGGGTTGAAGAAACTGCATGTGAAGGAGTAGATGACGCACTCAAGTGAGCCACAGAGACCGGAACTCGAAGCGCGCGAATGCGAATCCCCACCACGTGACACTTCCCAGGCACAATAACTTCTGTGCCGAAAGGCAGACACTGGCACGCAACCGTACAGCCACTTGATGAAGCGATCTCATCTCGAATTCGACGCCAGCCCCCGTCTGTTACTAATAATCCGTGATCGGCTGATCCTGTTGTTATTGACTTGGTTATCGATGAGCGTCCTGTCGTATACAGTAAATGTGGAAGCCCGCCAGCGGTCAAGGGAGCCAGGGGGTGACGAGATCATGGCATTAAGGAGTAGTTTCGATTGACAGCGAGCGCTGAACTTGGTATGACACGAGACCTGCCGCATGCTGACTACGACAGCCCTGAGTTACTAGGCCTACCAGACTCGACATGACTTTCAGAAACAGCGGTAGATCACTGGCTTACTTAAAATGACCTGCCAGAGGGTGTGAATTGCTCTCACGCCAATCGTTCACACTTTGATCATCCGTCACCGCCTTCCTACTACTTGTGCATGCGCCATGACTGAGGCCTTTATCAGCAACGCCGCGAGTCGAGACATTGGGCACTCCCATCACTAACTTTTTCTTCTTCCGTTGCTGTTGATTCTTGTTCTCTCACTCTTGCCATGCCTGCGTTAATCCCCATGCACAACACCCTTGGCGCGTTGTTCATCGGCGCCATCCTCTCGTCTATGTGCGTCTCACTGTCTGTAATACAATATCGCAGCACCTAATCAAGCCCAATCGGTCATGTAGTTTGTATGGCGTTACCTGGTTACAGGTCTATTCCTACTATAGTGGTCACTGCTCAAGAGATCGGTGGCCTCTAAAGTGCTTTGTGAGTGCCCCCACGTGTCATGGTGTGTCATGCTTGGGGTCTTATTGAAGCTTTCAATTTACAGGTCGCTGTTTTGATGTATATATTTTCGAAGGCTTCTCTATCGAATACACAATAATGACATCATTGTCGACCAGGCTTGTTGACTCGGCCAACCTACTTTTCATTGTTTACACGATTTATCAATTTGGCGTCACAAATTTTGGGGATCTATCCAACGCATTCAAATCACTTGCATGGTAAGCCAATCCAAGAGTACTGTTCTGGTCGAGGTTCTTATGGTACATCCAGGAGTCTACCCGTATGTCTTCCATGACACAGAGCCCATCCTGAGACTCACAAAAGCAAATATCTCCAAAGGTGTCAACTTTATCTGCCGGTGCGCTAGTCCGTTGTTGCAAGCTTTCCCCCCCAATCCTTATGCATTTGTAACCAGCTGTTCTTGACATTTCTGTACAGCAGTACGTTTCATTCGGAGCACCCAATGTGACTCTTACTGAAAAGGGCATAGCTTCTACGCATATAGGATCTATCACCGTGAGTTCGTGTTGTTTCTTCATCTGGGCAAGACTTATTTCGGTCAAGTGGGTGGGGGTTCTCCAGTCCTGCCAGCAGCGATCGTACGTCTACTCAGTCTGTTCGGAGCTGGCGCCCACTCACGTGAGCAGTCTGTCGTCTCATTGACATCACTTGGTGAGTTTCCTCTTCGTAGCCTTGGACGCTTCCACCTCAATTTTCCCGATCTTTGCAAGGTTTTGTGGTCGGTGTGTTCTATTCCTTTATTTGTGGGTCGCTGAGCCCTTATATTCGTCTTCAGCATACAGTGCCGAAGAGTCAGCCGTAATTGCACATGTACTTTTTCTTGTTTTTTTCTCACGGGTTCTGCATATAGCCTGGAGCACATACACGATCAGAGCACTCACTTTCGGGCACATTTTCTCCTCGTCTAGTCATTTGGGCTGCAATCACTAATTGCCATTCGTATCAGGGGTTTGTCATTGCTGAATTATCGCTGTCTTTCAAGGTCCTTAGCGACATACTTATTACTTCTGGGATGGTTTATTATCTCTTGAGTAATCGTACTCAATTTCGGAGGTACGTTCGTCCCCGAACATGGCAAAAAAAGTCTGTTTACACCGGCTCTCTCTTTAGAACTAACAATGTGTTAAACCTTCTTGCGATTTATTCTATCAACTGCGGCACACTTCACTTGTGAGCCAGTGCCCCGGTCAGTATCGACTTTTTTTTCTGACAATTGGGCTATTTTGCAGAGCGTTTGCCATCTCTGCTGTCGCTTTGGTACTATTCGTTTTTGCCTCCTGTGTCTCCTTGTCGAATATTGACTCCCTAAACGAAGATGGCCAGGTATCGAGATGGGCTCGTATACATGCCATCCCTCTTCATCATGTATCGGCTCTCTCTCTGCGCGTTTATGGCCATGTTCGTCTTCTTGGTTCATTGTTCCTTGACATCTTCCTGATTCCTGACATACAACCCCAGCCTGAATTCACGAGATAACCTTCGCGAGACGCTCGACGGACAGGATGGTGTTGTTGTCGCCACGCTCACCCAACTCAAGGCACACACGGGCCGGGGTACCATAGTTCCGTCCGACACGCAAGATGCAATGGGAGCGAGTGCCAACGTCACTGTCCCAAAGGGTCTCCCACCACATTCAGTTTACTCCGACACGTCATTCTCAGCCAGTGTGATAGCTTTCGACAGGGAAAGGTACTCAGCATTCTGTCGTGGTGATATGAGCGAGTAGATACAGTGGCATCAAACCTTAGGGTTTCTGCGTAGATCAGTTTTGTGCGTCCGCACTGTCGTCCTGCTTGCCTGTTCGAGGCAATGCTTCCGTCGTTGTGAGAGTGCACTTTGTTTCTTTGACTATTATTGATGGCCTGGGGAAGAGGTGGATTATGGCTGGTCGTCATGTACGATCAGTCATTCTTTTAATCATTAACGGTACACTCTTGTGGGCCTGTATTACCCATACTCAGGGTTATTACAATCGGCGTGCGCCAGATCGCATATTGTGCAACGTATTTCTACGCCGTTCAGCACTCAGCTGACAAAAGAAATCACTCGTTAACATCCTCTCCTCAACCCCCTCCCCCCCTCGACCACTGGCGAGACATTTATTGTATACAGCAGGATGCCCAATGATAAAGTTCAAGCTATGGCATATTGCTAAGTTAGTGGCAGACGGGGCCGGCATCGAATTAAGATCGTATTGCCAAACGCTGCTTGACGTCGTGCTTTCTACCTTTTTGAAAGATTACGGTTGTATTCGTGGAGAGTTGAGCAGATGCGGGTCTCAATCACTGTCTCTGCGCGGAGGTATTGTGATCGAAGGTGCATTCTTACACAAGCGATGCTAGACTCATACCAGTTACACGCACAAGCCTAGCCGTGGGGTCGGTGACTGCGATCGCGCGTCGTTAACCAATCCCGATACGAATGATAACATCCCCCACGAGTTCCAAGCGTACGGCTCTCTGCACAGCCAAGTCCTTAGTCAAATCGGGGCGTGATCAGTATGACCACGTATGCTGCGCCTATACTAAATCGCCAGCACCTGATGGCGCCCATCGCTCAAGCTGGGTCAGTCTCACGAACGCAGGGGAGAATTAGTAATCTACTCACTGGACCCTGAAAGACTTTGCAGATGGTGCGTACGGTGCATGCCGGTGTCCTTCCGTGTACCTCGAATAATGTCTCCATAGCACGCCAAGATCTCATGGGCGCATGCTCTTGGGTCAATCGAGCAAAATTTCTTCGTGCCTCACTGAAAAAAAAAAAAAGATACTGAAAGTGGGTTGAGTCAAGAATGATCCATGACGATGATGTTTCTCTGGTGGCTGAAAACTGGAAACCGAGCCCTGCCACCCCAAAATGCAGGCAGAGCGATGTAACGGTGCTTGGTTTCTGCTCAAGGAACCGCACACGAAATAGTACGTCAGATCGGATAGACCTATTGATCCGAGTTAGCGAGCACATGCATAATCCACAGGCCCGAAAAACCCTCGGCGAAGGCCGCAAGCTTCAGGCGACACTGGCCCAATGTAGTGGCCCCAGGAATAATTTTTCGATGAAATAAGTGCCAGCCTAAGTGTGAAAATTTCGCAGTCAGGTCAGACATTGGGGTGTATTTTTCGCGATTCCCGGTCCCAGCGCCTGACGGGGATTTAGCTCGTGACCAGCCTATCACGTGGTGAGGATCGGTCAATTCGCGCGCTTCAAGTTCCCTGCGAAGCCCTCTCAAATGTGTCATCTATCCCTTCACCTGCCGCCTCTTTGCCCGCCCAACGGGGCTGCACCACATGACTCTGATCCTGTCTCGACGCATGTCCTCCGACGTAGTAGGAACCCAAAATGACCACCATTCGCCTACTGAGAGTATAGAGGACGCAAAATAACTGTGCTGAAGGTAAGGTGGAAGGCTGTGGATAGGTATGTGTTCGTGCTCAGCTTGGACCGTGGCTTGGCTGACGCCAATTTAGTTATAGCGGATACGAGTCGGACGTTTATCGTCATCTCATTAGGGAAAGTCTCAAAATGGAAGCACCTTGGCCATCCTCGTATGTTACTTTACCCTTCTGTTTCCCGGTGTAATATCCCATTTTCCACAAGCTTTCGGGTGGAGCGCCTTCACCAGATACATGTCACTCCAGACCTCCTCCAGCCCGCAGTTGAATTGCGTGCGGAGGCCCCGCCGAAGAATGTCGTCCTTCGTGCAAGAGTAAAGCGGGAGACTGCCCCCGGTCGGAGACGGCGTCTTCTTCGCAAACGAACTGGTATATGCGTGTGATTCGCCTGTACTAACTTGACCACGTTTAGACATGCCGCCTGCCCAAGTTGTACGCGACCCCTATTTCATCTTGAGCTGAGATTCTATGCTTTACTTATGGTCGACCCAGGTACGCCGCCTACCACTTAGTCAACGCCGGAACAATCTGAATTGCCTTCACTAGACGAGAATAGTCAGCTATACGAGGCGTACCATTATTGGTTGCATTGTGTTTGTCATTTTCTGTTCCCATCATATGAACATCCAGATGACGTGATGACATCAATAGGCCGAACTTTAGCCGCTCTGCGACATTTGCCGGTTTGCTCCCTTCCATCGCGCATACGCCGACCTGACCGCCAGGCTCTCGCTCCCGCCGGGCCCACTCGAGGAGCGAGACGATTTCGATGTACGAAAGCTTTTGCAGGAATGCGCTTCGGAACTGACGCATTTACGTGGGAAGTCTGGGATCTGGAGAGGGGTCACCCGTGGGTCCTCAAACCTATTCATAAGGGTATTCGCGAGCTGATCTGTTGGGCAGGAAAAGCTGAACTACGGTATGGATATCTGCACAAGTCGGAACTGTATGCGGCATTAGAAGAGGTGAAACGTTGGGAATACAGTAGTCTTTGCGCGAGTGGACAGGGCGGCACGTGTTCATTCCTTTTTTCCGTGCGGCTACCTGTCCGCCAATATTCTCGGCCGGTTCAAAGAACTTCGTCTTTTTATTTCGCCCACCCGTCGCACCCTGGTCTCTTCAAAACACAAACGGGTCGATCAAACGGCGTTTTTTCCTGTCCCTAGCTCGTCGGCGCGTCTCGGGTCGTTCCTACCCACCCGTCACGACTTCGTCTCGGACACAAAAACCCAATTTTTTTCGGTCGAGAAGCACTTCGTGCTTCCGCCTAGTCTCTACTAGCCCGCCACGAATTCCCTGGTCACTCGTTTCCATGTATGTGCTCCTCTTTTCCCGCTGCTCCCCGGATACCGCCGCCGATCGATAATGCGATCCATTTTTTCTCACTCGTCAAATTTTCTCCCCGCGTGTTCGTGTCGGGTCCCTTCACCCTCTGCATCACGTCTCTTCGACCGGCGCCTCACTGGAATGCTCCAGCGGAAAGCCAAGGTAAGCGACCCGCAAAGATGTAAGGTCAAAAGCCACAGTAGTACGTAAACGCACTGGTGGTACTATACTGTCTCGGCCGCCGGACCGCCGGACCACCCTGTTGGGTTCTACAGTACCATGCATGGATGGTGAGTTTCATCTGTTTCAAATCGTCACTTAAGTGCTAACTGTCCCTGGTGGTTTCTACCTTAGTTCGGTTTATTATGCAAGACTAGGTTGTGACTTGAAAGGACGGCAGGCTGTGAAGTAGGGCTGTGTGTCGTAACCGTATAATACGGTCAACCGATGTTACGGTACGGTCATGGAACAGTTTGGCAAATGTAACACCCATTTGGCTACGGTACGAATCAGCTGTCTACGGTTGACTCGGCGGACGTTGAAGAGTTGACCCGAGAGCGAGCAAGAGTCCAACGAAGCACCAAAAACGCCACATTTTCCGTTTCCATACAACAATGGTCGTCACACAAACCAGTGCTACTCCCCTCCTCTGTATTCCTGGTACCACATCCCCTCCAGGTTGGTCTTCAAATTATCAAGTCACCCAATTTACACATGCCGCCCGGCGCCCTTGGCCCCTCTCAAGCGACCTTGCTGTCAAGTCGTTTGGGATAGGATAGAGTGTCTGATGCCTTCCCTCCCCGCCTTCTTGCCGCAATTCCCCTCAAGGTTAAGGCAAGTCATTGCCACAATAATCTCCTAATTAACAAGGCTGTTTCATCACCTTTTCTTTATGATAGAACAGGACTTGACAATGCTGATCGTCTCCGTTGTTGCCCCCATCCTGATGCGCTGCCCCTACTTCATGTTTCAAATCACTGATTGCCCCCTTTCAAGGGTCGTCTACTTGTTTCACCGTGTTTTCATATACGAAATCACTCACTTTTGTCTTAGTCGTGTTGATATTGTCTCATAAGTAGAAACTACTTCGTGCACGTACTTCAAGTTAGAGCTCCCCATTTTCTTAGACCGTTTGACACAATTCATAACTTGTTATTCTACACGAACCGTATGGCTGATCCAAAACCGTATACGGCCGCTTAAACTGCACCGTATCGTGTGGACTCACTGACCAGCATCTACGGCTACGGTTACAGGCTTGCTGTAACCATACTGCACTTGTAGGGCATACGGCCGTCTGCTGTTACGGTTTGGTATGCGGCCATACTGTGAAGTGCTCCCACACCGCCAGTGGTACCGTTCCAGTCAACCGCCGTACTGAATGGACTCCAGGTCCACTGTTACGCATAGAATGGGTCGACATGATCCTCGGAACTAGCGGAAATCTCCAGCCAATTGGAAAGGACCGCAGGGTATGAAGTATTGCATCGGCAGTACTGTCTTGTACTGTATGTTCCTGATGGAGTGTTTTTTGATCATCATGGTGTCCTACCACCTTCCTGTTTGTGCAGTGCCGTGACAGTGGAAGGTCCACACATGTGCTGTATGCGCAACGTTGCCAAACGGCCACGCTCGGCACGTTCGTACGCCCACGACGACTCGGCCACATCAGCCTCGATACCTGGTTCCTGGCTGCTATGTTTGAGTTTGTCCATTGTATTCTGTTTGTCTGCGCTGGCTGTATGCTCCCTGTATCATTATTGTCTTACTTGTCATATGGCTTTCCTTTCATATATTTATATCCCTCGGCTCTCGTGTCTCGAAATCCATCCATCTATCCGTCCAATCTCACTTGCTATTCTTGGAGCCTTCCGTTTGATATCTCGTTTGAACGCTGACTTGCACATCCCACCCGTACCGATTCTAGCTCTACGCTCCCGCACTCTATCTCCGAACCAACTTCATACTCCACCTCGCTCTTGTCTTCGCCTTCCCCTCAGGACAACACACTCTTATACTCGCACAAACCCCATAACAGGCCTTTGTCATCGATCGCTCCCGTCCCCTGCCATTTGTTCCGCTTCATTTCTGAGAATTCTGTTTCACTCCTTGACTTTTATCTGCCATGCCCGCATTAATCCCTGTGGACAGCACCCTTGGGATGCTGTTCATCAGCACTGTCCTCTCGTCCATGTGTGTATCGCTCTCTGTAATACAATGTCCCAGGACCTCATCAAGCCCGTTCGGCCATGTAGTTTGTATGGCGTCACCTGGTTGCAAGTCTATTCCTACTACAGTGGTCACTGCTCAAGGGATCGGTGGCCTCTAAAGTCCTTTGTGAGGGCCCCCATGTATCATGGCGTGTCGTGTTTGGGACCTTATTGAAGCGTTTGATTTTCAGGTTGCTATTTTGATGTATACACTTTCAAAAGCTTCGCTATCAAATACACGATAGTGACATCGTCTCCAACTAGGCTCGTTGACTCGGCTAACCTAGTTTTCATTACTTGGACAACTTATCAATTTGGCGTCACAAATTTTGGGGATTATCAGTCCAACGCATTCGTATCACGGTAAGCCGTTCGAAAATTACTGTGCTGGTTATGTTCCCACAGGGCTTCTAGGAGTCGACCAGTACGTCTGCCGTGACACAGAGCTCGTCCTGAGACTTACGGAAACAAATGTCATTCTGAAGGCGATCGTCTTCTCTGCCAGTGCGCTAGTCTGTTGTGACTAATCATTTGTCCACAATTCTTATACATTTGAAACTAGTTGTTCTTGAGGTTTCTGTACACCAGTACGCCTTTCACGGGGCTCTATGGAGCAACTCTTGCTGAAAAGGACATAGTTTCTACGCGTATAGGATCTATTGTCGTAAGTTTATTTTTAAAAATCTGTGTGAGACTCATGTTAGTCCAGTGGGCAGAGGTTCTCTATACCTGCCAGCAGTGATCGTACGTCTACGCCATTTGATCAGAGCTAGCGCCCACTCACATGACCAGTCCATCATCGCACTCACAATGTTTGGTGAGTTCCTCTGCAGTTGCATGCTTCGAGGCTTTCACCTCATTTTCAACTACTGTTGTAAGGTATCGGCATTGGTGTGTTTCTCCCTTGGTTGTGGTTTGCTGAGGCCTAACTAATCCCCGATTTCAGTTTATGGTGCACAGGTGTCAGTCGTAGTTGTTCTTTCCTGGTTTTTTCTTACAGGTCCCACATATAGCCTGAAGCACATACATGAGCCGGGACCTCACTTTCAGGTACGTTTGCTCGTCATCTGATGATGTGATCTCCAATCTCTAACCGCTGTTCATACCAGGATTTTTTGATTGTTACATTATCTTGCAAGGTCCCCTGCGACGTCTTAATTACTTTTGGAATGGTTTATTACCTCTTGAGTAACCGCACTCAAATTCGGAGGTATGTTTGTTCCCTAACATTGCAAAACTGCCATTACTGTTTACACTGGCTCTCTCGGTAGAACAAACAACGTGTTGAACCTTCTCGCGATTTATGCCATCAATTGCGGCACACTTAATTTGTGAGCTAGTATGCTAATGGACGTTGACACCTTTTCTGACAACTTCGCTATTCTGCAGAGTGTTTACTATCTCTTGCGTTATTTTGGTACTGTTCACTGTTACCTTTGTCCTCTTGTCAAACAATGACTTCCTCCGCAAAGCTCTCCAAGTATCGAGATACGTTCATATATGGGCCATCCCTCTTCATCATCATTCGACTCTCACTCTGTGCACTCATGTCCATGTGTGTCTTTGTTATTCCTTCACAGTTTCCCTGCTTTTTGACATTTTATCCCAGCCTGAACTCACGAGATAACCTCCGTGAGACACTTGACGAACCAAGGGGTGTTGTCACATTCACCCAGCTCAAGGTACACGCGGTCACCACAGTCCCATGGGGTATGCAAGATACAGCAGAAGCAAACACCAATATGACCATCCCAAAGAGTCCCCCCTAGCTTCGGTTTCCTCCAACACGCTCTCTGACAGTGTGATGGCCCTTGACAGAGAAAAGTACCCAGTACCCCGGTAGTTGAGGCTGTGGCGGTATGAATGAGTGATACTTCCAAACTATAAGGCTCCATGTGTAGATCCAGTTCATGCACTGTACTAGTACCGACGGCTTGGTGAACAAATAGCCAGCATCATCATGTAGTGACAAATCACTCTTGGAATCATTGCTAAGCGATGCCCTCTATCGTGGTCTGCAATGTATCAGAGAAACACGACAAGCGCGGTGTGATACAAATACGGCGCGCATTCAGAGGACTTGAAACGAGTTTGGAGGGAAGACAGAAGAGTGTGTGAGAGACCCTTGGAAATCGGACAAGTCTCAGAACACTTTTGTTGTCGGGCTTGACTGACTCGGTCCGAGTCAGTCGAGGTGTGACCGTGACCACCGACCACACACGGTCAAGCAGCTGCCAGTGGTGTCAACGACGCAAAATAATAATACATTCAAATTTCAGAAAATAGTAAGAAAAACAAAGGGTGCACCTGTTTCCAGGACAAAGAGCAGCAAAAGTAAGGTATTTGGTTGAAAGTCACGAGGTCGGCCATTCAAGACATACCATGAACATCAACATCAAGATGATGTGGCGTTGTTTGATGAAAATCTGATGGCTTTCTCCCTAACGCCATAATCGTGCATAGCTTAGTCCTTTGCCACCATCTTTGTCTTGCTACTACCTCCCCACTGGTACATGCACCGGATGTACGAAAGTTTGTGCAGGAGCATGCACTGGGGACTGATGGTGCCAGCATATTTATGCGAGTGTTTGGGATCTGGAGAGTTCGAGGACTGTGAGAGAGGTCATTGGTGAGTCTTCGCATCTATTCGTATGGGTGTTCGCAGGCTGAGCGCTGAATGCTAATTACGGCTGTGCAGCTATGGATATCCTGTACTAGGCTATCCTGCACCAAAGGAGGTGAAATGGTATTCTCGGTCACCTTGTTAGTCTATGTCCTGCCAGTGGGCTCTTAGACATAGATGGCTGTGGAGAGATCACTTTCTCGTCATGGCTTACTTCACGTACTTCACGTACAGTAGGTGGCTCTAATAACTGGCTGTGCTGGCCCACTCACTGTTGCGCATAAACTTGAGGTTTCCATATGGTCAATATGGCCCCCACTTGGAACTAGCAGGAATCACCTCTGTCGACTTGAAACATACCCTCCTGATAGGATCAGTCTTTTAAACCTTCCGTCGTCACCTCATTTGTACCAGCTCCATGACAGAGGCCGTTATCAACAGTGCTGTGAGTTGGGTGGTCAACCGCTTCACCACCCACCATTTCTTCCCTTCCCTTCCTACCAGTTCTTATCCTCCCTATATTGACTTTTATCTGCCATGCCTGCACTAATCCCTGTGGACAACACCCTTGGGGCGTTGTTCATCGGTGCTGTCCTCTCGTCTATGTGCGTATCACTCTCTGTAATACAATGTCACAAGACCTAATGGAGCCTGTTCGGCCATGTAGTTTGTATGGCGTTACCTGGTTGCAAGTATATTCCTACTATAATGATCACTGCTCAAGAGATCGGTGGCCTCTGAAGTCTTTTGTGAGTGCCTCCACTCACTATGTCTTGTGCTCGGGGTTCAAACGAAGCCCTTTCAGGTCGCCTTTTTGATGTATACATTTTTGGAGCTTCGCTACAAAATACATGATATTGATCCCATCATTGACTAGGCTTGTTGACTCGGCCAACCTATTTTTCATTATTTATACGACTTATTATATCGGTGTCACAAATTTTGGGGACTATCGATCCGCCATATTCATATCGTGGTAAGCTACTCGATAGGTGCTGTTCCGGCTTGTCGAGGTTCTTATGGTGCTTCTAGGACTGATAACGTACGTCTGTTGTGACACAGAGCTTATTCTGAGACTTACAAGAGCAAATGAAGGCGACATCTTTATCTTCCGGTGCGCCAGTTTGTTGTGACTCAGACCAACTTTTGTCCGCAATCCTTATACACATGTAATCAGTTGTTCTTGATGTCTCTGTACAGCAGTAAGTTTTTTCATGGGGAGCTCACGAAGAAACTTTTACTGAAAAGGACCTAGCTTCTACGCATATACGATCTATCGTCGTGAGTTTACTGGTATTTGAAAACATTATCTGCGTGAGACTTATTTTAGTCTAGTGGGTAGGGGCTCTCCATTCCTGCCGGTAGCGATCGTACGTATACGCAATTTGTTCGGGGCGGGCTCTCACTCACACGAGCAGTCTGTCGTTGCACTGACAACATTCGGTCAGTTCCCCCGCAGCAGTATGCCACGAGACTTTCACTTACACTTGACCAACTTTTGTAAGGTGTTGACATCTGTGTGTTTCTCCTTCTGTTCCTTTATTTGTGGTTCGCTGAGGCCTTATCCTGCATCTTCAGGGTACTGTACAAAAAAGTCGGTCGTAGTTGCACATGTTCTTTCATGGCTGTTTCTCACAGATTCTGCGTACAGCCTGAAGAATACTACGAACGAGCTGGGCAGAGTCTATCGGGCACGTTTACTCCTCATCTGATAATGTGGGCTGCGGTCTCTAATCGCCATTCACACCAGGAGCTCTTCATCGCCAACATGACAATACTTTCTTGTGGCGTCCTCAGCGACATCCTCATTACTTTTGGAATGGTTTATACCCTCTTGAGTAATCGCACTCAAGTTCGGAGGTACGTCCATACCCGAACATTGCAAAAATGCAGTTACTCTGCTTACGCCAGCTCTCTCGCTAGAACAAACAACGTGTTGAACCTTCTTGCGATTTATTTTATCAATTGCGGCATACTTCACTTGTGAGCCAGTGCGCCGATCGGTTTCGACTTGTTTTCTGACAATTGTGCTATTCTGCAGAGTGTTTGCCATCTCTTGCGTTGCTTTGGTACTGTTCACTTTCACATCCCGTGTCCTCTTATCAAGTATTAATTCCCTGAACGAAGCTCGCCAAGTTTAGAGACTCGCTCGTATATGCGCCGTCCCTCCTCATTACGACTCGACTCTCACTCTGTGGATTCATGTCCATGTGTGTCTTTCTTATTCCTTTACAGTCTCTCTGTTTTTTTTGACATTATATTTCAGCCTAAACTCACGAGATAACCTCCGCGAGACACTCAACGGACCGGCTGGTGTCGTCACGTTCACCCAGCTCAAGGTACACACGGCTACCGCATTGTAGCGAGTCAAAGACGCGTGTACGAATCCAGTGAAGTTCAGCGTTCAACAATTAGGTCAGCGACCCTTTTTAGGAAAGTGTAAGGTGGACACGTCACACGAGGATGAATATCAGCGAGATATGGGAAACGCGTGCAGGAACACAAATGCTCAGCAGGAGCAGCAGAGAGGGCTTGATTGGGACACTATCTTTCTTTAGAGGGCTGGACCCTTATTTTACATGAAAAACAGTCCGGTATCTAAAGTATTATATGAATGCCTTGAGGCTTACTAGGCTGCATCGAGCCTGACGGGTTGTAGTGATTGCGGGACGGGTAGTTGTGGTCGGGTGGCGGTATGGTGAATGTAGGTGGTTTCGAACCTGACGCAAGGGTATCCCTTACAACATTCCCGTGGGATGAGAAAGATGCAATGGAATCAAGCATCGACATGGCTGTCCCGAGGAATCTTCTACCGTCTTCAGTTTCCTCTGATACGTCGTTCTCCAACGGTGTGATGGTTTTCAACACATAAAAGTTCCCAGTACCCCCGGTAGGCTAGTCGAGGTCATGACGGTATGAGCGAGCAGGTATATATAGGTATAAGCAAACCATTGGGCTCCATGCATAGATCTATGTGCGCATCGTCGTTTCGCCTAGCTGGTTGGGCTATACTTTCAACAATGCCAAGACATACTGGAAAAGCTCAGATTCTGAGACGTGCACGGCCGTTGGGAAGGAGCGTCACCTCAGAGTGATACAACCGTGCAATGGTCGTAGTGTTGAGAATGGAGATAAGTGTGCCAATAGGCTATGTGGGATCGTAGAGAAGCGTACACAAATTTAGGTTATCTGCGGCGCCGAAGCCAGTTGCAGATTGTTGCGCGCTGTTCATGATCATGGACAGGATTGCGACCATGCAAGGCATTACATGTTCAGAGAGCTATGAAAGAAACAGAGCGTCGTAATTAGATGAGGAAAAATATAAGGACCATCCGTTCGGTTACAAAAGCTGAGTTTACTGCCTCAGGCTGGATAGGCACATGAATGTCGAGGGTATTACCGTATTACTACCAAAATCAGAGCCACCACTGATCAGGACAGTAGTCTCATATGCGTACGGAGAACGTCAATCCAGCAGAACTGAGGTGCCTTCGTACGAGCAGTGACGATCGGACAGGGAGTTCTCCATAGAGCCAGGGCTTTTTGGAGGGAATTTTGACAGTACCAATGGTCACCGGGTCAAGAAGGCGTGCCTCCAAGTCATTGTAGTTTCCTATCACCCCATGTCAATAACGGCAACCCTCAGAAGGAAATTATATTTTACGTCTGGCCGGCGAAGATGAAACCACCTGGCAGGGATATAGATTATTGAAGTTTGCAAGTGGTATCATACTTGTCGCAGAGGGTTGTTGCGGGTAAGACCTATGAATTGGAACCAAGTTGTCGGACATGCGAAGAGATTTCGGGAGGTTTGTCTGAAAGAAGCTGCATACTCGAACACTTATTGCAGCGCTAGTGTTGATGAGGCATGGTCCCGGGCCCCAACATGATATGCGCCTTGGCCATTCCTTTTTCTTTAGTCCGCGTTTCACAAAATGCATTATAACAGACGACCCACGCGACTGAGCACGTGAGCACCTGCAGGAACACTGTCGGAATAAAAGCAGTGACGACTCGGGAGATGCTCTGCTGAACTCTCAATGGCTCAAGGTCTTGTTCGAGGTCAGACTGGAAGCCACGTGATGAGTTACTGCAAGGATCGTTTCGCTCGCTTGACGGCCCGCGTTCACATTCATTCGCTCGGCGTCGCGCGGATCGAGTTCCTTAATGAGGGTCTGTCCAGTGCGCCATCTATCCTTCACCTGCACCTTATTCTACCCCTCCAATACGCCTGCCGTTCATAACGCTGATCAAGCCTCGGCGCTTGCCCATTGACAAAGGACTCAGGATCGCAGGAACCCCAAATGCAACTTGAAGGAGTGATATAGGTATCTTCTAGTTGGTGCCAAGGTCGGTGCCATCTTTGCGACGTCGGGCTTGTGTAGTCAGACAAACAAGTAGAAGTAGAAGGTAACTGCGCAGGGCACAAGCCAAGCCGATTTCTGCATGATGGGCTGTGCACGCAGATGACTGAGGACAGTCAATGACTTCGGGAGTGTGGGGATATAATAGCATATATGGTTAAGCACCTGATTACAGCCCCCCGTTCTCGGCCTTATGACCCAGATAGCGTGACTTGCAGTAGTAGCGTAGAAGTCTTGGCAAGAGTCTTGATAGAAGCACGCCATGAACGCTTGGCCATACGGCACTCCGAGATACCAACGCTTTTTTTATTTTACCGTTTGATTTTTTTTCGAATATTTTTTTGATCTACTTTTACGGTTGCTGAGGTGCATCAAGAGGTGCATTCAAGCGATGTGGGAATGTAATTTTGTAAATGGTCTTCCTCGATCGCCGGCCCTCCCCGGTGCGTTCTGCGTTGACTTATGTGACTTACTGTATGTAGCGGTACTGGTTCAAGTTGTCACTCAAGGCAGCTGACCATTCCTGGTGCCCTTTGTCCTACCCCGGTTTCAACACACCGTAATTTGATAGGCTGTGAAGTGCCCCCACGCAGGTACTGTTTGGTTCTCTGTGTCCCTCTGATGGAGTGCTTTGTGACCGTCTATCCTATTATTGCCTTCCTATTTGTGCAGGCGCAATGACGGGCATATATCAACAGCGTTGCAAGTCGACTAGTTGGCCACTTCCATTGCCCGCCCTTTCTCCCCTTTCATTGTTGTCGACTTCAATTTATTCTTTCCTTGACTATTTTTTGCCATGCCCGCGTCAATCCCTGTGAACAATACCCTTGGGGCGTTGTTCATTGGCACCACCCTCTCCTCTGTGTGAGTTTCGCTGTCTGTAATACACTCTGTCACAGGACTTGATCGAGCCCGATCGGCCTTCTAGTATCTATGGTGTTACCTGGTTGCAAGTCTATTCCTACTTTAATAGGCTCCGTTCGAGGGATCAGTGGCCTCTAAAGCTCTTTGTGGGTGTTCCACGCCCTTTGTACTATGGTATGCTCGGGATATTAATTAAGCCTCCGCAGGTCGCCTTCTTGATGTATGCGTTTTTGAAAGCTTCCTTATCGAATACGCGATATTGATATCATCTTCAACTAGGCTCATTGACACGGCCAACCTGGTTTTCGTTATTTGTACAACTTATCAATTTGGTGTCACAAATTTCGGGGATTATCAATCCAACACATTCAAATCATGGTAAGCCGCTCCGAAAGTACTGTTCTGGTTGGGATTCTTATGGAATTTCTAGGAGTCAACCCGTACGTCTGCCGTGACACAGGGCTTCTTCCTGAGACCCACAACAGCAAATATCTTTCTAAAGGCGACGACCTTATCTGCCAGTGAGCTAGTCTGTTTTCATCAACTTTTGTCCGCAATTCTTATGCATATGGTACCAGTTATCCTTAATTTTATGGTACAGCAGTATGTTTTTCATGGGGATTTCATGGAATAACTCCAACTGAAAAGGACGTAGCTTCTACTCGTATAGGATCCTTCGTTGTGGGTGTAGTGGTGTTTATTCATCTGGGTGAGACTTATTTTAGTCCAGTGGGCAGGTGTTCTCCCCACCTGTCAACAATGATCGTACGTCTGGTATGCAATTTTTCGGAGCTGGTACCCACTCACACGAGCAGATCGTCATTACACATACAACGTTGGGTGAGTGCAGGCATCGAGACTTTCACCGTATTTTTAACCGACTTTTGTAAGGTCTTGGGATGAGTATGTTTATGTTCCTTTATTTGTGGGTCGCTAAAGCCTTATAATCATCTTCAGTGTACACTACAAACGTGTCAGCCGTAGTTGTTCTTTTCTTTGGCTTTTCTCACAGGCTCCGCTTATAGCCTGAAGTACATACACGAGCCGGGCAATCGATCTCAGGCACGGTTACTCCTCATCTAATGACATGGGGTGCAATCACTAATTACCGTTCATACTAGGGGCTCTACATTGCTGCATTATCTTGTACAGTCCTCTGTGACGTGCTCATTACTTTTGGAACAGTTTATTCTCTCTTGAGTGACCGCACCCAAGTTCAGAGGTGCGTTCACGCCCCGAACATCCCCCAAATGGCATTACTCTGTTCACACCGGCTCTCTCTCTAGAAC
The DNA here is from genome assembly GCA_025766275.1 of Lactarius indigo. Lineage (NCBI taxonomy): Eukaryota > Fungi > Basidiomycota > Agaricomycetes > Russulales > Russulaceae > Lactarius > Lactarius indigo. The sequence goes on from JAFKAC010000008.1 coordinate 2,168,505, forward strand.
AAAAGTGTTGGGCCTTCTCGCAATTCATTCTCTCGATTGCGGCATACTTCACTTGTGAGCCAGTGTGCCGATTGGCGCCGACTTATTTTCTGACAATTGTGCTACTCTGCAGAGTGTTTTCCATCTCTTGCCTCACATTGGTACTGCTCACTTTTACTTCCTGAGGACAAATATTGACTTATTGAATTAAGCTCGTCATGTATCGAGGCACGCTCGTGTACGTACCGTGCTTCTTCATCATGACTCAACTCTACCCTTGCGCGGTCATGTCCATGTACGCCTTCTTTGTTCGCTATTCATTGTATTCTCTTGACCTTCTATCCCAGCTTGAACTCACAAGACAACCTCCGCGATACGCTTGACGGACCGGCTGGTGTTGTTGCCACTTCCACCCAGCTCAGAGTACGCACGGCTACCACAGTCCTGCGCGACGTGCAAGATCCAACAGGAGTAATTGACAACACCGCTGTCCAGAAGAGTCTTTCAGTTTCCTCCGACACGTCGTTCCCAGACAGCGTGATAGTTCTCGATGGAGAAAAGTACCCAGTTCCCCTTGTAGCCGAGGTCGTGACGGTATGAACGGGTAGGAATCTCAAAGCCAACAGGCTCTCTATGTATATCGAGCGTTCCGTAGTTTTGCTTTCTTGCTAACGGATTCCGACATATGCAAACTTACTTTCCAGTGCAAATTCTTAAGATCCAGTAAATCAGCGTTTTCCTGTTATTTTTGTCCCCCCAATTACTGTAGTTCTATTACGATGTGTAGATATAAGGTCATGTAAAAGCGGGTAGATCACTACACGTTCATGACTATTGTGCAACCAAGATGGTCCGTTGTCAGTATCTGCGTGCTTGGATCCTGTCGATCTCAATTACCACCAAAACTGGTTTCTGTGGCATGTATACCTCCATACGTACTCTCTTTAAGAGTCGCTCAAGCTTCTCCGCTCCCATAGGCGACGGGTTCTGTGCGGTACCGGATATGCGATGAGATATGGGTAGGCAGCACGGAGGGTCAACGACTCGGACGCCTCTAGGTGATCGCCTCTAGGTGTATTCCGAGAAGCGGTGCCGAGGACATGTAAAAGCATTGTAAGTAACTAGGTGAATACTGTAACGCCTTGTGAGACATGTAAGGGTGACAAAATAGTGAATGGGGGGAAGCGCGAAACGCTTCCCCATCAAAAATGGGTGTCTTTGTTGCCGAAGCGAGGTCGCGACGGGTGGTGAGTCCTCCCAGAGCGACCAAACGAACGTCCATGGACACAACTATCCTCATCATCGATCCCATAGCAAAAGGGTGTGGCGGGTGAGCAGAAGAAAACAATCCCGGTATTTTAGACATGTAAAAGAGGAATGAGCACATGCCGCCTTGCCTGCTCACTCAAAGACAATGCTCTAAGGCACCGCTCGTGCTTTGCTCCGCCTCAGACCAGCTAAATCCCAATTCACCAGCACATGATGGCGCATATCGCTCAAGCTAGACCTCGATGGTGAACTGGGCGCCCTCTTCTCTCTATTTTCAAATTTCGGCTGAACCAGTACAAAAAAGGTCGGAATTTCCCGACTCCAGTATTTCCGCCCCTATTCACAGGTGAACACCCTAGGGAGAATTACGAGGTGACACCCTGAAAGATATCAGACCTCACACTGGCGCGTGCAGTATGATTCCGTGCACCTCGAATTTCTCAGAACTGGAGTTCCGAAATGGACGATGCCGGACTATTGATGAGAGTGGTGGAGAAATAGCGCGAGATTTCGAGTTCGGATTCAGCAGAGTTACTACATTTGGTCCCCTCCAGTGTCGTCCTAATTAGGTGTGTAATGTACAGCTTCGCAGAAATCGATTCAATATAGTACAGACAAGCGACAATATTCGATAAGAGGGCGCTCCACCGAGTTGTGCCCGAAGCGCCCTAGTCGAGCGCCAGTCAAGAAAGTTTTTTTTTTTAAAAAAAAGAAGAAAGAGTAGGATACCCTGATATTGAGCCCGTGGCTTCGCATGTAGTCGATCAGACACCGGGAGGATTGAAGCCAGACAAAGCGGGCCAATTTCCGAGCTTTGCTGGGTCGCCCCCAATCCGAACGAACACGCCGTGCGACGGCGTCCTACCATCCAGAATGAACAACTGGTGCCACCCCGGTGGTGAGACCTTCGAGTTAGGTGGCGCCGTGACAGTGCAGACATTATTTCCTGAACACGAAAACGCAGGGAAAATTGTTCCGCCGCCCATGGCGTTGCCGTGAGTACTCGACGTCGCCGCGACCAGTGATACTCTCATGCCGGACGTCTGGCCTTGGAACAACTGCACGTTTATCTGGTACTGCCCGCCATAGGCCCAGTCCGTGTTCGGAATATTCACAACGGGCTGGGTGAGGCCTTCGTTCAGGTAAGGCGGGATGTACACCTCGATGCGCAGTTCTTCCGGGAACGTTTGGGTTCCGGTCGGGTTTGGGTCAGAACCCGAGACGAGCACGCGGCCGTCGGGAAGGAGCGTTGCCTCAGAGTGATACAACCTCGCGATGGTCGTCGAGTTAAGAATGGAAATGCGCGCGCCGACGGGTTGCGAAGGGTCGTAGAGAAGCGCGGACAAGTTTGGGTTATCTGCGGCGCCGAAACCGGAAACACCATGTTGTGCGCCATTCATGATTATGGACGTGCCATCCGGGAGTGCGACTATGCAAGGCATCACACGCTTAGAGGGCTAAGAAGCAGACTGTCATTCGATGGCCAGATGGGGGAAAAGGTGTACGGACCATTCGCTCAATGACCCAAGTCGGGTTTACTGCCTCAGGCTGGATGGACACACAATTGTCGAGGGCATTGCCACCAGAGTCAGAGCCACCGCAGATCAGGACAGTACTCTCGTCCGTGTACGGAGTATGCTGGGGTAGCAGAACTGAGGCGCCTGCATACGGATAATTACGACCAGCAAGGGAGTTCCCTACGGAACCTGGGATATTGGGGAGAACATTGACAGTAGCGAAGGTCATCGGGTCAAGAAGGCGTGCCTCGTTGTAGTATCCTATCACTGTATGTCAACAATGGTAAATTTGGGAAGGAAATCAGACGGACCGACGAAGATGAGACCACTTGGGAGAATGTGAAGGAAGGGATATAGGTTGTTGGGGTTTGTACGATCGAGCCAGTCGAGGAACACCCGTGTATCGCCCCCAGGGATACGAGGGAGAATCTCAACCGAAGCGCTGGCCAGGCCGCCCGCACCGTTCTCACCACCCATCACTAGGACACTGCCATTGGACAGAACAAGTGCAGTCGGATACCAACGTCCTGTCTGATAAGTATGACTCTTTCAGAACCAATATGCAGGGTGTGAGCGCTGCACTTACCTGAAGATTAAATGTGCTTGCATCTTCCTCCCAGTCGTTCGTGCCGTTGACGCCTGCCGATCCGTCGGGTGCATAAAGTCGGAGACCATACGCTGATTGTGATGACCAACCACCAACGTTGAGGATTCGTGCGGCCTTATCTGGAAGGACAACTGCAGCTGAGCAGAATACGTCCGTTTTGACATGCATCTCACGCCAGGCATGAGAAAAGTCGTGGACGAGGCTCAAGTCGAGCTCGTATGCGCTAGAGGCGTTTTTGAATTCCTTGTAGCCGGATTCGCTTCCCTTTTCGAGGAAAGAGACTTTTCCATTGATACCCACGGTAGCGAGCAGGGGGGGTACAAGGCCAGGCACCAAGTACTACGTTGATGACCCTCAGTACCACAGGTACGTGCAAGTAAGGAAAGCGGGAATACCTCATAACGACCAATGTTAGCGGGTGTGCTCCAAGTATTAAGGGCGCCATTCCAAAGGTAGAGCTGCAGCCTCCAGGTACCACCGCAAAGATGGAGAGGATCACCGGAGCACGCCGTTGAGCAGTCACTCTCCGCAGCAGTCTTTCCGCCATTGTTGGTGATATCCGCCACATCGCCACACCCTAGACGAAATGCGTGTTTCTATAAGCAGAGGCCTAACGCTCTGCTGCAGGACAATGGATTACGCACAGCACTCATGTCCATATTCCATACCCGCCGCGGGGTATCCAAAGGCCGAGCATTGAGAAAGGCAGTTTTGAGGTGTGTTCGTGTTATTGCCCGCGAGGGTGGCATTATACGGGAACACATGATGAGGCTGAGGTTCACTGATGATCGAACGAGTCATGAGCAGCAGCATTGGATATATGCGGATATAAACGCACGCCAGGCATCGAGAATATTGCCAATTCCCAGGAAGACCTGTTGTCTGCACGGTCGGTACGGCTGATACGGTTGCATTAGCCCTGGAAGTGTAAATATAGACCCGATTTAGTCCACCACGTGACTCGCTAGAGTTTATCTCAGCTGCAGAGACACAGAAGTAAGCCAGACAACCTACATCTTATAACCATTCCGGCCCATTTTGCAGTCAGAACTAGAGTCTGTTGAGGAGCCATCGAGTGCATATTTGTTGCCGCAGACTATGGAGGTGGAAGTGTCGTTTAAACCGTGATGCGACGATAGATCGACGATAAATCGTACAACATTGAACGCCGTGCTCTAATCTGGCGAGTGTGAAGTTCTGGGAGGCGCACGATGTAATGCAGCTCTCGGTTGTCAAGTTTCGGTTATCTGTAAGCTCCGTTTGGAGGTCATGCCGATGTGCATCCTCCCTGTATCGTTTTATATCTTAAGAAACACGAGCGAGACGTGGGCATGAAACCTACACCCTAACGTGAACCAAGTGTCAGAGAGTGTGCCACATTGCAGAGGGTCAGTGGAGCGTAACCCACGTGTAGCATCCAAGCGCAGTCCATCCTGGAGGGATGACGTCATGTTGAAAGTCACCGCGGGAGCGGTGAAACCGAGAGGGGACCGCGCATACGAACTGCCACGTCACGAACAAGTCATTAATCAGTGCTCACGAAAGCGCGAGTCACGAGTATGTGCGTACTGGCACGATGGCTAACAAAGCCACGAATCGAAAGAGAATGAGTGACATGCACACCATGTAAAGGCGAAGATAGTGGCGGGACTTGACTGAGATGTAGTGAGATTCTTAACGTTTTCTGGATCCGGGAAAACCGGGGGCACGAAGAAAACGGAACACGCTGGCCAATGCTTCATGGCTAGTCGATCCAGGAGAAGCCACCGCTGTGCCCACAGAATGGCCATAACACGTCCCGAAGCTTACGGGAGTTGATAAATGCAGGACATTCGGATGCACATTGCGCGCTCTAGGAGGGGAGCGGATCGTCGACGACGCAGAAGACTGAAACTGAAAACGGCAACGTCGCAGCGAGGAACCAATCGCAATAATTACAGTAATTAACCAAGCAGCACTCGGAGTTTGATCCAAAAACAGGCTTAAAGCAAGAGAAAGAAAGCCACGATATGGGTGGGGGCGGAAGCTCGATATCGGTCTGGGAGAACTTCTGAGTATCTCTAGAGCTGCTGCCATTTCTGGGATATGGATAGTGCCGCGGATCAACTGTTTCATCTCGGAAAGGAAGAGCCACCATCCTATTGTTGGCCACTACACGAAACTGAGACCAGATGAACCGCCGAGAAGAGAGAAGCACAAACAGCATCATTACAATACTCGCGCATATTTCGCAATTACCACGGTGGTTCATATTTTGTGATCGGTCTTTCTTCGCCATACCTAGCGGAACCTGGGCCAATCAGAGGAACAGACGCACTGCAATACCCTTATTACCTTATTATCAATCACGGCCGAGTATCTCCTCAGGTTATCTCGTAGTCGGTGTCCTATGGCAGAATACTCGTCTCAACAGTTATTGTGGAGAATTATTCTACCTTCTCAGATTAAATCGTCAGCCAATTGAAACAATCTGACAGGGTGTCTTCAATACCGAATTTCATTGGGTTAGCCGCCCGACGCGTTCGATACGCGGGCGGACCACTGTCCAGGACTTCAATACCATTTCCTAGTCGGCAACGTCAGTCAGTACCAAATCGACGGGAGAGCGCGCGAACGATCGAGAGCACGCCGCGGAGGCAATATTGACCCCGAGGTCAGATGTTGGATATCGGGTTCAAAATTCCTTTAAGTTGACGGTTTTGCCTTCATTTTCCAGAATGGGACCTTTACTGTACTTCATGTGCGTGATCGCCTTGGGACTCGGCCTCGTTGATACTAATGAGCGCTAGACTGATTGCGCATTCTCCTTCTTCGTGGGGTAGCTTCTCTACGTCGGCGCCTGCTAGATGATCACGGACTTTGCAGAAATACGTATGATACCGGCATAACTCATCAGCGCTTCAGCAGTTCCGTTTCCCGTGCCTTGCCAGCAGAATGGTTGCATGGTATGGCTCCACGCGCCGCAAATAAGTAGTGCTTCTGATGCGTCATACAACTTTCTGGGTAAACTGGTCATCGATCACCATATAGATCAAGGACGAAGTGATCTAAACGGCATACATGGTGGCCCCAACCTCGGCTATCACTTTGCCCTTGTTGGAAATGCTGTTGATCCTCCTAATTACCATTTCGAATTCGGAAGTTGTTTGTACTTACAAGGCTTCTGGTATCTCTGGCATCGCCTATCGCAGGATTCCAGTCTCTTTCAACCGCGTGTTTTTGAGACAATAGCAAGGATTCCGACCACTTCCGCTCGTGATATACATGATACCTTTTTGAGATTGTTGCGAAGCACAAAGTTTTCCGGCCGCCGAGATCGTTGCTTTTGCTCCGAAGGTGCAGCCTATACATGGATACCCCCCCTGCTCTGCGCGCGTCTCTGCCGGTTTTCACGTGCACGTGCCCGCCTAGCTGCACCGAGGACTGCCACGTCAGTAACGCGAGGGGAATGTCGTTCTTCCTTGCGCCGCATGACAGAGGGAAGGGGTGAGAGCTGCGTTCGAGGGGGAGGGGCACGCCGGTTGGGGCGGCCAAAATCGGGCGGGAAGAGGGGTGCTAGACATGCAGTAACCAGTGCCATCCTGACTAAGCGGCCTCCATCAGTGTTGTACTCGGTGGATCGACTCTGCGTGTCTCCCCTTGGACGCACAGTGGCAAAAGGCAAGCAAATCAGGTAAGTCAAACGGACAGAGAGCGAGGATCAAGAGGACCTTACAACAAAATAGGATTTGGAACGGAAAGAGCACCAAAGAGCCAGGAATAGAAGTAATCAAACAGATATAAGGATCGCACCTCCACTGAGAAAAAGAGCGTCCGGCCTTCGGCTATTGCGCGGTGGAACGTGGTGGAAAGGGAGAGAAAACTTTTGAGTTGGAAAAGGGGGTGGGAAGGTCGTTATGATAATAGAAGGATGTGAACAAGGGGAAATGCGGGGCCGCGTGTCGACTGAGGGCGAACGGAGTGGGAATAAGGGAAATGGTGTCTGCGGGTTTTCAGCGACGATCTGCAGAGGATGACATAATGCAGAGCACGATAGCGAAGGCAGGAGTCCAACCGGGTGTATGCGTGAGCATGCTAATATATTGACACTATGCCGAAGGCTGTCATCGCCATGCCAGGCGAGAAGAAATGCCGTCAGGACATATGTTGACCAGGTATGGTGTGCGTCTTTGCACTGTCGGAAATACATAGATGACGGCGTTAGTGGGTCCATGGCAGTGTAGATCATGTAAGGTCTTCAATTCGAATCCGCGGAGTTACCCTGATGCAACAAAGCACCGGCATAGTGAAATCAGACTGGTGCCATGAATGTGTCATAATTGAACACCTCACTAGTTTGTCGCACGGCTCAACCCTTACTACCAGTTCGCATTCTTTCAGGACATCGCGGCCTCAGTCTATGGCGAATTCGTGCTCCGCGATTCCAACTTTGCGATATTCAGCGCCCTCTGAACAGCTGCGAGGATCTGCTTTTCCGAAATTTCAGGAAGGGCGGTTTCAGAGATGAGGCTGAACATAGTAGCAAGAACCCACAGGCAGTGAAAGTAAGGCATATTCATGAGACTGATCTGCTCTTGAAGCTTGAAGGGGTATGACGAAGGTAGTAGCTGGAGGAAGACGAAGAAAAAACACTAGGTACCGAAGAGTTTGTAGAGGGCGAGTCATGGAACGATTGGCAACATTTCCGAGGAAGTATGATTGCGTGTTAGAACATTGTTGGAGAAGAAATGACGCGAACACTCAAGTACTCAAGCTCAAGCCCAAGCTCTCTTTTGCATGCCGCCACCTGCCCGCCCTGCTTTTCAACCGGTCTGAAAAACCGAGATTACTTCGTTTTAACATGCCCGCGACGCCCTTTATATAAACGGATCGATGATGAGACTCACTGTGTCCATCGGCGCTCATCCAGTCGCTCCGGGAGGGTCCCACCCGGAGCGACCTCGCCTCAGCCACGTGAACTCTCCTTTGCTATCGAGAAGCGCTTCGCGCTTTCGCCCAATCTCTTACGCACTGTCCATCTCTCACTGCCGGGACTCACGTACATAGTATCTATACACAACTCTTCCCGTGTGACCTACTAAATACAGCTCAATGTTATCATCCCACTGGCAGCACCATCCTTCCATGCCGCGCCTCTCAAGATGTCATCCGCGCTCCACCCAGCTCGGCACGGAACTCCCGTCGAAGAAGCTGAACAGCGACTCGCAAAGGAGTATGTGAGAATGCGCCTGTCGAAATACAAAACAGCCAGCGACGAAGACCCCACATATATCAACTCTCAACGAACGTTTTCAACCGAACCATCAAGTCACCTTCGGCGATGCGCATCGTGACGAAATTCCTGTTGCTAGATGGTATAAAATTGCACTGTATCTGCCTAACTATTGCGACGCCATCATTATTCTTAGGGTGATCCAGCCGTGAGATATCGCATATATCGCGCACCACGCTTACAGAAAACGGTGTTGCGAGTCTCGAATGTGTACTGTTAGAGAATGGAAGCGTGCAATGCGCTTAACGCTGCAATCCGCAATGTATGGCAAGCGAATTGTAGCTCTGGTCATTCAGAGCACGAGGATATGAAGTAGCTATGCATGAGTACAGGTTGTCCGTGTTCTCGCCCACTATGGACAGGGCTCTCGAGTTTCCGACACCAACAGACCGTGGGCTCCACAGGAGGCACTCATACTACTCGTGAACAGCGTCGACAAAACTAGTGAACTGCGAGCAAGAAAACGGAAAGGTGGCAGTCTGGTGTGCATACACTGTGCTTGTAAGTTTGATGGACAGTTGATAGCCCAGGGGCATGTCCAGCGACTGCGCCTTGGGCTCCGAGTCCGTGTTAGCACTTTTCTTCGCAGGCCAGACTCGGAGGCAATTCGCTAGGAGAAGGCGTTTTAGGAACTGGTACTTCGCTAACCAAATATGTTAGTTCTAGCTGTTCGGCTGTCCATGAGGGACGTCATAAGATATGCGCGAGGAACAATGCCAGATTTCCTTTCCCACGTACCCGATCACCTCTTCAGAGCATCCTCTCCTGAATGTCTCGGGACAAGGGACTACCCCCCACGGCCCCAATTAAGATGACAGAGGATTTTTGGCTCTATCATCGTAATCGATAATTCGATCACGTCCCACATTTTTCACAGTAAAATTTCCGATGCAGCGCCGGCCTAGTAAAAGACCAATCCGGAAGTTGTGCTGGGTCCGCCTTTCACCTACTTCACACCTGCCGCGTGTTGGACAACAACCGCACTATTTCACCCCCAACACAATTCATTACGCGACGACGACCTTTCAGTAATGGCGCCGCCGCATAATGTCACTAGATGGGGGCCTATTCGCTCTCTGCTCTACTTATCTCCATTCTTCTTTGTTATTCCATGGCTCGCTCTTCGCGAACTCTACGGTGACCCACACTTTTCTCCGTCTTTCTCCACCCACTGACCTTCTTCTTAGCCCTTCCAGAGCCTATTACCGACCTGTGGGTGTTCCTTACGTCAGTTGTATCATAGGCCTTCCTGACAGCGCATTCAGCGTCAACCCAGATACCGGTCTTCCTCAGATTTCAGAGTCGCAGATCCTTGCACATGTACGACTCCTTTCTGAGGATATCGGATTTCGCACAGTTGGGACCGCTGAGCATGCTCTCGCGGACAAATGGATGATCGACACGGCTCATGAGGTTCAGAGTGAGTGCCAGCGGATAGTGCAGGCGGACCCCGAGCGCAAGCTAGAGTGCGAGGTGTGGCATCAACGCGGCAGTGGGGCCCATAGGTATGTGCCCAATTTCATCGCCTGGTCTGAATACTTATAAAACCCAACCACCTAGATTCGATATGATGGGCAAGAGACTCTACAAAACCTATACCGACCTCACGAATATCGTGATTCGCGTGTCTAACGGGACTACTGAGGGAAAAGAACATGCTGTACTGGTGAACGCGCATCTCGACAGCACCTTGCCTTCTCCCGGTGCAGCAGATGACGCACTTTCCGTCGGCGTCATGCTCGAATGTATTCGCGTCCTCACGCATACACCCGGTTGGACCCCCGCTTATGCTATTGTGTTCCGTAAGTGGTTCAAATGGCACATCTAGGTGTCTTCCCCGGCTAAGCAATTGAGCGATTGCAGTATTCAATCATGCAGAAGAATCGCTCCAGGACGCGTCTCATCTATTTTCCACCCAACATCCTGTGGCTCACACGTGGGTTCATCTCTTCCTGTCTTTGGTTCCGTAACCAACCGATCTTCAGTATAAGGGCTTTTATCAACTTGGAGGGTAGGCACTGCATTATTGATACATAACTGCTTCTAACTCTCTGGTCAGCTGCCGGCAACAAGGGAGCTGAGTTACTCTTTCAGGTAAATTCTGAAGAGATGATTCGTGCGTACTCCAAAGTCCCAAGGTAGGTTCGGATCGATGGAAACCCTGCTACGCAGCTGATACCTTGTAGACCGTTCGGCACCGTCATAGCAAGCGAGATTTTCAGCTCTGGCGTCTTGCTCTCCGAGTATGTAACTAATATTTGGGTTAACCTTTCTTTCCTGACCTTCATGCTGTTTGACAGCACTGACTTCCGTCAATTCGAGCAATATCTCAATGTCACTGGGCTCGACGTACGTTATTTTCTCGTAACTGTCTTAGATTACATATCTGACGTGCACATGTGGTTTAGGTGGCCGTTGTTGGTAACAGCTACATATATCACACGCGCCAGGTGCGATCATAGCATTGCTTACGACCCACTCTTACTGAGAATATCCCATAGGATACAGTCGACAACATTCAGCCCGGGGTGGCTCAGGTCTGTCTAACGGGCTACATATACGTACCTTACTGAATTCTCACAGCGCATGGCCGAGAATACCCTCGCAATGCTGCAATACCTCTCTTCTGACGCATCCCCGTTACCTTCGCTTACAAAGGGCTACTCACGTCCTGCAACTGTGTTTTTCACGCAGTTTGGTCGCTTCTTCCAATTCCAATTCGCAACTGCGCGCCTCATGTACGGCACGCTATTTACTCTCTCACTCACCCTAGCACGGTTCGCCTACCAGAAGAGAACGCCCGGTTCATCTTCTACTGGCTTTCTGACGGAACAGTGGAAGGGCGCGCGCGCGCTGCTCGTCGCATTGGCCGGAGCATTGATCAGTGCAAATGGACTTGCGGCCATGATACATCGTGTACTCGGCCGCAACATGAGCTGGTTTGCATCCGAGCACTCTGCACTCCTCTTGTACGGCCCTGCAACATTTGGCGGTTCGTCGTCCACGTCGTATCCTTCCTACTTTCCCTTTTCTAACGAGGGTCTTGTAGGCATACTCGCATCGCAGGTGGTCTTTCCCGAGGTAGCAGAGCGCAGCGTCCTCAGCGCTCTGTTGTTGATGCAATCTGGCGGCGCGCTGCTGCTCCAGTTGCTCGGTCTTGGTTCTTCGTACCTCTTGTTCCTTGGCGCGCTACCATTATTCGTCGCGCTGTCACTTGACACGCTGCTAAATCACGGTCTCGTCGTCAGCCTGTGGACATACGCGTTGAGTTTGGTCGTCCCGCTTCTGACGGGTATGCAGATGACTTGCGTCGTTCTCGACGTATTTGTTCCCCTCGTTCGTATTCGTCCTGATGCCCGATCTCCGTCTTTTAAACACCATCTATTGTAGACCGGGCGGATCGGGGCAGATGCACAGGCCGAGCATGTTATCGCGTCGATCGCGGCAGTCATGCTATCAATCACCGTGCCGCTTGTTACGCCGTTCTCTCACCGCTTTTCAGAGAACGTCCGTGTGAATGCGGTCACATTGCTGAACATTGTGACGGTCGTAGCGGTTGCGGTATTCGCGCTCCGTTCGCCCTTCGACGATACCCACCAACGTCGGGTGTTCTTACTTGGTTCCGATAATGTGAGGTCTCCTTGCTGCTTCTCATAGACGCTCAGACTGACGCGTGTGCGCGTCGGACAGATTACCTCTCATGAACGATACCTTCATGTCAGCGCCGCGGATGGTGCCCCCGGTTTTGAGCAGCTCGTGAACGACATCGCGACAAACTTTGGCGTCGTCGGCACACAAGCCGTTCAAGAGGATATGCACGACTGGAACGGAGATTGGGATATCCTATACCCGTTTTCTGCCGTGAGATCTTTTCTGCTCCGTATCTTACCGTACTGATCTCGTACTAGTTTGTGTCAGCCTACAAGCTACCACTTCCCATAGAACCCGGATTTGTGTCTCCGTTCGCCGCCGGCGAACGTGCGTTCAAAGTAGAGGCCATCAATGATACCCTTGACCTAGCGGCAGGGACGCGCAGCCTTACCCTACAGATTACTCACCCCGGACTCATCTGGACAGGCAAGTGAAACGTCACGTGCTGCATCTGCTCTACCTAAGTGCATATCTCCTCAGTCCTCGCGTTCGACGCACACGTGCTACAATGGACGCTCGACGACGCGCCACCAAACGAGTTCACGCGCCACCACATCAAAGGAGCTTCTTTCTACGGAGTCGACCGCTGGTCCATCGACCTCGTCCTGGAGGGCACTGCACCGCTAAAGATCAACTTCCTGGCTATCGACGAAGAGGCGATGTGGCCCGGAAAGAAGGCTGCTACCGAGGCACAGGGAGGACACGCAATGATGACACTTTTCGAGAGTGTGGATAACTGGCTCGCGCGCGAGACGCGCGACAGCGTCGATGTGATGTTACTTGCTACTGTTGGGGGTGTGGTGACGGTATAATTAATATGGACCGTAACGATATCCAGTGCTTTATATCTATTCACCTTGTACATACCTAGGTCAAGACAACTGCTATTGGAGTCAAGCGAAGACTCGGACCTCAGTGAGAGTGGCATGATTGTCATGTTGGTTGTATACGCTCCTACTTTTCCATGCGAACATCATGTCGCAGTTGTCGTGGTTCGATGAGGAGGACTTTATTTCTTAAATATTTCGAAAAGACCAATTTCTGGGCAGTGAGGACAACCCTGTTGCCTCGCTTCGCTTGCTGGCAACAATCGGGTTGAGCCGGCCCGCGGACCGGAAGCCCAAGTCCGATGGGCGGTGCGGCACTGCGGCGCTTGCCAGCCAGTGATGCAGCCGAGTGTCAACTTCGGGTTCGAGGACGCTGCGGCATAATGTTCTTGGTTCCGTGGCACCACTAGGCTCATCTATTCGAGATATATGAGAACATAGCAAGACATGCGCGAAGCAAGACAGGCCAAGCCGCCACTTCAGCTCCAGGTCGCACACCCACCAGACTGGCTGCCCGAGGCGCACACTTCTGCAGATTTAGGTGCGTATTGCGATTTTTATGGGCACCGCGAGGAATTGTCCGTTGTGCGTCGTGGCGGCACTGACGCATTTGTTGTATAGGTCGTTTTGGATATCACTTTCCGCATCCCAAACAAGAGGAAGACATCTTAACCGAGACGAATGTCAAGGATGGCCTACATTTACCCACTCCGGTTGCAGTGCGTCTATTACTCTTTCCCTTCCTGATATTTTCTCTGAAGATTCCATGTCGTCGGTCAGGCCGAAACATGGGGGGCGTCGGAAACGTTTCGGCGACGCTCGGAGATCGATACAGTCGCAGAGCTCGAGGATCTTATGAACCAAGTTTTTGCTCGGCGTGCAGGGGCCGTCGTCATACCGTACGTCTGCTTATTTACCCTTCGAGAACTCCTGTTACATGTATGCGATCCTGGCAGACCATCCACCTTCCGCATGCCCCAGCGGGTCACCCCCAACGATGCCAAGAGGCAAGCCTGGTTCGCCGACCTTGCCAACCCCTCAGTTCCACTGCACAAACTCGGGAAGAGCGTTCCGCACGGCGCGAAGGGCCAAGACTTGCTAGACTTGCTCCATACCCACGCCGTCGCGGTTCCACGGGCAGTTTGGTTCCTCCGTGTCTTTGGCGCGAATGAGGTGACCGGCCTGCGCCATAAACCTGCATACGATCCGACGCAATACAGCGTTGAGTGGGCGAATGTTGTGACGAGCCACTTGAAGAAACAGTTGGTCGACATAATCCTGCCCAGCGCACCACGCCCAACCCTTAACATCAAGAGCATGTTTCGGAGCGTATTGGCCGATGGCGAGTCAAGGGCTAGGTGGACATCCAAGTTCACATACAGGTAAATGCTTTCCCGTCATTATAGTCCTGAAATTCTTGATTGGCGCTAACTTTACTTTGTAATTAGCCTCGACCTCCTGCGTAGCTTCTATTCAGAGGGCCTAGTAGACAATCGGACGTTTTTGACTTGGTTAGTGCTTCAGATGTGTACTTGTAATCTAGCGCAGGCAGGTTTCGTTGCTCGGCTCGCAGACGAGTACCTCGACGGGATTCTTGCCTGCCGTGCACTTTCAAGGCCCTTCGTAGACGCCTGCCTGTCCAAGATTTCCGAGGTGTGCCTTGCTGTGACTTCAGCCACCTACCTGTCTGATCCGAATCAGATCCGAAGCTCATCCGCTAGAGAATACCTTCCGTCGGTGGAGAATTCTTTGAAAGTTTTCTTGCAGGTGTGTATCATCTCGTATGCTCTCCGAGACGCATATACTAAAGGAAATGCTTTAGCGCGCATGTCTTGTCATCCCCGACGCCTTCATCTCACCACGAATGTGGATAACACACGCAACTCTCTTGCAACAAATCCTAAATGGCGACTCCAGGTCTAATCACGCCACTCGTCCCTCGGATACCATCTATACAATGCTTGCCGACAATTTCGCCGATGTTCAGAAACGCAATGACGCATTGTGGTTTCGTAATCTTCCGCCCCGCGTGCTCGCACGTCTCACCGAAGCGGTCTCGGACGTCACTGTAAGCGCGTCGTATTACTGTTGCCCCGAATTTTCTCACCAATCCTGCGCACGCAGAAACTGAATTCCGTCGGACCGACAACTGACCTCGAAACCTTCGCCTTCTTCGATGGTGGCATCGAGAACGAGCAGCTCTTTGCTGCCAAGCTCGATCGTCTTCTCACTTGGTCTGTCACGCCCCTTCAATTTGGGGACCATCGTCCATACGTGGCAGCTACAATTCTGCGCCGCGCGCGAGCGCAATGGGGAGCGCGGGCGGCGAGACGGGACTCCGCCGCTCCGGATGGGAAGCTCCAGGATCTGTTATTCAAATGGCTCGATCGGGACCCGACGTGCAACGATGTACCCTCAGTGGCGCTCTTATTCGGGGAACTTGTCAGAAGCGAGCTCTTCTCCTACGCGTCGTACGTGCAGCGGTTGATTGCTCGAGGCGAGCCAGGGCTCCTGTACTCAGAGGTGGGCACAAGCTCGGGATCATTGGTGCTAGCACGGTTATTGATCAAAAGATCATAGGAGAATGGATCTCGGCATCGCGAATTTCTGCGCTGGATCCCGCTGCATAATTCGACGCCTGCGATTGTCAACCAGCGTCGTGTAACATTGTATGGTGTCCGGGCACGTGACACACCCGAGGAGAACAACGAACGGGAGATGCGTAGACAAGTACGACTCGTGTTCCCTGAGATATTCAATCCAGGTACTTCACTAGCTTTTCTCCTGCGTTTCTCTGCTGATCATATATTTGGGTCGTGAAGGGATGGGGGACGTTCTTCCACCACTTCCGTCATACTGTACCACGCTCCTGGATGCACCGCGGTACCAGCAAGTCAGGACGGTTAGGCAATGGTTCCTCCCGTTGCTCCTGAAACAACTTCCCAAGTATAGCATTTCTTCATTTTTGGTGTATGACGGATGCTTAGTAAACATTCTAGCCTTCTGGATAGTCCGCTCACACACAATGTCTTCGTAAGGGTGTATTGTGTTGCCATTGACATGATGACCCAAGTCAAGTGTTATCGCGCCATACTGGAGGTGAGCGAAGTCCTTCCCCCGCGAACTCCCTTCTGACTTGTAGCGACCTTTCATAGTTGAGCCTGGGCGTCTTGGAGCGTCCCTGCAGATCGGAATCCCTGACGATCGTTTTAGAGATGCTACGCCGGTTTTCCCCCATCTGGGCAGGCATGGGTGTGCTGAGGGTGATTACCTTTGCACTATACGCCGCATCCCAATCATGCAAGACCCGTGGGACCCACTGCCAAGCTTTGTTAGAGCTTTTGTTGGAAATGGACGCCGGTCGTTATCTCGATGCCTCAGCGCGGAAGAATGTCGAGGTAGAAATCACTAACTTTGCCCAGGTATGCGATGACTGTTCTTCTTACGGCCATTGTTCGTTGACACTTTTGAAGGCTCTGCGTCCTTCGGGTGGCGAAGCAGAACCCTGTCCTAAGAATTTGCCTGAGATACTCCTGCTTTCAAATGACCCACGGCCGGATGCGGCTTATATGCTTGCTAACAGCCTCTGGTTTCACTATCATAAATCGCCGAATTGGGCCTGGAGTATTTGGGACAACACGTTCGCTGCTCTGCGAGTCCAGGTCAATGCCGAGGCGCGTGACGCGCGCTATGCCAACTTTCTACTCCATGTCGACCAACACCTCCCCGGTGGACTCGACGAACACGTTTCCCGGTGGTTCCAAGAGACCGGAAAGGCGGAGCTTATATCGATCGACGGCGTTGCCTGGACGAGCCTCACGCATACCCTCCTCCACCTCGTCGTGCAAGGTGTGTTGGCGACGACTACAATCCTGAAGGGCTTGGTCTATCCTCTCTGGAGCCACGCTCTCGCCTCGGGCACGGCCGACTGCGAGGTATATCTCCGCGCCGCCCACGACATCTTCACGCGCCTCGTACTATCCGGGGAAGACTGGGGCAGCGACATGGTGGAGCTGCAACGCGTGCGCGCGCGGCGCCAGGACGTCTTTTGCGCGTCGCACCTCTCACTGCTTGTGGGTGCCATTCCGACGCTCGTCTTCCTAGAGCACGCGCAGCACGTTCCGGCTGACCTGCGGCCCCGTGCCGCCGCGCTTCGCGATGCGGTCTGCGGCTCAGTCGAGTTCCGCCAGGGGATATATCGAGATCTGAACGCTGTACGGGACGCTTTTGACAGGTCGCTGCAGTATGATGCGTTGGACGAGAGCCTCGTCGAGCCTTTGATGGACGCCTTGCGTCTCATTCTCAACGTCGCGCGTACAGGTACGGGCTCTGTTACAAACGAATCTCGGGCTAACCAACTGACGCGAAATGCGATAGATACGGCGTCCATAGGGTCCTCGGAGTGGTTGGACACCTCTGCATTGCTAAGCCCCTGGAAGTTGGCGGCAACGACGATCGAGGTGCAATTCTCGCTGAAGCAAATGGGCGAACGTCTGGCCCTGGGCACGCCAAACAGAAACACAAAGGTCGACCGGCTGATTGCCAAATTCATGCATCATCACATGTCCACGGAAGAGGCCGACTTGGTCGCCGAGATGGCTCGCGGCGTTGGGCCAACGATCGCGTCCAAGGTAGTACTTAGGTCATCTACAGCGAACTTGGAGCTAATCCTATGAGCAGTTCGTGAATACCGGATTCACCTGCATAGCCAACATCCTCAAGGGGGTACAAACACCGCTAACGAGTCACGGTGTACAGGAGATTCTCGACGTGGCGAGCGAACAACTTCGCCTGCTCGCCCATGTTGTTGAGCTTGCGAGGGACGACCAAACCGCGCTACCGGTGGTTGACTCGCAGGCACAGGATAGCTTCATCGACGCACTCGCGAGCAAGATACGGGCGTTCGAGACTCTGCTTGCTCAGCCCACGCCAACATCCGACGTTCCCTCAGCCCAGGCGACACAGGGTGCCGTTTTGATGGCTCGCCTGCTTCAGTTCAACATGGCTTTCCGCGGTGTCTGGACCCCGAAGGCGCGATCCCTTGGCGAGGGTCTGGGCAAATCCGTCTTCAACCTCGCTCTGGTAAGTCTATACCTACAACGTCGTCGAAGGGCATTACGTCTCATCGATGATTAGGCCCACGGCGCTGGTGACCATCTTAACCCTGCCGCTTTTCCATTATTTCTTGATACTTTCATGTACCTCATCGATGGTAAGCCTAGTTATCAAAGTCCTGTACCAAGTTCTTGACAACCACATTTTCACAGAGCTCGCCGCAGATGCCAAGTCCAACTCCACAGATATCTTCCGCAACTACCCACAGATACCCTTCGCTGAGCTCCCTGCCGACATGCCAGCTGAGTTCCGACAGCAGCTGCGCTGTCTACTCCCCTACCCACCGCCCCATGAAGGGGTAGCCGACTTGGTGTACGCTTCGGTAGACGCCTCGGGACAGGCCCTCCCAGGACTTCCAGTCATGAACCAGCCATGGGACTGGGTGGAGAACCTCGGAGACAACGCCTCTAGCGACACGCCCACCGAACGCGCCGTCAACAACAACGCGTCGCTATCCCTCGAACGTTTCGCCGCGCGCGCGACGGGCGATACCATGCGGACCGACAAGACCCCGCGGGGCTTCCACGACGCGCTGGGCGGCGAGAGCGTGTTCGCGCGGGACTGGGCCGAGACGCGCATACCGCTCGCGGGCGAGAACCCAGCCCGGCGCGAGGGCGAGGACGTGCCGCCTGGGGTCCTGCCCAGCGCGTTTGCCGCACGGAGAGACATGTCGCCTGCGTCGCCCGCATGGTCCCGCCAGTCCGCGACGTCGTCGCGGCTGCAAAGCCCGACGCAGCAGTCGTACACCCGCGCCTCGGCCGCGTCGAGATCGGACGAGCAGCCCGATGTGGAGCGGTCGTCGGCGGGCAGTAGGCAGCAGGCGGGCAAACGCAAGGCGTCGACGATCACTAACCCCGATTCGGATATCGAGATCATTGAGAGCCCGTCGGCGCTGAAGAAGGCGAAACCGACGAAAACGAAGACGACGAAGACGACGCTGGTCAAGCCGCGGGGGAAGAGGAAATAAGTAAAAGAGCTACGAATAGACGACCGTCAATCTTCGCAATCATCATCAACATTTGGATATCCCCGAGTATATATGCAATGCTTTACCCAGTCTTGTTTGTTTTCCCTTATGCTTCTGTAATTTAAACGGTACTTGTTGTCTGTAGCATATAGTAATGATCATCTTCCCAGTCCTAAACCTGAACTCTAGCACTCCAATGTCCTTCATATTTCAGGAGGAACGAAACCGGCTCTGTTCCTACCAACGAAGGGGCTCTCACGAATCTGGACCTCTGTAGAAATATTAAGCATCGTGCGTGGTAAATAAATATGCTTACAGCTACCGGGCGAGGGATGTGTATCGCTTGCATTACCGTAGAGACGCTCGTGTTCAAGTCGGTTGAGCGCACTGACAGCACAGCGTTCGGCCTGTGGGGGAGGGGCGTGGGAATGGCTAGGTCAGAGCGAGCTAACGAGATGGGCGTACCCACGCGAACAGCTCCGCTACTCTATCCTCATCCTTGCGCAAATCCTCAGCGAGACACGGCTCGATCATCGAGTCTATGCGCGGTGAATGGTGAACCGATGAGCTCAACGCGACGACGTGTAGGACTAAGTAGACGGAGCCTGCCGTCATAGGGGGAGATCACATCTACACCTGCTTCACGGACCGCGATGTCGACTTTGTCGAACGTGACCTTGGTTGTCTCGTCTTCTTCTCGTGCATCGTCTACAGAACATAATTCAGGGACTTGTGACTTAACTCATTCGTACCTTCCTCGTCGACTACCAACTTGAACGCGCCTGCGGACGAACCTGCCAAGGGTTATTATCACTCTGGAGTCGCTTTAGCTTCGCCAATGTGTTGCCTTGAGGCGGAACGATCTCCCAATCCTTTCCGCACCGAATTAGACAGGATCAAGTCTGAGTATCGTGCAGTACCCTCAGTGTCTTCTGAACATCGAAGTCGTGACGGCCGACAGAGTGACCAATGCTACCAATAGCACCCTTGTTGAATCGCCTCATATGATAGGTGGAACTCAGAGTTGCATTATTACCACGTTCGAAACAAGACCTGCGACTCATTCAATGGGACCATTGAACAAATCGTTGTTCTCCAGCTGAGCTAAAGTACAACCCTACTTCGCCCTATAAGAGAAAAAAAAATTGTCGAAGAGGGGCCGATCAACACCACACTCTCCCTCGCGGCCTTGTTCTACAATCAAGGAAGTCGTTCCGCTTCAATGAAACACGTCGGCGAAGCCAAAGCGACTCAAGAGGGAAAACAACAGGTCTATCCACAGGCGCATTGGTAGTCAGCAAGGAAGGTAAGAATGAGTGAAGTAACTCAGTTATATTCCTGGCCTATGTTCTGCAGACGCTGCACTGATGTTCCGAGTGCGAAGTCTGACAAAGGAAAGGAAAAAAGGTACCAACTTGAGGTTTCAAAAAAAGAGTTTACAATTTCAGTTTTGAAAGAAAATGGCACACATTTGAAGTGTTTTTCGGTTGTACCATGTTGTAGCCTTTCGAGGCCAAGAAACGGCACTCACCTTGCTTTCCAAGGTATGGCAAGTCGTAATTCCATGTGAATCGATTTCCACGATTCACGTGGAATTACGACCAGCCATATGAGTAAGGTGGTGTGGATAAAGTCTGCATGTGCCGCTGTCCGATGCGAATGTAAAGGTCTCACCCATCATTTTCTCATTTCAGATCGAAGAATTCAACACCGTTTTTTTTTTCTAATTAATACACACCTCGCCAATCGCCATATGCAGCCCCCCCCTATCGTAGTCGTCGTCATCTAGTTGTCCTGCAGCGCTGCAGGTCGCCTTGCGCGCATTTGCCTTGAGACTCTCCACCTGCAACTCAAGGTTGCGGATCAGTGCGCGCGCCTCGCGCAGCTCGGCGTTCAGCCGGTCATTATCCTGCTGCAAAGCAGCGCCCGCGGCCGCCTTGCTGTCCTGTTATATATCTCGTTTCAAAAATAAAGAAAGAAAAGAAGCGAGAGAGCGGGACACGCACATCTGGAACGTAAGTGGAGGACGTCGATCGCGAGGGCGGCAGCTGCGGCGAGAACGGCTGCGGGTCCGTGGCGGGCGGCGACAGCGCCGACGGGGAGAAGGGCGTTGGCTCGCTGGCGACTTTCGTGATGGGCGGCGCGAGCTGGCGGGGAGAGCGCTGCTGGCGGTGGTACGGGTGCGGATGCTGGCGCTGGGGAGGTCGCGGTCGCGGTGCGCGTTGGGAGGGGGGCGGAAGACGCCGTTGTGGTAGACTACTGCGCCTGTCTCGAGGGAGACGAGCTTGAGGGAGATGGGCTTGCCGGAGAAGAACTCGCCGGCGGTGAGGGAGGGCTCGATTGATGGCGCGGGCGGGAAGATGTCTGACTGGAACGAATCGGACTGACGTATGTGTGAGTGAGTGATGTGATGTAACGAGGAGGTGGGACCGGGGGGAGGGAGTTACCTTGCGCTGGGACGATGAACGCGATGGGCTCGACGCCGCTGATGGTAAGCTTGTACGCGCGCGCGATCTCGCAATCGGAGGTGTTGAGAGCACGCCGCGGGATGAAACACATCCCGCGCTGAGGGTCGCTCGACTTGTGCTCATCAAGCGCATACAAATTATCGTTCTCGTACTCATAGTACCTGATATTGCCGTCGCCCTTCCCAGCTGCACCGTCGTTAGTAGCTGGGGGGGGGACGAAAATCAAAGGAAAAACCGAACCGAGGAAGAGGATATTGTTGTCGCTCCAGAAGGGCATCACTACGCCCGCGGACTGGTCGAGCGTGAGCGTCCTGACGTTCTTGAGTGCGCCCGTCTCCCACACGCAGACCTGGCGATCGCTCATAGCGGCTGAACCCAGTCGTCGCGATGCCGATCGCGGTCGCCCAACCACACGACTCGTAGCGCCCTTAATTCCACCATGACCCTCACCAACACGCACGGCATCGCCTCCAGCGCGCGGGTCGAACAAGCGGAGCTTGCGGTCGCGGGACGTGGTAGCGAGCAGCTGGCCAGTAGGGCTAAACGCGATGCTCTGTATGGTATCACCGTGGCCTTGTAAGACTGCACGAGGGGACTCTGGTGCGCCGAGGTCCCAGAGCTTGACGGTATGGTCGCCAAGAGCGCTCGCGAGGACGTGTTGGGCCGCAGGGTGCCAGAGGACCTGGCCGACCTTGCGCGGAGACGCGTCGATAGCGGAGCACGGGCGCAAAGTCGCGCGGGTACCCAGCCGTCCGCGTTCCAGTCCTCGAACGCGGATGCGTCTACCTGCCATATCATCACGTTGCCGTCCTCGCCCCCGGACGCGACGATCGAGTCCGAGTGAGGCGACCAGTCCGTGTCCAGCACCGGCGCGGTGTGGCTCCGCGCGAGTGGGACGATAGTCTGGCAGCTTCGAGGGGATCCCCGGAGCGCCGGTGGAGGGGGACGGCGCGGGGAGGATCGCGAACGCGCCGCCGCCGGATGAGTTCCAGTTGACGCTGATGTAGGTCTGGACGGGGTGAAACATGGACCCGGTCGCAACATCGGAGGGACACGCACACCAGATGCAGAGACGACGTTTGTATCCCATGCGCTGCTGGTCACCTTGAGGTTGTCGATCCCATGCTCCTTCTTGGCTGGCTGCCCAAAGACATGTCTGTGCAAACGACAAGGGCCCCCATCAGAAGCGATCCTGGGCAGATAACGAAGCAGACTACCGATATTTCGATGCACGAACAAAGCGAGACATGTCCCGTGTGACTGTTGCGTTGTTCTGGTTGTTCTTAGTTGTCGACGATTCACTTGAGATCGACGGTCCCCTTGACAGCCTGACAAGGACCCGTTCGGCAAGTCCCGCTCCTGCCTTACCATGGATTCAATCAACGCTTCAGATCCACCCCCCAACATCACTACAATATCTACCAAAGTTCTGTCCGCAAAGCGCGCCCAGATTCGTCTTCAGGCCTTTCTCGACGAATTTGAGAATCGCAACCCACCCTCGAAAGGAGGCGACAAGACCGTCACCGCGCAATTGCAAAAGTTAAACGAAGCGCTGCTCGAAGAGCGGCGCAGACAGAAAGGTGCTAAAAAGGAGCATTGACTGGTATGCCATTTTCTAAACATCATCATTAAAGCTCACTCAACAAGGATCTTGTCAGCTGTGATATTCTTGGATCGCTCATAAATCATAACGTACAATCAATCGCCTTTGTCATTACACAAAATTTAGAATCGTCCGAAAAAAAAAGGCGAAACGATGGCATTCTAATTAAACAGCCTTCCGACACCACCACACGTTTCGCACGGCAGCTCATCGAAGATCAAGAATGGGGTCACCCCGCGCCCGCCACACCGCCAGCACAGCCGTCCTCCGATACGCGAGTCACCAGGCATGACCACTGCAGCGCCCGGCGGGGGAATCGCACCGTAGGGCATGACCACCGCGGGGTTGTTGAGCCGTGGTTGAGGGAATGCGACGGGTGGCGGCGGGGGCCGCGCGAGTGGATACGTAGGGTTGGTGCCCCTCTGCGGGGGTTTGAACGCGGGCAACGGCTGTTGGAACGTGCGACCGTGCTGGCTCTGACTCGTAGCGCTGCTGCCCTGCTCGCCCCACGGGCTCGAGGCAAGTATGGACGAGAACGGCTTGCCGTACCGGTCCCAGCACTTGCGGCACGGGTGCGATGGATCGTAGTTCTTGTAGCCCGTGTTATTGCCTGCATGCGTATGACATGAAACGGTGACCAGTGAGAAAGTGAGGGGGGAGAGGGGGGCGACAACGCGGCTTACATTTGGGACAGGTGTACGTCTCGGGGTAGACGAGCGTCCGTCCATTGCGCAGAAGGGGACGGCCGGGCGTCGGCGTAGTCGTCGGGTGCCCGTTATTGGCAGGCGCCGACGTGGACCCCGCGCCGCTCGAAGTAGACGCAGCACGAGAGTGGCTGGAAGGAGGGGGAGCTCCCGGTGGGGGTGCGTACCGGGGTTGCTGAGCAGCAGGTGGGGGAGGACCTGGCAGCGGAGCAAACTGAGGCTGCTGTTGCACAGGAGACACGGATGGGGGAGGGCCTGGCGGGGGACCATACTGAGATGGAGCCCCGGACGGGGGAGGGCCCGGTGGGGGACCATACTGGCGCCCGGGGGATGGGCCGGGTGGTCCCGGAGGAGGCGGGTATGGACCTGGTGGAGGCGGCGGCTGCATGAAGGGCTCCGGCGCCCGCTGGAAGGGCCTGCGCGGGCCCTGCTCTACGACTGTCTCACCTCCGCCAACGTCGGGCGTCAGAGAGTAGGCAGGTGGTGCGCTTTCGGGAAAGTCGGGTGGAGGATCGGATAGGAAGTCATTCGGCGGTGGGCTAGATGGCGGTGGGGGGGCGGTACTGACAGGACGTGGAGGCAGAGACGGTGGTGTGAGCTGTGAGCTGCCGGTGTTATTGCTGGAGATAGGAAGTGGCGAAGGAGGTTGATTAGGGGGACCTCTGGATGGTATCCTCGGTGGGAGTTCGGGGAGTGCCTCTGGTGTGTCCTCATCATCGGAATGAGCGTCTGGTCCTACGATGGTCTGATAACTAGGTGTGCTCGACACGGTGGACATTCCAGTCGGTGTGGGAGTGAGCAATGTATGGGAGATGGGTAGAACTGAGTGATATGAAGGCGCGTTTGAGGTCGCTGACGCCCCGGTTGGTGTTGGAGTCAAATATGGTAAACGGAATGGATTGCGAGAGGACACTGGAGGTTGAGTCGAGGGGCTGCTCATCGTGGGGTGGAGGAAAGCACTGGCGATAGCGATGAGCACAGAAAGCGAATGACCCGCACTGGCTTACCAAATTCGCGGATGTCACCATAAAACCGTGCTATGATGACCGACAAGAGCGAGGTCGTATCAAAAAGGCTGCACATCTCAGGCTTAACTCCTGCCATTTCCTTTGATGACCTATCGCGACGTCTGGGCTCCTTTGGATCGATCACCGCTCTGGATGGCTTGGGAAAATTAGACGCACTTGGCCAACCGCGTAAATTTGCCTATGTCACTCTGCGTGCTACAAAACCGCAACTATCTAGATGTGTGCCCCTTATATCTACACTCTCATTCTCTTCCTTATCGTCCCAGGCATGAATGCGCTCAGCGGTTCAACATGGAAAGGTGCGAAACTGCGTATCGGAGAGGCAAAGGCAGACTTTCGTGAGCGGTAAGTGGAGCATTCCCCACCTCATTCCCCTATGCTTCTTATACCCCGCACAGAATAGTCCTCGAAAACGCACCTAAAAGTGCAGACGATGCACGACCGCAGAAACGCAGACGACTCGCTCGTGGCGTGCACGGTCGGCACACGCAGGATATGTCCCTCACCACGCCCGAGAATGTCCACCAGCGCCCACAGTGGCGCCTTACGCCCTTGGGACGGCTAATCCGCCCAATGCGCATGCGCCCCGCCCGCCCTCTCGACCCGCCCCTCAGATCCAAGAACCTCGACAAAGGAAAAGGGAAAGGAAAGGCGAAGAAGCCGCGCGCGCGCGCTCCGCCTACGCGAGCACGCAGGCAGACGATCGATCCGCTGCGCTGGGGCAGCACGCATCTCAGCGGCCTCTTTTTGGACGGCGGCACGAATGGGGAGGCTACGGAGGTCGAGGAAGTCGAGCATATCCTCGACGTTTCGGACCAGACACCGCCGGGCGACGACGACGATGACGACAAGACGCCTCCACGCGCCGCAGAGGTAGACTTGGCGGCAGAGACGGCGAGCGCATTGAACCTTCTCGGCGCGATGTTTGGCGGGTCGGACGCCGATTGGGGCGGCGCCGAGAGCGTCGATTCGGATGTGGAGATGGCTGCGCAGGCCGCTCCTGGCCTGCTCGAACCCACCGACATTCGAGATCGTTCCCTGCTGATCACGAGCCGCGCGCTGCGCAGAGAGAAGAGAAGAAGTCAGCTGTTGACAGACAAGAGGAGGCTACAGCAGTGCCCTCAACAACCAAACTCAAAGACTTGTTCGCACCTCGGGAAGAAGAGGGTGAGTTGCTGCTGGCGGTGCACGGCATGCGGCATGTGTCTCACGTTTCTTGACAGGCTTCTCCCTCATCGGCCACCTCGATCTGGATTCGGAGCTCGACCTGGACATGGACCTGAACCTGGACGAGCCAGATTTCCCAACCGCCGCCGCGCCCATTCGCAGCGCCCCGTCGGTCACCGCCCCGCAGACGACGCAACACGGGGCACTCGACTCGTCCCTTCCATTTTTCTTCCCGCAGAAGGGCCAGGTGCGGAGAGTTGGGTTCGTGCGAACGGAGGACGAGGCGCAGATCCGTGCGCGCTGGGAGGCGGCGCGTGGAGAGCTGACGCGGGAGTGGAAGCGTCGGCATCGGGAGGCGGTTAAGAGCCGGCGGAGAAGGGGTGGTGAACGGGTCGAGTGAAAACGGTCGCCAACTTCTGTTAGCTGCGTGTCGTGGTGTTTGCACCTCTCGTGAAGCGTTCTCGCACAACTGAAGCACTTTCATTTTTGGTATATGCGTATCGACAAAGTACCTAAAAGATTATCAGATAGATCAGCCCAGTCCTGACTCCCCAGAAACCAGCACACAAGGATTGTCACTCGTAAAATAAAATTAAAATTTTCGGCGCTTGCCGTTGTGGACTAAGCTCTGCAACTTGAACACAAGCTCGAACATGTTGACTTGAACTTGCTTGTTTCCTGTACTGCTTCCTTGACCAGGAGTACTACTGTACTCAGCACATGTCATACCAAATGCCCCTGTCATCAAGCCTGCTGGGGTGTTACAATTATGGTCTACTTCAGACACGGTCTTTCTTCCCATGTTACAAGGCTGTAATGCCACCACAGGGGTGTTGTGTGCAACGTGAAGTTGGCTCTCATGCTATCCATGAATTATAAGTGCTTGCAATGAGACCGTGAGACTTTCACAGAAAATGTAAGTGGTTACCATATGAATTGTAAGCACTTATATTCTACATATAGTGGTCCATTGGTGATGACAGCCTAATTTCAAGCAATTATTTCATTGTAATAGTAATATAAGCCTAAATCAAGTTATAATCTATGTAAGCGCTTTCAACCTTATCCAAACATTATTTTTTATTTGCTGATGAGGTCGTCGTCCTTGCCTTCGATGGCGTCCAGCGAGGCGTATGGTTCCCAACCCCCAACGGGGAACACGCCACCTGCACAGGAGGAGCATGTTGTCACCACTCAGATACCGGCGCAACCACCAACAGACCCTCACACCCACCATGATCCTCGCACCCCATCTGAGTCGATACGAGCGTCCGCGGAACTTCAAAAACCCAATTGGCTCCTTTCGTCTCGTCCGTCCATACCCAACAAATCGGCACCCTCGTCGTCCGTCGGCACTAACAGGCGCTCGATTTCGTGCTCGAACCTTACGCGCTCTTGCGCTCCACAACACCCACCCAACACTCTAGAGACTGCCCAGCTGCCCCTCCACGATGCGTCCTCATCTTCTTCCGCACCCGCATCCCCGGCGCCGGCTGGCAACCGACCGCCCGCAGAGCGATCCGGGAAGCGCAAGGCAGCAGAGGAGCCGCGCCGCGCTGCGATGGGCGGAAGAGGGCCAATGTTTATTGACGTGGACGAGAGCTCGAAGATCATGAGGAGTTCAGAGGAAAGTCGCGCTGCTGCGCTGGTGAAGAACCAGAGGCGACGCGTGACTGACCCCGGTGGGGAGGCATACTACCCTGGTTACCCCAAGCGCGCGAGGACTGCCTGCTCCCCGATAGCCACGGGTACTCAGCGCCTCACGTGGAGAAGGAAGATTGGTGAGCTACCAGCCGCGTCAAGTTCCGTTTCAGGAATCAAGGGCAAGGGCGTCTGTGCCACCTCCGCGGCCAGTGGCGTAGCGCGCACGCCGAGGGCCGCGGCCGCAGTAGCAAACTCAAACTCGTGCGGGCCTGGCCTGCTAGGTGTCGTCAATCAGGAAGTTCCGTCAGGTAAGCCTTCCGTCTTTGAAGCGAACAGCCGTTCCTCTTCAGGAAGATGCTACCCAAACCTCTGTCTGACACCTTCGATGCTCCCCTCATAGTCCCCCATGACAGTTCCACTGGCTTCTCCGCGCCACACGGAGTGGCGCCGCCTGTCAAGGCCGCGGCGCCTTCGCAGGAAACCGCACGGGCCGATGCGGAACCAGCGACGATGCTGCCCGTCTCGGGTGACGAAACAGCAGGTGAAACACAACCCACGACGAACGCGCAAGCCGATGGAATGGGCGGCAACTTCGAGTTCGGTCGAGGGGACCGCCGAGAACTTGATACTGGCGACACCTGAGATGTCTGTGCCGCCGCAAAGCCTTGCCGCTCACAGAAGCTCTTGATTCTTCTGGAGACCCCTCTGACCTTACGCCGCAGGGCGGCGACCTTTCAGATCCGATGGGTATGCACGGATTTAGCACTGCGTAGCGGCAGACCTGCATCTGACGCTTGTGGATACCAGACGACGGCTCCAGCTCCAGTTCTGGCGTTCCCTTGTCCTTGCTTGTGTCGCCCCTGCGCAGTGCACGGAAGAGGGCTTTTCCTGCTGAAGAACCGCTGCGCAGTAAGAAAGGCAAGGAAAAGGGGAAAGGCAAGGCTAAAGCCCGTGCATCTGAATCCAAAGATGAGGTCACCGTACGTGGATGACTCCGAAAAGGAGTCTTCGTCGGGTGAATCTCAACTTCGGACTGGGGGCGATGCCCATATGTCTGATTTTTTTTTGTTACCGATGTCAGACACCGATGTCAGTATTTCTCTGCCCCGGCGCAAGGCTACCGCCGCCGCTACACCGCGGCCATCTAATAGCAAAGGCAAAAGTCCTAAAGTTAAGACGACTACTGACTTGTCCCACATTGGGGGTAACAAAAGGGACACAAGCGCATCACCACGAAAAAGGCTTAGGGCGCAAAGCCACCACACGTCCGAGGAGGACACCTCAGATCCCGACGTTGTCCCTCAAGGTAAGATCTCACACCGTCTCGCCTCGTACTGTAGGCCCCACCTCTACGCTTTCCAGCGCGCATCGTGCGAAACAATCGCCCGCGCACAAAGTCTCTTTGGCGTGTTGTCGAAGCCCCAAAGAACCGCGCGCGCGCTACCCAAAGACTTGTCGCTCCAAGCTCACGTCCGCGGGTGTGGGCCGGTGTAAGACGCAGGTCCCCTCTCGGTGCACGTTCCACTGCTGATCCCCAGCGCCGTAGAGCAAAGACGAGCTGTTGGCTGCGCTCCCCTGCTCTTGCGAAAAATCAAGACGGCGTTGCATGGGAAAGTCTCGAAAACCCTACGCTCATATTCTCTGGGGAGAGGGGCGACCCTGGGCTTGGCTGGTGGGATGAAGACGCTTGGGAGAGCCGCAAGATCGTCTTCTCAATGTGAGTCCTCTCCCCATAGGCAGTGCCTTCATCTCCCCCCCCCCCCTTCCGCTGTCGAGGCGTTTTTCTTACCCGGTATCTTTCCTGTAGCATTCGCGAGACCGACATTCCTCTCGCCGATCCTCCGAGCCAGCCCTTCGTCTCAAGTACCCAGGATTCGACCCCCGATGGAGGGCGTACAGTTGCGGATACACTGCCGCCACCAGACAACCCCTCCAATCCACAATCCGACAACGATGGAACATCGGCCGTGGTCCCGAATTCCAAAACCAGTGATTCATCTTCCGATCAGAAGGATGCTGGCCCTCCACGTATCGACATAGAAAACCTCACGGATGCTACCCCTTCCCAGCTTATCGGACCCATGGACCTTCCCAGTAGCGGTTTCGATCGTTCTTCTTCTATTCTCGAGCCGGAGCTTCGATGTGATCACGACAGTAGCACCCGCGCTGGTGGCCAACCCGCTGCGTCTTCGATGCCTTGCGGCGTAGACGCCACCCTTGATGCTTGTCCTCCTAGCGGTTCCCCCGCCACGGAAGCGGTCCACGTAAATGGTCCTCCGAGTTTCGATGCCCGAGATCCCCCTCGTACAGTCCACGTACAAACGGTTCCGCACCTGGCGGGCATTTCTCCTTGCGACACTGAATCCCGCGGCGCCGAATTCTTCTGTTCTGCTCCGGAATCTACGCGGGAGCGTCCTATCGATCATTCACCGCAGGCAGGTCTCGTCTGTCCCAGCTCCTCGGAGTCGGCTCATCCCAACGCATCTCTTCCGCCTTGCCGGGCTGCGCTGGATGCTGACGCCGATTCAGTCCCCTCCGAAAAA
This sequence comes from Lactarius indigo, assembly GCA_025766275.1. Classification (NCBI taxonomy): domain Eukaryota; kingdom Fungi; phylum Basidiomycota; class Agaricomycetes; order Russulales; family Russulaceae; genus Lactarius; species Lactarius indigo. The sequence continues at coordinate 2,198,866 of JAFKAC010000008.1, forward strand.
AACATTCCCTTTCCACGGCCTCCCCCCGAGGTTGCTGCCCTGCTCGTCGCCCAGTCGTTTGGCAATGTCGTGACGCCAGTGCTTGCGCGCAATTCACTGCTAGTTCCCTGGGAACTCCCGTCGGAGATCGGGTACTTCTGGTTAGGGCTGTTTAGGATTTCTGGGGTCAAGGTGATTTCATGTCTGCCATTCGGTCAAAAAAACGGTTTCAGTTCATTGTGGGTCTCTTGTCTTTCGCCAGGTGGATACACGTCTGCGGCGAAGTACCAACCCGAAGGCGCTCACCGGACAACGTACCTGGCGCTTTACTCTGGAATGGGTACCAGGGGGCGAAGATCAGCTCAAGGACGAAGATGATCGTGAGTGGTCGATGCGTATCATGCGGCCATGGTGGGAACCAGAGCATCCCCAGCAGCCAAACCAGCATCCCCTGTCCGAGCCCTCCCAGAGTGCCGCTTCTCCTATACCAGAATCATGGCACGATAGCAGGTTTTCTCGCTTGCTGCTACCGCTCCCTCTCCTCGCACCCTTCACAGAGAACTCTACCGCAAGCGGTAATTTTCCCGTGGGCTATTATTGCGCGGTGTGTGGCCGCATCAACGTGCAACGCTTTCTTCGACACCGTGTCTGTGAAGGCACAGCATGCGACTCGACGACAGACCCGCAGAGAGAGACTGGCTGGGTAATCAGCGCGTTCTCCACGCGCGATCGAAAGCTCAATTCAGCGACGGTCGTCCCAGACGACAAGTGGACCGCGCCCACGACCGCAGAGCCAGCCACCGCCTTTGACGACGGGGCGCGTCTGTTCCACTATCACTTGGCCCCCCGTGACTCTGGTCCCTCGGCAGCCCCTTGGAACCTTCTTCCTTCTGGTAATGCTGGCACCGTCGACGTGCGCCACATGTTCAACGGGAACAGGGAACTGTTACAAGGGGACGCCTCGGCGCTCTTCGAAACGCTGCAGCGCGACGTGCGCATCGAGCGCAGCATTGGCGCGTCGGCATTCGTCACTCCACAGATCGAATCTGGGGACGACCCCGCGCTCGGGCGTAATGGGCGCTGCGTCTGGGACCAGCAAGCGGCATTCATTGAGGGCGCGCTGAGCACGTATTGCCGCGACCTCGGAACCCTCAAAGTCCAGGCGCTGCGCGTGCACGCGTGGATATCGGTCGGCAAGGTGCGTACGTTCCCTCGTGCCTCGGAAAGTAGGTCGCTAAGGACGCCCATTGTAGCACATCCAAACGTTCGCCCCGCGTGCCAAGCACCTCGTCTTGCTCTGCCTCGGTGCAGACATCGCATTTCTCTCGGTCCCTTTAGATCCTATCGCCAAGTTGAACGGAAAACCGAAGAAAGAGTGCCTCCGCGTGACGATGGTCCATGGGGACATCGTGGTGCTCAGCGGCGGCCAATCCAAGGCGAGTGCTATCTGTATTTGTCATGTAGGTACGCATGCTGATATCTCTTGGCAGTTCTCGATGATCCGCTACAGGCATGTGTATGCGTAAGTGGCTCTATTACTGCGACATCATCTCTCCCTGACGACTTCTATCAAGTGCTAGAAGCAGAGTGCAACTAGTCATTATGCATCTTTTTGACATATCTTTATCAATATAGCTCCGTTTAAATTAACTAGTAGATCCTTTATTACCTTTTTTTTGAGTCGATTTTTATTATGGATTCCATTGGAATTTAGTTTGTTCTGATCTCTGCAGAAACATCCAATCCGCCCTGGAGATTTGGGCGCTCGACTTGTTGGTTCAAATATTGGCTGCGCCGCAGCAACGAGGAGCTGGTCTCACGGTCCGTTAAATGTCCGTCAGCGCATCTGATTTCCAAGATGCCTCGTTACCTCTTGCACTAGAAGACGTAAGGCGGGCCCCGAGTGGGCCCCGGAGCGCAAAGGGCTCCTGTGCGGCGAGCGTCTCACCACTTCCGTAGCTCCTGTGCGGGACTGCCACGCAAATGAAACTCCGGAGCACGTGCCAGTGCACCCATTACTCTCCCCCCTAATCGTCAGCCCGTGTCGAAGTAGCATCGCCACGATGATCGAAGATGGCAGCGTTCGTTCGGCTAACTGATGCGATGTCATGGTATTGTGCGTGTGGCCGTGTACGTGGTGGAACCCTGAGATGGCTTTGCTCGGCGGCGGCCGCGCTCCCTACGAAGGTCACCGTCGCCCACACAGCACGCGCCGGGATTTGTCCGCCATCGTGAAGTGTCAGATACATCACAGAAGTCGAGAAGCTTGATAGCTCCAACGACCCCGATTTCAGTCCATCATAATACGCGCGCCGAAGCTCCGGCGAGCAAGCGCTAATAGTATATATACTGTACAACAACACCTCGAACGCGACAACGCGACGCGAAGCGCCCACGGGTAATCGGATACAGCACAAGTACTACACCACGTTTTAGATTGAGGCGTTCGAGGGGAACGGGCGGCTGGTACATGTGCTGGATTGGGGCGTCGAGATGGGGAACGAGGGCATGGCTCCCGGTGTCCGTCGCACTCTTAGAACACGAGCTGACTAATTTGTCATTGGTCCAAATATTTGGTGGTCCTAGGAGTGTTGAGTGCACGCACAGATTGTCGACCTGCACGGTAGTGACACTCTCGTGTAACGGTAACTCAGTTATCACAAGACTGTAGGTTCGACGAGGTCGACATCAGGACCCGGGCTCGACTCGCGAAACGACAACCGTCGCCCAGGGCAGAGTGGCGCTTCGAGGACGAGTTTTGTTCGCCACCACGAGTCACATTTCGGCACGTCTTGCGTTCAAAGAGCCAAGTTGAAAAAAAAAAATAAAAGAACAGAGTGGGGTCACTAGTATCCGAGGAGATCAAGGACCCATCGACGGTCAGGAAGCAAATACTTCAGGAGCATCGAGAACCCCAGCTCCATCAACTGCAAGTGAAGAAGAACTGGGAGGCGGGTCCCTGAAAGAAGGAGAATACCTGGGACAAGACCCGTTAGCAGCACACGGTCCGCAGCGAGGCGACCAGAAATTACATCGAGCAGATATTGTAACACGACAAACCAACAAAGTTCACTATTGGAGAACCGGTCCGAGCCTTGTCGGCGTGTCCTTCCTTCATACTGTATATGTGGTCTAGAGGCCTGAGTATCGAACGAGGACCCAACTGATCTAGAATTCCGCGGAGTTGGTACTACTGTAGATCCTGCATACTACTACTACTACTACTACTACAGTAGTAGTGCTCCATGGGACTCGGATGATGGATAGGCGGAGATAATCGTGTGTCTTTCTTCACAACAGACACGTACAGTACGCCGGCTGAGCACCGTTGCTGCTGTCACGGCAAGTAACATGTTCCAAGCCACAGTCGACGTTTCAGGGCCACCTCGCTCATACCATCCGAAGGCGTCCCGTGAAAAAAATGCTCGATTTGGTGTGTGCTACAGAGGTGAGAGCGCCGCGGGCCCGGGAATGCCGATGTTTCCCCACCAACGCTTCCCTGCAAGAGCTTCCCTGCCTGGACCGTCGGTCGGTAAAGAGGACACGCGCTGCGGGCCGTAAGCGCCGCTCCCTTTTTTTATTGCAAGTTGACGGGACGGGACGAATAACTCGAGACAACAACCGCCGTTTTGGCTCGCCGTGCTGTCCCATCCGGGGTAGGAACAGCCGCGCGCCTACTTCAGTGCTCTTACTGTATGTAACAAGGTTCTCCTCGCCCGCGGCACGATGTCCCGACGGGCGAAACATTAGAATGACAGCGAATACGAGAACGATGCTACGACGCCCATTGAGGTGGCACGGTCAGTGCTCCTTGGATATATCATCGTGCGGCGGGTATCTCGGTAGCTCACAGGTCACCCCCAACTCCTCGGTGACAACGCCGCCTTGGGACGAGGCGACCGAAGTATATGTGGTGATCGCATTGGTTCCGACCTACGGTTATGATACGTACCGTACCACGACGACGCTCTTGTTTTCTTTCGGGTCCATTGCCTGTATCCTTTCTGTGCTTTTGGGAAATCACAAGGTTACGGGTCTCCGAGCGAAAGTGGTGAAGGGGTGCCTGAGAACGAATCGCAACTTATGCACCGAAGAAAAGAATTTCGCTTGAAAACAAAAATTCATCGAAAGTGCGCCAAGATATAGGCACATGCATACGTATGCTCGGATGTGACCATTCCTTCCATGTTCGCGCACGGATGGGGGACAAGGACAAGCCCTGCCAGCGAGGGAGCTGGAGGCTATAGCGAGACCTCAATCCAAGAAACACCGACGACGTATAATCACCGACATTCTTTCTTGAGAAGGGGAAAGTTGCAAGGGGAACAGCAACGCCACCACCTGTGTATATGATAGCAGGGTAGACGCGTATGCAAGGAGATCAGATCGAATTCCAGACTGGGACAAGGTGGGGGAAGGGTACTGGTTCTGCCCCAGCCCCAGCCCAGCCCTAGCTCGACGCCCCTTCCGTAGATCCGCCACATACATACCTGCAACATACGTGTACACACACGAGGGGCGACGAGACGTATCAAAAAAAAAAAAAGTTCGATAGAGTGAATGGTCGTACAATAATTCCGGACTCGGGGCACAGGGATCGGACGAGTACCCTCCCAAGAACAAGCGAGGTTTTCCCCCCGACGACGAAAGAACGACCAGGTGCTGACACGTCCTGCGACGAACGAACTGGTATTCTCCCGGGGACTGTTCCTTAGCGCTGTGAACGAACGGACAGATGGAGGTGGGTGGGCAAATTAAACGTAGGGTCGTGCAGTTGCCGTTGCAACAGCCGCTCCAGTGCACTTTATCGCTCCCGCATCGCACACGGGGAAAGATCACAAGCGATCGCAAAATCGTCGCGATCGACAGCCATCTGTATCCGCTGTGTTCGACCCCCGAGTCCGAGATTCGCCCTGTGTCGGACCCGCGGCCTTTTCGTTGCCCCAGTTGGACAGCAAGAGGAGCTTATTCTCTTTTCGGTCCCCGGTTCGACCTTCCAGATCAGGCGCAAACTCTTGTATTACGAACCCGTCGAGCAAGACCGTGACAGGGATGAATTGCCGTTCGAAAAGAAGAAAAACCGATGAGATGATAGAACCTTTGCTAGTTGGAAATGAAATTACTGTGAAACATCTCAGCTTGAGAAGGGGGGAAGCGGAGAGGGGGGAGCACTGCACAGCCCAGGGAAGGATCGATTCCGGGTCACCTAGGCCCAGACACGAGAGAAGAGCAACGAGAGACATATGATAGCACAAAGACCGCATCGTAGGACGGGACCAAAGGGGGAAGTAGGTGACAGAACGTCGACATATGCAAGGAGGCGAATCAACCGAGTCAAAGCCAAAGTCAAATGGAGAAAAGAGAAAAAAAAGAGGGTCATAGGAGGTGTCTCTCGCCAGAGACGACCAAACTGCCGGAGTGCGGAGTGGGTGACCCTGGCAAATGCGAGCCGGCACCGCGAGGGTACGCAGGTATAATGTCACGTAGCCGAATAGCCATATTACCGGCGGCGAGTCGGGGCAACGGAGATGGGACAAGTCAGTGGGAAGAAGTCGAGCTCGAGGATATCGGAGCGCTCATTGCGAAGGGGAAAAGAGAAAATGGTCGAACGGAGGCAGGAACCAGAGAACGAAAGATGAAGGACCGATTCACGCGCAATAATTGCGCCAACTGCACCCGAGCGAGAGCGTGAGACCGAGGCTGGACTCGACTGCTCGATCTCGATGTTCTTTCAGAACACAATATACGACGGTATAACGCGCGACGGCAACAGAGAAGATAAGCAAAAGCGTGTGCGCGGTGGGGGGTTCCCATGCGTGGAGAAGGGGTGCGTGAGACGAGCGGCGTCGCACGCGGGAAAAGGTCGCGGGTTGCGTGCCCCTAAACCGTCTGGAGGAGCCGAGTTTGACTAGAGTGGACCGGGAAGGCAGAGGTCGCGAAAAGCGAAGCGGTACTGCGATCGCATGTTCTCAGATTGATTGTTTTTGATTGTTAAGGGAACGGGAAGGTGGCGTTAGATAGGGAGCCACAAGAGAGAGCTTCTGGTGGTCTTTGATCGGGGACACAACGAAAACGGGCTGGTCAGGGAAAGTGCTGAAGGGGACGAATTTGGGGGATTACGCTAGCGTGTCTACGTAACGGGATAAAGGCGAGCTCGAGGGAGGAGTGTTGGACGTTGAGTGGGGATTACGATCCGAGACAAGATGAGACTTGGGAGCAGGGAGGAGCTCATTCGGTTGTAAGTTGATTTGCGATTGGGCCGCGGGATGAGAGGTGCCGCGACCGAGGCCCGAGTTCGAGTTGCGAGTCGAGCCTCAGTCAGAGAGTCTCTCAGGGATACCCTAAGAGTCTACACCCGGAGGGGCTTCTCAGTCCCATCTTCCCCTCGCACTCGTATTCGCACCCACACACTCAGCTCTCTCTCTCCTCTTCCTATATCCTCGTCAGGGATTCATATGCCACCCCATCACCTCAGTCCTTCGTGATTCGAATCAATGGGCAGACGCAAGATAGCCATACAGCCCATAACGGTTCGTAACAATCCCCTAATATTCCTCTCCTTCTTTCACCCTCGCCCGCGTTGTCGCGCTCCGATATTCTCGTATTCGTGTTGATATCGTTCCTTGTCCCTGTCTGACGTGCATCAACCCAGAACGACCGAACCCGGTCCGTCACCTTTCTAAAGGCAAGTGGCGACTGCCAAGACTTTGCTTTCAAAAATAGGTTCCTCACATTCTTAAATTACCCATCGCCTCCCTCAGCGTAAAACCGGCCTCTTTAAAAAAGCATACGAGCTCGGGGTATTATGTTCCGTCGATGTCGCCGTCATCATCTTTGGTGCGCCTCCCTCCTATCTCTTTTTTTTTTTCATAGACCGTCGTTCAACATTTTCTATTTTTATCCTCCGCGCTTGTGTCCACAGAGCGCAAGCCTGGTCACCCAGACAAGCTCTTTCAGTACTGTTCAACCGATATCGACTCCCTCGTTCAACGTCAAATCAGGGTGCGGTTCATAATACTTTTTTCTACCTATCTCCCCTCACCCCTTTGCTTCAGTTTGACGGAGAGCGTGACCTCCGTACACCCCATGACTTCACCGGAGGCGCAAGCCTATCTCGCTTGGATGATATGGGCGACGACGACGACGACGCTGATGCGGACGACTCTCCGACTGCCTCGTATATGCGTCATGATAGCCTAAAGGGCAAGAGCATTCCCGATAGCGGCAAGTCTTCTGGAGCAAAACCAAAGACAACATCCGAAGTACGTCCGGCATCAGCCTCCTCCTACCCTTTGTCTGACTCTTTACTCCCAGATGGACTATCGTCCTCATCTACACCTCCCAGGAACTGTACCTACGTCATCACCAACTCTTCCTGTCTCCGCCGACCGCCACACCCAGCCCACAGGCAATCGTGTCGGTAGCTCGTCGTCTCCGTATGCCGCGCCCTCTCCCAATCCACGCAAGCGCGCCAAGATGGACGACCACTCAAGCTCCGCCCCGTCGCCCATCTCTGGTGCTTTCCCGACACATCCGCACCATTCCGGACCACCACCACCCCCGCAACAACAACAGCACCAACAACACGCGCATGCGTACCAATCCGGTTTCTTCCCCGGCTTTTCTTCCCATGACGTCTCGCCAACGCTGCCACACGGCAGCGCTCTGCACACCCCCGCGTCCTTCCCTTCACCGGGCGGCGGTGTCAGTAGCGGCAGTGGGCCCGGTGGGGGTGGAGGCGGAGGGCCACCTCTGCACCTGCTGCAGACAGCTGCGGCTGCAGCGTCGGTGTACGGGCCCTCTCCACGGCACCACCCACCTCGGATTACGCAGCCCCATTTCGGACCGACCACGGAGGACCTTTTCGCGAGCGTGTTCGGAGGACCCGCGGGCGCAAGCGGGGTAGGTTTCGATCCGGAGTTCGACTTCCTAGCGCCACCGCTGACGTTCGACTGGCCGCAGTTTGCGCCAACGACGCACGCGGGAGGCGCCGGCGGTAATCAGCACCATCCGCAGACCACAGGAGGAGGCGGAACCGGCGGCGGTGCCGGCGGCGACTCGAGCTCGTCCTCGTCTTGGCTGGACTTTTTGTCGGGTGCCGCCGACGCACCGCGCAGCCCGCGGTTGGGTAAACGTTCCCGCGGGGACGGCCTCGGCAGTGGTGGTGGCGGCGGAAGCGAAGATGGCGCGCACGGTCCCGGCCGGAGCGGATAGCAGGGCTCATTGTAGTTCCGGGGTTGCTTGCACTTGTGTGGAGGTGTGTGTGTTTATGTGTAGCACCGCGCCTTTCTGCCAACTGCCAACTAGTCACCTCCTGACACCCTGGTGAATCCTGGTCGAGTCAACGACGGACATGGTCATTCCTTTTCTCATCTCTTCCTCATCTATCTCTTTCGTGCTTCATTCATGTATTAGAAGATTTTTTTTTATTACTACATACGATATGATGCACCTACTAACTACTACTACCAAGTGCACGTGGATCCTCGTCTTTCTTTCCTCCCAAAACGTCGCCCAGTTTCTTGTGTGTTAATGAGCTTGGTAGTTCGCCGCTGGTTAGGTAGGCACGCCCGGGGTTGAACGGAAATCCACAGAGACTTGGATATCGCCGCGAGGTAGCAGTAACGTAAGTCTACACGTGGTGATGCTATCATACCTTTACCACCACCACCAGATGGTACAGTAACCTTACGACCGACCGACTAACCATATGTCGTCTGTTTTTTTTTTCCGCCTTTTCAGGCTGACTTAGCATATTTTCAGTATGGGAAACTTGTAGTCACTGCCATCATACATCGGCGGAATTACGGGTTTATTGCATTGGCTACAGCTGGATCCAGTCTGACGGGCTCTTGGCCTATGACAGAAAAGGTCCCCATCGCTGTTAGCTTCAAAGTTTGTTTACAATGTACCGGTTGTCTGCTGCGGTCGGCCTCGACAGTGTGACGACTCCACGGCAAGTTCCACGGATCAAGTTACAGGTCTTCTTCACACATGTTCTATTTTTTTTTCCCGTAAGGGACCCCGCTATCATAAGGTACCTTGGATGTTGTACTGTATTGTAACTCGGGCTGCGCATTTGCCAAGCATTTCTCGTGGCGCCACTAGCTGGATTCTTCCTTGTCTGTCTTTGACGTGAAGCCACCCCCCCTCCGCAAAGTGTTAGCGCTGCACCACCTGTGGCACTTAATATCCTGACACACATGGCACCCAGTTTGATCGGATTCAAAAAAAATGTCGTTCAAGCTTTTTTAAAGCAGGGCACACACACAGAGCACGACGAATTGCCCGGGATAACCCGGATCATTTTCAATCCAAGTTTCAATCCACCCACAATTTTTTTTTTCTGTCCACCCTCAAACGAGACTCTAATACATACATAGCCTGACGTCCTGTCTGTCATATCTGACCCACGCTTTCCTTTCTTGGCTCCGTGGGCTGAATCACTGTTCCATCATAACATGTAAGGCCATCGTCGGGACTCGGAAGTAACTTAAGTTAGGCGCCCTCAACACTAAGCGCTGTATATTGGCGCCCTAAAACGAAAATAATAATAATAAATTTATTTCTCTGTGATGCAAACGATCAACATGTGGGCGTTGCTGTGTAACTTTATCCCTTATTGTCATGGAACGACGGAGGCCGAAATTCTGCCGCCGCTCGTCGTTATGACCAGGAGCAAAAAGGCGGCCGTAGAATAAAAAAAAGAAATTTCAGAGTATGTTTGAGGACTGTATATAAGTCGTGCTACTGTAATATAATGAATTCGAAATATATAACAAAGGCCGCCGAACCGAAGACAACTTAGGAAGGTGCCCGTTGTGAATATAAATTACTTTATGACGAATTTCATTCAGAGACGACGAAATCAGAGATTCGCTCTGTGGCTGATTCGAAATCGTTATAATTTACGTGTACAGTACTGTACTGAAAATAATTAAAAAGTCAAAAAGTTCCTTGAAGGATTTTTGGCCTGTCATGGTAGGATTATAACCCAACCAATCACCTTCAGGGTGAATTTCATTCTCCAATGAATTCTACGGTGTCTGGCTGGACAAGCGCAGTGGCGACTACTGCGGTCTGAGTCAGTTCCATGGAACAACAACACGCGATTACATGTACACACGCACACGAAACCAATTGCAAATTTCTTCTTCTTTACGACAATGTACAGCATCGGAAAGCGCCAAAAATAAGCTTCAAGCAGGCCAAAAGCAGGTTTTGTCATTGACGCTCGAATAAAACGGCGTCCACAACTCACGGTGTTTGTACCGCACAGGCGGTTCAGGGTCCGTTTTCGCCATTTCCTAGCTATTCGTCCCACCGTGCATGGGGTAGGGGGCTCTCAGTTCCTCAATGCAGCGCCGAGCGTGAGAGACACAGAGCGGGGGGGGGGGGGGTGATGACGTGGCGGGAAACGACCTGTCCCCGACGTTCATTCACACGGGGGTTGTTCAGTTCGCACAGTTGAACGACTCGAAACCTGTGGTGAGCAAGCCAAGCTTCTAATGAGCATCCTAATATCCCGAGAAACTCAAAAGGCAATCCCCCACGCCCCCCCCTTTCTCTGGGTCTTCCCTGGCCATTCTAGATCTTCGTCCTGGCTGAGAAAGCAAGGCGCCATGGCACCCGTCGCACCCGTAATGCGCCGAGACCCCTGCCGGCGACACGCGTGCTGCCCTTGATTGTTGTGGGTGGGTCCATGTATGACTCCCTGGAGATGGAGCACACACACATACATACGGGCGGCTAAATTCTCACACCGATGGACCTCGTGCTGGTTTTGGAGACCCCAAGCATAGGGCGTAATAACGACTCCCTCGAGTAACTTTACCGAATGAATGGGGGCAGCGTGGGTCTAGTACCAGGTACGGTAAGATGCGGCTGGGTACGGGGCGGTGGATAATACCGAGGAATGTGTGGAAAGCGCAAAGACTTTGTGATCGCCATGGCCCGCGGACGTGGTCGTATGGGGGTGCGAGCGGGCTGTAGCGAATTCGCCCCAACCCCCGTTTTTAAAATGGCATCTGTGACCCAGAAGGAGAAAGCCCCCTCCCCCATACCCCAAGTGGTCCCCAGCTACACCCCCGTCCCTACCTTACCTGGGGCTCAACACTCGCATGCTTTTTTTTTTTTTTGCGCACTTTGAGTAAGCGAAACGCGAATCACTTCTACAGGTCAATAGGCGCCGTACACGTGGTGCCCCCATCGGTGCTTCTTGCTGCCCGACAAAGGCACTTACTGTACTGTATGCTTGTGCCGTCACAGAGCTGTCAAGCTTGTCGTGGATCCATCAATGTTCCTAATCTTCAGTAACACAAGCGTTACTGTAGTCCTCGCGCTTACACGGGCCGCAGATATACCTCATCAACATCAGCCAATTTACGAGTTATAGAAACCTTTTATTTCCCTTCGAAACCGTAAAGGCACGGGGTGTCCAAGGTACGTGCAAGAGAGCAGGACCCGTGTGGCTTGACGTGATCGGTCTGCGCAAGATCCCCTTCGTCTGGTCTCGTCCAGTCTCATTCCTTCCCGATATTGGACCCTGCCGTCTTCCGTGATCATGCAGCATGACTCTTGGTGCTCCCTTTTGTTTCGTCGGAGTTATCTATTGAGAGGGAGCGCAATGGGATGCACAGGAAGTACAGTAATGGAAGATGCTCCGAGTCAGCAGCGATGTCCGTCGATAATTTTGGTAGAGTTTGCGAATCAGAGCCAGAGCATTGCTGAGTTTGGAAGAAAGTTATGTCATATCATTTGAATTTTTAGACAGACACGCATAGATTTGAAGGCCGTGATAGATTGTGACATTTATGTGATGGCAGTGGCCGAGCCGGAGGTGTCGATGTGCCAAAAGGGGAAAGAGGAGAAGTCGATAGGTCATCAAGCGCCGACAAATATGGGTCGTGTACCTGAGAACAAAGAGAAGTGGTTCCTGTAACCCATGGGGTGCATTGCATATCATCTTGACTGAGACGTTTCATAGGGCTGTGTACAGTATCGGTGCCGTGACCGCTGCGAAGAAGTTTTATCGCACTGCCGAGATGCTTTGGGCCTTGAGATACTCTCTGCCTGGGCTCCCAAACAAATGGACGGCATCAACAAGCAGAGTAAGAGTGATCCGGTGAGCACGGTGACTCAAAGAAGTTCGTGGCTTTGTCTTACTGTGATTATTTTTTTTTTTGTGGGAGTGAGAGTATTTCATTCAAAAGGTATTCAAAGGAGGGACACCGGGTAACACGTTAACCTGGGTCCTGGGCTCGGCGGGCTTCCGATTGACTTCCTCTCTTGGGATGGTTACGATCGAAAAACCGAGTTGGTATAAGTTTTCCCACGATGCTCAGTTATCCGACCGATTCCAGTTAAGCTCTTCAAATAGTTCATTCCTTCCACCGATGAACCTTTCTCGCCGCCGCCAGCAACATGCCTGTTGATCTCTCCAAACCCCATTCAGACCGTCGCAAAGTAAACCGCGATGCCGCTGCAGGTCTCCGGCAAGACGGCATGTATTCTCGGGAAATTGAGATGAAAAGGAACCGCGGAGAGATCTCCTGTGCGGAGTGTCGGAGGTGCGTGATCGGCCACCCCACTACTCCCACTTTCCTTGCGTGTTCTCTGTCAAACTTCCCTCTCATGTTGTCTCTAGACTTAAGATTAAGTGCGACAAGCAGATTCCATGCCAGTCATGTCAGGTATGTTCTCAACTACCTCCTTTCTCCCTCCAAGGATCCCCCCCTCATGTTGACGGCCCACGTTTTAGAGGAGAGGATGTGCTTCCTTATGTCCGAATGGTTTGTGTCCCATCCGTATTGTATCTCGCTCTCACCATGCTGATTCTGACCACCCTGGTATATAGGCAGTCTTGCCACGGGGCAAGGAACTCGGTACGGTCGCTTTCTGCTCACACTCGAATCATATTATTCTTAATCTGACTGGTAACTCACTTATCTTCTGGGAAAAAAGGTTCGTCATCGCCGCTACCGAACATTTACACCGTCGGATCTCCCGCATGGGTGATCGAATTCGTGAGCTGGAGGACGCTCTTGCCGTGCTTCAAGCAAGCCATTCCTCAGAAGCCCACCCCCTCCTTTGTGAAGGCGCCCTCCTCATAGATACCGAGAAACCCGAGGAGCAGCCCCAAGAAAGCGAAGACGAAGGGGCAGACGAAATAACCAAGTCACTTGGCACACTGACCGTCTCTGATCATGGCCACTCTCGCTTCTTTGGATTCACTGGTGGATCTGATCTCCTACTAGTACGTCCTACTTTGTACGATCCCCTCCCCTCCCCTCCCCTGCCAATTTTTTTTTTTTTGCCCTGAAGTTGTCGCTGAACGATAGCTCAGTTAGAAAATGACGACTCGGCAGGGTCTCCTAGCCAAACGACTGAGAGCGACAGTTCAAGGTCGTCACTACCCCTACATCTTCAGCGCTTCTCGTATTCGTTCCCCTTTACGCCGATGGGAACTATCAAGCAAAATATCAACACTATCAAGGAGTATCTTCCCCCATGGGACCGCGCTTTAGTAATGGCCGATGCCTACTTGGCCAACGCTACTTGGGTCTTTCGTAACGTAACCCGGCAGCAGCTTATAAATGAGATGCTCCCTACGATTTATGGAAAGCGGACAGCGTACACCCCAGACGACTATAGCGGACCACATGACTTGGCGCTTTTATTCAGCGTCTTTGCTCTGGGAAGCGTCATGGACTCCACCCTACCTAACTCTGCCGCCGAGTCTGAAGGCGAGCATTTTAACCAACTAGCTCTGGCGGCGCTCTGCCAGCAACCGGTGCTCGAAAAGCCGTCAGTGGTAACCATCCAGACCCTGCATGTTTTAAGCGTCTACAATGCGATGCTTGGAGGGGATGTGAGCGGCGGAGAGTCAAGCATGGAATCCACATGGTCGCTGGTTGCGGTTGCTTGTCACCTTGCTCAGACGGTGCGTTATCTTAACTCCCCACGTGTACCGAATTCTTAATTCACACGCACGCAGATTGGACTACGTAAGTTCGAAACATCCCATGTGTAACTTTACTGCGGGTGCTCACTGCAACTTTAGACCGTGACCCCGCCCGATGGGAGTCGGACCCGAGGGTTGTACAAAGACGTAGACTGGTGTTCTGGGATTTATTTATCGCAGACGCATGGCATGTACGTCGATCTTGTTCTTCTTGCAGCAACGTTCGCCTCCCTGCTCACCTCTCCCCCTGCTAGGCTCTCTCGACAGGCCGACCGCCTGTCTTCAACCGTGCATTCATCGACTGCAAATTTCCGCAGGATGTAGACGTACCCACGACTCTTGACCCTGGTGAAGTCTCATCGAGTAGGTCCGGTCAATCATTTCCACCCTTACTGACTGACGTGGGACTTAGTGGGCGCGTGGATGTATCGCTTTGGATTTGAAGCTATGGCAGAGATTGTTGCTCGCACGCTCACCGCAGCACCTCCCCGCTACTCGACCATCAAGGAATTAGATCGCAAGGTCCACGAGTTCCGTGTCACACCCGAGACACTCCAGGCAATACGTGGCGGACCTGGCGTTGACCCCAGATCCGTCCCAATTCCCGCCTCTATGATAGCGTTCATGCTCTCAAACATTCAGGATGTTGGTAAGTCGATTTTCCTACGGTGCAACGTCGGTCGGTGCTGAGCGGGTGCATCAAGTCCTCCTGTTCCTTCATCGCAACTTCTTTGTCCAAGCTCTAATTGAAGACCCCGAAAACCCCATAAGGGGTCAGTATGCTCCCTCGTTTTTGGCGACGGTCCGGGCGTCCAAGAACATTTTACGAACGGTCGAGGAACAACTTCCTATACAGCCCGTGATTGTTTCTCGCTTTTGGACGATATGGACGTTCACGTTCTCTGCCGCGGTATGGCCCCATTGACACACTCATTCCGCTTTTAGTTTACATTTTTTCAGGTCGTTTTCGCCTTCATCGCAACACATAGCCCACGCTCACCCCTGGCAAATGATGCTATCATCGAACTCGACAGAGCATATTCATTAATAGAGGTCGCCTCCCGAACCAATCGCCGCGCCAGCAAAGCTCTCGTATGTATCGCCCATTCCAAAATGGTCATTAGTTCTGAATCATATTACTCCTCTCTGAAAAGGTCATCTTAAATCGCATGAGGGAGAAGGCGCATCGTGCCTTGGCAGCTGTGCGCAACGCATCCTTACACCCGCAACCTGACGGCGTCAAGCAAGAAGAGATTGAGGACGACTTTGTCGTCTTTGCCGGCCGAAGGCGTGTCTTCCGTCCGGGCAGTAATGTAGCTCCCTCGCAGCAAGCTGCGCCGACGCCGCACGATCCGACGCTACCGCACGACGAGCACGTGGGAGAAGTCGATAATCGGCGTTGGCGAATGGCTTGCGCGCCAGGAGGAGTACGTCGGGTACGACCCGCACTACGTTACGGCTATCGAGCCCCCACCTTCCGTGCCGCATGACCAGCACCAGCAACACCAGCACCAGCACCAGCAGCGCCAGTACGGATACGCACCCGAACAACCACAGTACACCCTCGAGGCCGTGCCCCCGCCACACTACATGACCCCACCGTACGCCGCATACGCCCCACCGCCGCACCCGCCGCACCAGCTGCTGCACCCGCATAACCCCCATCCGTCGTCGCATGCGCCGGGAATGGGGCAGCCACCGCACGGGCTGCACCCGGACGAGTTGGCAGACATGCGGCGCGAATATGAAGTAACGGGGCGAGCCCCGCCTGCGGAGCTTGCGCAGCTCGGGTTCGCGGCGAATGGGTCGCGGATGAGCGAGACGTGGGTGTCGTTCATGCAGTAGTGATGTGCACCACCAATCTATGATGTTCCCCCACTCCCTCCCTCTTCCCTTTTCGCGTGTTTCCCCCTTTTTTTGGGTATTGGGTATTGGGTCACCGCCATTGCCACCATCTTGTCTCGTCGTTGTAGTATATTTGCTCTATATCGCTCGCTCTAACTCTGTACCACTCTCTCTTTCCATGTATCGTTGACTAACCTTTCTTTTTAATAATTGGCGGTATTAGGTGGACTTGACTATATTATTATTCAATCGTTCTGCTCTGCATTGCGGCTGTCTTCCCCGAATTTAGTAGTGGTTCAAAATAGACCGACTATCGTTGAGGGATTCTGGGAGGACGAGAGAACTTGGATCAGATCACCTTGACAAGATCACTGGCCCGGGCAGATTTACTAGGAACAAGTGGATCGTACATATGAACAAACATGTCCCCTGGAAACCAGTAACGGTGGATCGAACATCCTCCGAAACCAGTCAGTTGGACGTCCGTCTCCTCATGAAATGACATTCTCGCTTTCTCTAACGCAGTCGCATTTATTCGCAACCTGCCACTTGCTAGCCTCTCCTGTTTTGCAAACTGGTAGGTTAACACATCTTTGGTCTGCCACGTCCAAACCAGACACATTTGACTATAGGTTTCCTGCTGTGCGAAGCGTTCTCTGCTACCTCTATAAATATGTTTGTTTCGATGTCACTACCCTATCTGTATTTCTGTCTCTCGTCAACCGGGGTTGTGTGTGCTTCCCCCATACAATCATCATCTGAGGGCAACTATACTTGTCGCTCTCACCATAACAGTGAGCCACCGGCCGGCCCACCACGCGACATGAATGATTGCGCAACCCCCGACCTCATCGCCGTTGCTGATAGCTATCCAACTTCCGCGGAGCAGACGTGGGCCTACTACTTATTCGATCATCTTCCTACGTACTCGGACTTTGACAGGCACCGACCCAAGTCCATTGGCTCGGTGACTACGCTCGCTCTCCACCTTGAACCAGATCTCGTTATCCCTAGCTCAACCGCTTCTAGATTCATGACATACATGGTCTATCTTTGATTCCACTTACAGCATCTATTGACCTCCTTTTCCCACCGCTCTCCTCCCAGTTCGCAAACCTCGGACCGTCGTGATGTATGCAAGCCTCACACAGGCTCACTGGCGTTGCCCCATTGACGAGCCAGACTCCCTCAACCCGTCCCGCATCTTAACACGCCTCAACCTCAACATAAATAAATATGTATCCCCTTTCCTATCTCTTCTAAAATACACTGTTTCCCGCGCACTGTCACCCTACAAGCAAGGTTGTGTCCTTGGTTGTGTCGACAAAGGTCGATGCCTAGCAACTATTCCATAACCCAATTCCCGCAGCATGACTAATTTCTCCTCCCACTTAATTATGTACATTACTCTTGCATTTTGTAGGTATGCACAATGTGAAATTATGCTTGCCAAGGAAATTTCGAGTTCGAGGCACAACTTTTGCCAGGACTGTAGACGGGACTGTCGGTCCGGTCCGGGGAAAACAACCAAACCCGAGCCGGAAAGTGGGGTCGCGTTCGGAGGAGGAACGTTCGGAACTACTGAACTTTGATACCACTACGGTAAAAGGGGAAAGAAGAGGCATCCTAGCGCCGTCAAATCCTTCGGATTGTTGGTGTACTACTGTTAGAGAAATACTGTCACGCTATGGTTCCTGGAGTTTGGAGTCCATTGCATTTCCTCGTGAGAGACTGCCATGACTGCTGCGAAGAAGTTTCATTGTGCTTCTGAGGTGCTGTGGGCCATTCTTTGGGCCTTGAGATACTTGCTTTCTGCTAAATGCTCTGATACGAGTGGATGACATCAACAATGATGATCCGGATAGCGCGGGAGATTCAAAGAAGTTTGAGTGTTGTATTTTTTTTGGCGAGCGTTTAGATTATTCTTATGCGAAGGGCATTTCAAAGGGAGAAAAAGGGAGAAATAACCGGCAAATAGAGTGCCCTGGACTCGACTGCGTCGCTTGGTGATGCATGGTGATGTCTACGATCGTCGAAACTCTAGTCGGTATAAGCTTTCCCACGATGCTTAGCGTCTGACCAATTCAAGTTAAGCTCTTCAAATAGGTCGTCCCCCTCCCCCCACCAATGAACCTTTCTCGCCATCAGAGACATGCCTGTTGATCTTTCCAAACCCCAGCCAGACCGTCGCAAAGTAAGCCGCGAGGCCACTGCGGGCCTCCGGCAGGACGGCATGTATTCCCGGGAAATTGAGATGAAAAGGAACCGCGGGGAAATATCCTGTGCGGAGTGCCGGCGGTGCGTGATCGGCCACCTCACTACTCGCACTCTTCTTGCCTGTGCACTCTGTCGAACTGCCCTCTCATGTTGTCCTAGACTTAAGATTAAGTGTGACAAGCAGATTCCATGCCAGTCATGTCAGGTATGTTCTCATTTAACTTGAAGCCCTGCCCCCCTTTCCCGAGGATTCTCCGTCGTATTGATACCAGCTCTTAGAGGAGAGGGTGTGCCTCTTTATGTCCTAATGGTCTGTGTACCATCCGCTATTGAATCTAGCCTATACCCATGCTGATTCTGGCCCTGTCCACCCTGTTATATAGGTAGTCTTGCCACAGGTCAAGGAACTCGGTACGGTCGCTTTCTGCTCATGCCTGAAGCATGTTATTTTTAATCTGACTACGAACTGACCTACCTTATTTTTTTCTCAAAAAAGGTTCGTTATCGCCGCTACCGAACATTTACACCGTCGGATCGATCGCATGGGCGATCGAATTCGTGAGCTGGAGGATGCCCTTGCCGTGCTCCAAGGGAGCCATTCTTCGGAGCAGCATCCCCCTCCTTTGTGAGGGCTCCCTCCTCGTAGATACCGAAAAACCCGAGGAGCAGCCCCAAGAAAGCGAGGACGAAGGGGCAGACGAAATAACCAAGTCACTTGGCACGCTGACTGTTTCTGATCATGGCATTTCCCGCTTCTTCGGATTCACTGGCGGATCTGATCTCCTGCTGGTACGTTACGCTTTCTGCGATACCCCCCATCCTACTCCTCTTCCTCCAATTTGTTTTTTTGGCCCTATGCTTTCGCTGAACAATAGCTTAGCTAGAGAATGACGACTCAGCAGGGTCCCCTAGCCAAACAACTGAAAGCGACAGTTCAAGGTCGTCCCTACCCCTACATCTTCAGCGCTTCTCAGAGTCGTTCCCCTTCACACCTACGGGTACTGTCAAGCAAAATATTGACACTATTAGGGACTACCTCCCCCCTTGGGACCTCGCTTTAGCAATGGCTGAATCCTACTTGGCTAATGCTACGTGGATCTTTCGTAGCATAACCCGGCAACAGCTTATCAATGAGATGCTCCCTGCGATTTACGGAAAGCAGACAGTGTACGCAGACGACTACAGCGGACCACATGACTTGGCGCTTTTGTTCAGCGTCTTTGCCCTGGGAAGTGTCGTGGACGTTAGCTTACCCAATTCTACCTCGGAATCTGAAGGCGAGCATTATAAGCAATTAGCTCTGGCGGCGCTCTGCCAGCAGCCGGTGCTCGTAAAGCCGTCAGTGGTAACTATCCAAACCCTGCATATTTCGGCTGTCTACAGTGCGATGCTTGGAGGGGATGTGAGCGGAGGGGAGACAACCTTGGAATCTACATGGTCACTAGTCGCAATTGCTTGTTACCTTGCTCAGACGGTGCGTCATTTCAACTCCACGTGTACCGAATCTGCCGTTAAATTCGCACGCATCCAGGTTGGACTACGTAAGTTCGAAACACGGCATGCACATACCGTAAATGCTCACTGGTACAACCCTAGACCGCGATCCTGCCCGATGGGAGTCGGACCCGAGAATTGTACAAAGGCGCAGACTGGTGTTCTGGGATTTATTTCTCGCGGACTCATGGAACGTACGTCGAGCTCGTCGAAGCTTTCTGTTCTTCTCGTCATGAACATAGCCTCACCCCTGCCCCTGTAAGGCTCTCATTACAGGCCGACCACCTTCATTCAACCGTGCATTCGTTGATTGCAAATTTCCTCAGGAAGGAGACGTGCCTGCGAATCTTGACCCTGGTGAAGTCTCGTCGCGTATGTCTGGTCCGGACATTTCCTCATTTTCTCGGCTAACGCGGGGCGTAGTGGGCGCTTGGATGTTTCGCTTTGGATTTGAAGGTCCTGCAGAGATTGTTGCTCGCACGCTCACCTCCGCACCTCCCCGCTACTCGACAATCCAGGAGCTAGATCGCAAGGTCCACGAGTTCCGTGTCCCACCCGAGACACTCCAGGCAATGCGTGGCGGACCTGGCGTTGACCCCAGATCCGTCCCCGTTCCTGCCTCTATGACAGCGTTCCTCCTCTCAAACATTCAGGACGTCCGTAAGTCAATGCTCTTTCTACGGTACAATGCCAGTCGGTGCTGAGTGATGCATCAAGTCCTCTTGTACCTTCATCGAAACTTCTTCATCCAGGCTCTGATTGAAGACCCCGAAGATCCCATAAGGAGTCAGTATGCTCCTTCGTTTTTGACGACTGTCCGGGCGTCCAAGAACATTTTACGAACGATCGAGGAACAGCTTCCCATACAGCCAGTCATTTTTTCCCGTTTTTGGACGATATGGACGTTCACGTTCTCTGCCGCGGTATGATTCTATTGACACCCTCAGTGCACCTTTTGTTAGAAAAGTCTTTCAAATTTTAGGTCGTTTTCGCCTTTATCGCGACACATGGTCCCCGCTCGCCCCTAGCTAATGATGCCATCATCGAACTCGACAGGGCATACACATTAATAGAGGTCGCCTCCCAAACCAATTACCGCGCCAAGAGAGCTCTCGTATGTATCTCCCATTCCAAAATGGTCAAATTAGTTCTGAACCACGTTGCTTGTTTCCGAAAAGGTCATCCTGAATCGCATGAGGGAGAAGGCACACCGGGCCTTGGAAGCCGTGCGCGATACCCCCCAACCCCCGCAACCTGACGGGGCCGTACATAGCGTTAAACAGGAAGAAATTGAGGACGACTTTGTCGTCTTTGCCGGCCGTAGTCGCGTCTTCCGTCCGGGCGGTAATGTGACCCCCGCGCCGCAAGTTGTGCCAACGCAGCAGCAGGATCCGACGCATCAGCATGACCGGGTGCCTCCGCACGACGAGCACGCCGCGGCGGGTGAGTCGATGCTCGATGAGTGGCTCGCGCACCAGCAGCAGTCCGCTGGCTACGACCCGCATTACGTCACGGCGATCGATCCCCCACCTTCCGCACCGCACGACCCGCACCAGCACCACCAACACCAACACCACCAGTACGGATATACACCCTGAACAGCCGCAGTACACACTCGAGGCCGTGCCCCCACCGTCACACTACGTGACCGATCCGTACATCGCATATGCCCCGCCGTCGCATCCGCAGGCCTCGTACCCGCAGCAGGCCTTATACCCGCACCCACATCCGCACAACCTCCATCCATCGTCGCATGCGTCTGGGATCGGGCAGCCACCGCAGCACGGGCTGCATACGGATGAGGAGGCAGAGATGCAGCGCGAGTATGCGGTGATGCGTGCGGCGCCGCCACCGGAGCTGGCGCAGCTCGGCTTTGCGGCGAATGGGTCGCGCTTGAGTGAGACGTGGGTGTCGTTCATGCAGTAGCGGGTTCACTGGATGGATCAGCGGTAGACAGCAATTTATGAGATCCCCCATCCCCTTCTTCCCTTCCATGTGTTTCCCTTTCTTGGGTTTTGGGTTACCCCTGTCTTGTTTCGTTGTAGTATATGCTCGTGGCGATTGTCTTGGTTGCTCAAACACTGTATCACTCTACCTTCCCATCTATCGTTGCCTTTTGTTTCTTGTTAATTGGTGGTTCTAGAATCTAGATGGACTTGACTATATGTATTACACACACACGCATAACTAAACTGGCTTGTTAATAACCGTTTTAAGGGCGATTATAAGCGCAATTCGTTTGACAAACACCTCAAAGTGAGAAGAGTGATCCAGTTTGTTCTCCATACGACTAAGGACCTTACACCACCTTACAGTATGGAAAAAGTGACGATTCGGAATCTGAGAAAATGCAATTATTGGACCATTACACTGTGCCCATACTAACTCCTTCACCTCCGTGGGTAGCTGGGCCGTCTGACAACGAGATTTGCACGTAGCTGTAAGTGGGATGTACGTGCAACCGCGAGCTTCTGGAGAATAAACAACGTACACTCTAGGCAGAAAAGAGAACCTGGCTGAAGAACTCAACGCGCCATGGCATCTGCAATAAATAAGTTCCTCGACTCTTTTATCTCTGGGAACGATGGAACGCAAGAACGGTGCCGGGTGGCTTTCCCCTGTCTCCCGACGAAAAATGTTGCCTACCTTGAGGGTGAGCCTATATATTTGTACTTCTGAATGCTTTTTCACCTCATCAATACGGAAAACCGAGAAAGTAAAGATACGGCATAAATGAAAAGTGTCAGCATCGACAAAGTGCCTTTCTGGGCAGATACACTTTCCAAACCCGAAGGCTGGCGACAATAGGGGATCGTCACACAAGCTACCATCTGGGTTGAGGAACCGCTTCAGTCTGAAGACATCGGGTTCGGGATAGGTGGCAGGATCATGAAAAAAATTGCCCTGCATGAACTTAAAGTCTAAGCCAGGCTTCAATTCGGCTATTTACTGACCAGGCATTTCCGATCACCAACGCTCCTGCCATCAGTAGAAATCAAGTGGCAACGATACTGGCACAGAGAAACAACGCAGTGTTGGGAATGAAAATACCCTTATAAAAATCATCTTCTGAATCTGCGTGAGGAATAGCTTGGAGTGCTTAAATACCTCTTTTCAAGTCATCACTGGTGAGACGCACCGAGAGGCGAGACAGGCCGCCATCTCAGAACCTCCTGACACACAGCATCAAAATATGGCAACCTCAAACGATCCTCAAAAGTCTGCCTACAACGGCATCGATTTCATCCCGAGCCTTCTTCAACGCATCGGGACTGATCAAACCTGCGACCAAAAACGTTATCATGGATGAGACGGTCTCAAGTCAGAGTTTTAGCGTGCTATGTGTTCTCCAACAGACAGCGTTAGCACCAGCTACTAAAGGAAACAATTTGAGTACTACCCCGGAGATGAAAACACCTACTAATCAGCATATATCGAACCTAAAGCACCAGCTAGCACCTTTTCTGCCTTACTGTGATCCGATCCACTTAGTTTCTCAATCTCTTGGAGGTATTCGAGGGCGAGCGAAAGACAGGCTGTGCTGCCGATCTGTCAGAGATTATCCCTTGACCCTATGAGGATTACTATCGTGCCTGGATCATGACTCATGACGCTTTCCTTTTACAAACCACATTGGCTCATGGCACGACCAATCTAAGCAAGTGGCTTGAAACTGATATATGGTACCCAAGCGGGAATGTTGCATAGTGGAATGGTGAACGATAAGCTGGTATGCTGTGCAGAAGTGAGACTACGTACTGATCGGAAGTCTGCCGATGGGCCAAGCACTCGTAGCGGGCCTCATTTTGCAAACTTGTTCATCCGTTTGGCAGCATCCAGCTCGCCTTGAAACTGAAAAGAAACACGACAAATAGGTATATACTATCAGAAAGACAAAAACCATTTCGTACAGCTCAACGTGAGCCTGCACTGATCTAGGACTGCAAGAAGTCGTGTCAGGAGTACACGTATTCTTGCTTGTTGCACGGGACGATGCGTTGCCATAGCACCAGGTCGAAGGCCAAGTCGAGAAACTTGCGTCCTTGGCGCCATATTTCACAAGTGGTATTTACCAGTGCCATTCTATCCTGCACACCAGACTAGAGCGAAACATCCGAGACTAGCAAGTCCATGAATAAGATATCGGGGTGATCGGAGTAGACACTCGCAGGTTTTTGTATGCAAGCCAAGGGGACGTTCGGGAGATTTCAAGAAGGTTGCCAATGATAGGCCAACCTGGTGGGCCCAGGAGGGTAAGGAAGTCCCCCCCCCCCCCCCCTTCTCCGGTATCTACGTATAGCGCGGATAGCGATAGAACAGCGACCAGATCGAAAGTGAACTCTTGAAACCTCAGCCTGGGCGGGTCACTGTGATCAGTGGTTTCAACACCACTTCAACGGGAGTCTATCAGTCTTGCTGCCAACGCTTTGGATCATGAGTAAGAGGATGAGTAAGAGGGTGTGTCAGAGTCTCTTGTAGGGCGCGAGCAGCCTTGAAAGATTATCCGAACTGTTTGGTGATTAATACGTGAGGGCTCGGCTCAAAGCTGGAACTGACTCGGAAGCTGGCTGGTGCCAGGCAAGTTCCACAAACCGGGCCCTCATGCAAGCCCATTGGCTCATTTTGGGTGCCCGGGCCGCTTACCCGGAATCCCTTCTGGTAGTACACATCCATCAGCAAATAAAAAAAAGGTTGACAAGTGGTTATAACTGCTTATAATCGCCGTAAGCAGTGTGAGCAGGTCCGGGATTACAAATCGCCGAAAGCGATTGTGATCGTTCGATGGTTTTGAAATCGTTTGGCAATTATGCCCATAAACTGTAATCGCTTAAATTCGCTTTTGTGGATTCTATTGCCTTTCATGAACTCAAACTCTTCACTTGGGTTGTGTGTGCTTATAATCAGTTATAATTCAGAGGGTAGATAGTAGAAAAATTACAATGTATTGTGCCGGACTTTTATCTTTTTGCTCTTGCTCTATCTTAATTATTATCTAATTACCTTGCTTGCCAAAGTCATCTGACGTCTTATCTCATATTTCATAATACTACTAAGGATACATGATAAACTGCATTTGGCCAGATTTGAACATGCGGTCTCAACATGAGTGCTGACATAACAATTTGAGATCGCGACAAATATTACTGCTACACCAAAAGGTCACTAGCACTGTACAGAACAGTATGATACTTAAATAGCAGGGCCTGTTTCACACTCACTCTTGCATAACGTTCCTATGGAGTTGATGTGGCCCCAGCTGCACTGTACGGAGATGAGTCCATGTGAGTTCAAAGCAGAGCGGATTCGGTGCAGGGGTTAAGGGGGAGGTAAGCGAGGGAAAGAAGAGCCCGGAGCGAAGTTGGGGTGCTGACGGGGACGAGGACCGCGGGCGGGTGAGTGGGGAGGAGGGCGCGGATTCGTACAGGTTGCCGAGGTCGGAGAAGGAGGACCCGGTGGTGTGGAAGGGGGTGGGGCCTGTGTGCATCGAGCTGATCGTGCCGTTCGGGGCGGGGCTGAATCAAGAGGCCATACGAACAAAAGGAAACGAGATACGATGACGCACAAAAATACCACCCCCTCCTGAGTCCGGTGACGGGCGTGACGATCTGTGCATTCTCCAACGGCATCTTGAAGGTGGCTAAGGGAGCTGACGAGGTGGTTTGATGCGGGGCAGAGGACAACGAATCAGAGAGTGACAAGGCAGAGATGACAAGGCAGAGACAATGGATTAGGGCTAGGTATGAGCGTGTGGGGGTGGTCGAAATCCAAGTCAAAATCACTTAGCGGCGACGACTTGACTTGGGATCTAGGTGGCTGCGGTGGCGAAGGATTCGGTGAGTGAGCATGGCTGAAACAGGTAGAAGTAGTCAATTTCGGGCCCAGAGCCCGAGCTAGCCTTACAATGCGAAGAGTTTTGAATCCAATTGAGAAAAAGACAATCGCAGGAGAGGACTGGGTGTGTCATCATGGGTAAGTGAACCTGTGCCACAGTCGGGAGTGTGGGTTTTGCCAGCTCCTGAAATTGTATGTGCGCACAAGTGTGCACATATAACCCAGCCATGAGCCATCCAGAAATTGCATGCAATTATAACTTGGCCATGAGGGTTATCCAGAAATGATATGCACATATCATGCAGCCACATGTCACGTTTCTGCTTGTACGGACTGCTTGACCTGGGACCCTTACTGTACCGGTTGCAACTATGGCGGTAAGGTAGATTAGTTGTGGACTTTACCACGGTGATACGGTAGTGCGATAGGAGATACGGATTGATTGCTGACTGATGACCGACGCCACTAATACTGGTAGTAGTGGTACTAGGATCGAGTTACTTATGCGATACATTGGACGCTACCTTACTGTGACTCATAGCAGCGCTTCAAAGCCTGCTCAACTTGTATTTAAACTGTCTTGTGAAGACCAAGATACACCATCTTGGTCTTCTTGAATCGTCACTTGTCTTCTTCTCTTTCTCTCTCTCTTTGCCTTAAGAATTGTTCGACTCTGCTCAAAACTCAAGAACTTCGACTTGCCAGTGTACCTTCGTGTATTCACTGAGGCAAGGACTTGGACCTCCGCATCTTCAAGCCAAGTAGTAGACCTTTGCATTGCTAAGTTGTTACCGTCATCTGCGCTCAAGTCGAGCTAACGTCGTGGTGACGTTACATTAAGACCAAGATACCATCGTGGCCGTAACAACAAGAGACCAGTGGACGAGTTTTCGTCCCTATTCGCTCCCGAGAAGAGGAGAACGCAACGTCCCCACACGCTTTTTACAAGCTGCCAGTTGGAGGGAAAGACAAGAAGAGACTGGATATTTCGTGGAATTCAACGGACCTAGCAGGTTCCGCCCAGTTGAGTTTAACTTTGACCACTTGTGCTGGGTAGAAGTTACGTGGAACCCCATAGACTCCCAGTGGGACGTCATACGACCAGCAGGACCTAGATATCGTTGCGACATCGACGCACGAGAACTTAACAGCCAAGCAGATTGGGGCCCTATTGACGGGCAGATACAAGAGCACTCCACCGGAGAAGTAGTATCTGAAGAAGGCGAACAAAGCCAAGAAGAAAGTGAAGGACGAGAACCGAATCAAACAGAGACAAGCGGAGGAGCAATACAAGACCTCCTTATCGAACGAGCTGAGTCCGCACACATCACAGAGCCAGAACCAATTCATATCCAATCACCAGCTATCATGGCAACACTTACACAAGCCATGGAGGAAGTCGCCATCGAAGAAGCACGCGCAATACGGGCTGAGGCCAGAAACATCCTCATGCCCATTAACCCTGAAATGGGCGTACGAATGACCGCGGACGACGCTGCAATCTATCGAGCAATAGGATCAGATCAAGGAGACCCCCCATCTGAATGATGACCCGCACTAGAACTTCCCCCAGGAGTGGGAGGACCCGGTGACGACCCGCCGCCGCCACCAGGAGAAGGAATCCTGTTTGACCTACGAAGAACCGAGCCGCCAGGAGGACCACCTATCGGACCACCTGAAGGAGGCAGGGGTGGAGGCAGAGGCGGAGGTGGAGGCGGAGGCAGAGGTGGAGGCGGAGGTGGAGCAGGAGGGGGAGGAGATCAAAACAAGAAACTAACTGGCGAGCCCCCTTCCATTTTCGACGGCAACAGACTTAAAGTCGACCAGTTTCTAACGCAGTGGCATGTTTATTGGGGCATGAACCTAGACGCCCCCATCATGCGAAACGACTACAGGAGGTGCCTCCTGTTCTTATCATACATCAAAGGAGGAGCGGTCAGTGAATGGGTTCTATCATTCCTGAACTGGCTCAATCAGCAAATACAACGAGGGATCAGCCCCTATACAAGAGGATTATGGGAGGCTGTCGCAGATGGTTTCAGCCAACGATTTGAAAATACGTTGGAGTGAGAGCAAGCACAAGCCATACTGAGAAAAGGCTTCAAAATGGTGGGAGAGGACGTTGATAAGTATGTCAACGATTTCGAACAGTTGGCAAGGAAGGCTCATTACCACCTCAATGAACCACAAACCATCGACCTCTTCACGGTGGGGTTGCCCAAGGAACTGTTTAAGAATGTGTTCCAATTCGATGAGCCCATCACCTTCGATGACTGGAAGAGGGCCGTCCTCAAGAGGCAGAAGAACTATATACACCTCAAAGCAAGGCTCAACGAGTACAAAAACACCTCTCCACTGAAGAAACAAAGTGGAAACGTGGGATGGGCACTCCCACAGAATTTGCTGCAGATGAACCCCTGGGCCATGGACACCTCGGCAGACTGCGCTAAGGTATGGCTTGCGGGGTTGGAAGACATCGATTTCAACAAACTACCCCATCACAACTGGCCTGCACCTGCACCCCCGTTCCCACCTAGAGGAGGACCCGGAGCACGAGGAAGAGGTAGAGGAGGATCCCAACGGGACTTAAGGAACGTCCTGTGCTATAACTGTAACGCCCCGGGGCACCTCTCACAAAATTGCCCCTACCCAAGGACCCAAAGGCAGTGGTCCAACCCGCCTTCCAGCAGCAGAATGATGGAGACCACCTGGCCGCCGCAGTGGCCAGGATCTCCCAGTCCTGTGTCTCAATATGAACCGACGCTACTGGGCTATGCAACACCGGTGCCCAGCGTGACACCCGTGCCACAAATTAACGCGGCAAAAACGGCAGGGGAGCAAGCGAAAGAATGGCTAACACAGGTGGCCAACAGCACGGATGAGGTGAAAGACCTCATACTTCAAGATCTGTGGGGGAAGGAGGGTTTTCAGGGCGCCTGAACCCATCAGTCTGGGTGAGGGCCTTACAATGTAATTCTGTAATTGTGACAACGCGCTATCGATCCCTACGAATTCCAGTGACTGTCCGAACGAATTACCAAACGACTGAAACCAATGTGCTGGTAGACTCTGGAGCTACCGATAACTTTATCAAGCCAAGCATGGCCGCCCGGGCAGGAATCCCGATATGGCCACTAGAAACACCTCACAAAATATGGAATATAGATAATACGGAAAACAAAGCTGGGTTAATCACTCATTACATTAACCTAGAGGTGAAAACACGAGGACAGATTAAGAAGATGACCTTCCTAGTCACCGACCTTGGCAGCGAAGACATGGTGCTAGGCTATCCATGGCTGAGTGCCTTCGAACCCACCATCAGCTGGGCCATAGCAACAATGCATCCTGACACGCATCCGGTGGTACTGGCAACCACTGAGGAACTACTCACTGTGCCCACAATCCGGGCCCTAATTACGGCAGAAAAGGAAGCCATCATCCAAGAACTAGAAGAAGAAGGAACCTTTGCATGAGCCACCACCTCAATGGAGTTGGCCATATCGGCAAAACAACAGCAAACGGCAGCCGTGCTGCCGCCAGTGTACGCAGAATACAGCACATTGTTTAACGAACAGGCTTCACACCGCTTCCCCCCATCGCGACCCTGGGATCACGCAATTGACTTCAAACCATCGGCGCCGGCGTCAATAGACTGCAAGATATACCCCATGACGCAAAAAGAAGAAGGGGAGTTAAAAGAATTCCTCAATGAAAAGCTGAAACAAGGGTACCTGCGCCCTTCCATCTCCCCATACGCGTCTTCTTTCTTCTTCATTAAAAAGAAGGACAGAAAACTGTGCCCCGTACAGGACTATCAGGTGATCAACTCCCACACCATCTGTAATCAGTACCCACTGCCGCTTATTCAAGACCTTATTCTCGACCTCAGTAACGCCCATATTTATACAAAACTCGACATTCGCTGGGGTTACAATAACATTCGAATTCGCGACGGCGACCAAGAGAAGGTGGCGTTCAAGACCAAATTTGGCCTCTTCGAACCCACAGTCATGTTCTTCGGCCTCACCAACTCCCCCGCTACCTTCCAGGCCATGATGAACCACATTTATCGGGACATGATCACAAAACACGAACATCTGGGCACTACAATACACATTTATATGGATGACATTGGTATAGCCACTCACTTCAATCATGATTTGGCAGCCCACATCGCAGCCGTACGTGATGTTCTGCACGTCGCGAGAGAACACAACCTGTACTTCAAACTCGAGAAATGCCTGTTCCACCAACCGCGGATGGATTACTGTTGATAAGTGACCCTTGCGCACTTAGCGGCTCGCACAGACCGGACTTGCAGCATGGACTGCTTTAGATTAGATATACAGGACTTGTAGATTAGATACTGTTTGATCTGTACAATCTGGACCTACCATTGTGTCATCTATGACATCACTGTACTTCTATGACATCATACATCCGGACTCTGCGTTGTATAATGCCTTTGTACTTTCCTTTGTTCTTTACTTAGTATTATCTTTATTATGATGTCAGTATGATGTCATCTAGTTCTGGACTCTTCTTGTTCTCCTCTCCCTTGTTCTCAAAGCGTCCACTCTTTTGTCCCTTTGTAGAACAATAGCACCTTTGTATTCTGTGACTAGCATTACCTATCTTGTACTACTGTCACTCTCTGTAGGAGTATAAGTAGAGTACCATGTACGCTCCTGGTCCACATCAGTTCTCACTGCTTGTGTGCCAGGTAAGCCTCCTTTCCCCCAAGGTAACAACATCAGTTCTCACTGCTTGTGTGCCAGACAACCTCTGCTTCACTCTTGCTTGACTTCATCCCTGTTGCTGCCTTCCAGCCACCCTAGCCTATCTCACCACAGTCTACTTTGTCACTGTGAGTATGCTCTTCTTGTGTGCTGTTCATCAATTACCTGGGGGTAATCCTTGAAAGGGGGGTGACCCGAATGGACCCGGTAAAAGTCCAAGGTATCAAAGATTGGCCAATGCCAACGAAGGTCAAGGATGTCCGATCTTTCCTCGGTTTTTGCAACTTTTACCGCCTTTTTATCCGCGGTTTTGCAACTCACGCTAAACCACTCACCAAGTTAACACGCAAAGACGAAGAATGGCGCTGGACAGAAGAAGAAGACAAGGCATTCAACACTCTCAAACGCCTTGTAACCGAAGAACTGGTGCTGGCCCACCCAGTCCTCCAAGACCCATTTGAACTAGAGGTTGACGCCTCCGGATATGCGGTGGGAGCTGTACTACTGCAATGAAAATCTGACGGAAAACGACACCCCATAGGCTACTACTCGGCCACGCTCTCAGAAGCGGAACGAAATTACGACATTTATGACTTAGAATTGCTCGCGATAGTCAAAGCCCTGCGAAACTGGAGACCGCTGCTCGCGGGAGCCCCACACAAGATCAAAATCTACTCGGACCACCTTAATCTGCAATATTGGAAGTCACCACAGAAGATCAGCAGACGGGTTGCAAGGGAAGTACTCGAACTCTCGGAGTATGACTTCGAGATTCATCACATCAAGGGAAAGAACAACGGAAGGGCAGACGCCCTTTCGAGATGACCAGATTACAACCAGGGAATAAGCGACAACAGCGAAGTCGTCGTCCTACCCCCTGAGATCTTCGTGAGAACTCTCAACATCACACGCACCTTCGTTGCAAACCCAAACTTGCTACAACCGCAACACCAACAAGATAATGAAGTGATCAAAATGTGGGTAGACCCCCATCGCCTCAAGAAAATAGAAGGAGAGTGGTACAAGGACGGCAGGTTCGTAATAACCGGACCTGCATCAACATACCGAGTACTAATACACGACCACCACGACCTGCCGGTGCATGGACATCCTGGAATTGTGAGAACGCAACAAATCCTAGAACGACATTACTGGTGGCCACGACTGCGGAAAGACGTGTATGAGTACGTGCAAGGCTGTGCGGAATGCCAACGGAACAAAGTCAACACAAGACCTATACGGGCTGCGCTGTACCCTATCACACCGGAGCTAGAAGCCACACCCTTCCAGACGGTCGCCATAGACTTCATCACCAAACTCCCGCCATCAAAAGGGTACAACAGCATATTGACTGTCATGGACCACGATTGCAGCAAAGCCTCTATCTTCATTCCGTGCCAAGAGGAAATAACAGTGGAGGAGACAGCAGCTCTGTACGTCACTCATGTATTCAGACATTTCGGATTACCACACAAGTGTATCAGTGACCGGGATCCCCGATTCGTGTCGAAGTTCACCAGGGAAGTGTGCCGAATCCTAGGCATCCAGCAGAACATATCCACGGTGTACCACCCACGCACCGACGGGCAGTTGGAATGCACCAATCAATGGCTAGAACAGTATCTGCGTTTCTGGGTAAATGAACGACAAGATAACTGGGTCACTTATCTACCAATCGCCGAATTTGTGCACAACAATTGGCCGCACGAGCACACGAAACAGTCACCATTTCAGCTTCTGATGGGGTATAACCCACACGCAGACTGGACTGATAAGCCATCTCCCCTTCCTCAGGTCACGAGACGATTGACACAACTAAAAGAAGCTAGGGGGGACGCCCAACGGCTTATGAAAAAGGCACAAGAAGCATGGGTCCGCAACAAAGATACGCCCAAGTTCAAAATTGGAGACCTCGTGTGGTTAGAAGGCAAACACCTTCGAACCAATCAGCCTACAGCAAAACTAGCGGCACGATGCCATGGACCTTTTCAGGTGACACAGGTGATGTCCCCTTACAATTATCGATTGGAACTTCCCACGCAGTGGAGTATCCACCCAGTGTTCCATATCGATCTTCTCACGCCGTACAAGCAAACCCCACTTCATGGAGAAAACTTCACACGACCGCCACCCGAATTGATTGATGGGGAAGAGGAATACGAAGTTGAGGCCATTCTAGACTCCCGGAACTTTGGCAGAGGCAGACGCCTTCAGTACCTTGTCAAATGGAAGGGGTATCCAGACTCGGAGAACCAGTGGGTCAACAAGGAGGACATCTTTGCGCCTGACACCCTTCGACTATATCAGGAAACACAAGCACACAGGAGGACAGTTAAAACAGGCGAGATGAGAACAGAGGAAAGTCATCCCACCTTCCTTTGCTCTGCCATCTCTACTCTCATGCCCACTTCTCCCCTGTGACATGTCACCCAAGCAGCACTCCTTGACTCCCTCGCCAACGACGCCAGAGCACTCCTGGAAGACGATGCCGACACTGAAATTCCCAACACCCAAATCACACCATGGACGCCTCTTCGACCACAAGAGGGTCCCATCACCGCGCAAGAATGGGCGCACATCATCGCCCGATTCCCAGACCCCACGCAACACCCCGACGACAAACACGCCATCGTCCATGTTTTCAGAAATGAGGCCAGTGAGCGCGAACCCATCGCAGCCATCCCCCCAAGCGATGACCTCATCGGCGTTCGCAGAGTTTTCCTGAGCAATGACGAGCATTCAAGCTCTCCTGGAGTACGAGTTGGACAGTTGGAGGAGGGTAGCGGCGGAGTGGCAGAAGGAACAGCTCGACTCAGCCGCAGCCCGACTGAGGGAGATGCGAGAGCGACGGCAGCGATGGCGGCAGCTGAGGCTGGCCATGACGACTCAGATTACTACCCGGCAAGACACCCCTTCTTACAAACAAAATGCGACACTGATAATCCCCTCATCACGCCATGGCTTGTCTACACCGACGGGTCCCCCATGTATCGAGGATGTGTGCAAGTCCCTGGTGTTGCGGAGCACTGCCCGTTCACCACCGCCGAAGACCCCGCGCATGTCATTGCGCCTGAAGGGTTCAGGGCGAACCGACGACCCCATTACATTCGATACCCCATCACCGGGCCCGACGGAGTAGAGAGGGACGCGTCGCACGTCCAAATCATCGGAGGAGCGGACCCCATTATACTAGGGGTCATACCGGGCTCGCCTCACGTGTACAGTAAGCCCTTCTACGCCGAGCCGCACGTGTCGGCCGCTCTCCACCCCCAGTACCCACACGAGGACCTCGTTATCTTCGCGGCCGACAAGATCACTGACTGCGCCCTCAATCGCATCAACGACAAGTCGCTCACTGCCGAAGTCACGCACTACCACGCGGTGAGTTACGAACTCGACCGACTTCGCGCCCGAGTCAGCCAGCTCTGGGCGATGATCGAGTGCGCACAAGATGACAAGCGTGACTCCATCTACCGACTGGAACGCGCCACGGCGTTAGAGAGAATTGCCGACGAACAGCATGATTGGCCGCCAAGGGACTTCCGGTGAGCCTGGGGTCTCACGCTTAGAAGGGAGGTGATGTCACATTTCTGCTTGTACGGACTGCTTGACCTGGGACCCTTACTGTACCGGTTGCAACTACGGCGATAAGGTAGATTAGTTGCAGACTTTACCACGGTGATACGGTAGTGCGATAGGAGATACGGATTGATTGCTGACTGATGACCGACACCACTAATACTGGTAGTAGTGGTACTAGGATCGAGTTACTTATGCGATACATTGGACGCTACCTTACTGTGACTCATAGCAGCGCTTCAAAGCCTGCTCAACTTGTATTTAAACTGTCTTGTGAAGACCAAGATACACCATCTTGGTCTTCTTGAATCGTCACTTGTCTTCTTCTCTTTCTCTCTCTCTTCGCCTTAAGAATTGTTCGACTCCACTCAAAACTCAAGAACTTCAACTTGCCAGTGTACCTTCGTGTATTCACTGAGGCAAGGACTTGGACCTCCGCGTCTTCAAGCCAAGTAGTAGACCTTTGCATTGCTAAGTTGTTACCGTCATCTGCGCTCAAGTTGAGCTAACGTCGTGGCGACGTTACACACAAGAGCCATCCAAAAATTGTATGTACTTACAACTCAGCCATGAGACTTTCACAGGAATTACAAGCGCTTACAGCTGGGCTGCATGTGACCATGAGAATCATAAGCACTTATATGCTGCATATAATAGTCCATTCGGAATCACGACCCAGCACAAGCAATTGTTATTTCAAGATAAGTCCGAATCCGATTATAATCTCCGTAAGCTCTTTCAATTTTGGTAAGCACATAAAATTTTTATTTTTATTTGCTGATGTCAGCAGCGTACATGTATGCCCCTCTGATTGTTGGACTATCCATTGCAGGCTGAATACCAACTCACTTGGAATTGGACAAAAATTGGAAGCACATTTTCACCAGATTTTTTTTGAAAATTTCGCACACAATTGAGATGTGAAAATCATTATTATTATTATTATTATTATTATTATTGATTCATAGGTATTTCGTGATAATCATAACCTAACTTGTCGAGTATTATATATACATATATAGCTATTTTTTCCAAGTCATCAAAAATATCGACTAAGCTGGCAGCAACAGCACTGATGGATATGGTTATATGCCATAGAATGCTATGGTGGGTAACACTTGGCATTGCTTGGCTTGCATGCTAGATTCTATTGTCAGCATAGCTCAAGCTTTAGAAGGAAAATCAGCATTAACTTTAAATATTTTCTGTGGGAAAAAAAATCTTTAAAAGCGTCTATAGCACTGTAAAATTGAAGACAGGTTTGAAGACATGATCCGTGATTTGAATGGATACGCTGTTTTTTTTCCCACTGCAGTAACTTTTTATTTAAAAAGTAAAAGGGAAGGAGAACATACCGTACGAGATTGGAAGTGACGTCCGACAGAGAAGAACAAAAAATAATGGAATGAATTTAGACAATGTGGCACGACTAAGCGAGGGGAGGGGAACGAGAGTGAGACTGACTTCGAGCTGCCTACTACTAATGCTAATATTAATACTGATACTGTAATATACCGCACGGATCGACACTGGTTTAACGAGAGATCGGGAAGTGAATGTCCAGAGAGTCCGATATACTGGAGTCCGGAGGGAGGGGGAGGGGGACGCAAACACACACTGGCAAATGTCTAGAGCTACGGCAGTTACGGAAAAAATAACACACACTGGCATACGAGAAGGAATGGAATGGGAGTGGGGGGGGGCAGGCAGGACGGAGCTGTTCGAAACGAGAAACGAGGCGAGACGAAGCGAGCGATAGCGAAAAGGCAGGGAGGGATCGTGGGGAGCAGCAGCCGTAAGTAGTAGAAGGTTTTAAAAGTAAAATGAATATGTAAGGAGTAATGTATATATTGGACATATATGTATAAATATATAAAAAAGCGATCGCTGGTCCGTCGGTCGGTAGAGGTGAAAGACCAAAAAGGCCGACCGAAGAGCTGATAAAAAACAAATAAAAAAATATCTTGAAGGAGAGTTCGTGTTCAACGCGGAAACTGCAGGAGATGCAAGGACAGGCGGGGGCAACCTCTTCCGAAAGGTGGCGAGAGAGCGAGTCAAGAAACATATATGGGAGACGCAGACAAAGGGGAGTTGAGGTGAGGCAGCTAGTAATGCAAGAGCTTGAGTGTGTCGCCTTCAAACGCGACGCGTCCGCGATCATGCAAGGTCTTGGCGGCACGCGTGACCTCGGCGGTGTCGAACTCCTCGTGCCTATCCGGTGGGAGCGCCGCGTTCATAAACGCTACGAGCGCCGCGATCGTCAACGCGTCCGCGGCCGTGTACGTCGTGCGGAAAAGGTAGACGATCGAGTGGCGTGTGAAAGTCAGCCTGACGAGGGAGCGCCGGGACCCGTGTCAACATATACGGGAACAACGGAGCGGCGATGCCGATGAATGACGCGCGTGCGATGCGATGCGGGGGGGTCGTAATATAAAATAGGGGGAGGAGGAAATGATTGTGTAATGGCGATTTCAAGAATAAATTCGAGTCAATGCATCGAAGGTTGCGGAGCAGGTGCGGGGTTTAGGTCAACGTCAGAACGGGTGCGGGTAGAGTTGGGCAAGAAAAAAAAAAAGGAAGTTTCAGGGTTGTGTTGTGTAGATCATAAAACCGGCAAAAGATAAGACAGGGAAGAAAAAAAAAGTTAGCGAACAAAGCTCCGGTCATCGCGTGAAGGAGAGGTGAATGGCACGTACCTGTCCGCGGGGGAGTCCAAGTCGGCGAACCGTGGAGGAGCCTGGTTATCGGCAGAGTGGGCGGCATCCGGGCCCGCATCGGGATCCTCTGTCGTCGTCGCTGTCATCGCTGTTACTGTCAAGGTAGGTGCTTTGTCCAGTTCCCCACATTCGGTACCGAGCTCACCGTTATCGGTCGACTCTTCACCTGAATCGGGAGAGGCGGGACCGCTGTGTGTGGCACTATCCACAGCCGTGGTCTTCGTCTTCTTCGCGCTAATTAAAAAAAAAGAACGAATCCCGCTCAGTAACCCATAACAGAACCCAACATGCCAAAAAAGGCATCAGGGGATGTAAAGCGGAGAAGGTGAGAAGAAAGAGGGAATGATTATTGCGTACCAAAGTTCTGGCACGGTCGAAGGAAAGAAAAAAAAAAAAGATGTGAGAACGAAAAATGATGCAACTCACTGTCGAATGACACATTTACTGCGGTGTTGCTGCCATGGGTACGCACAGAAGGTGCTATCCTGCCGAAGCTGCACCCACTTTCGGCACAGCGCACAGAACACACGGTGGGGCTCGACCTGTGCAAGCAGCGGGTCAGAGCGCAAGAGCGCCGCGCGTTGCTCGGCATTCCGCCGGCGTGACTCGCTGCCTGTGCCCGCGTTGGGACCAGTAGCAGACGACGGTGTATCGGACAGGTGTGGCGCTGAGGGTGGCGGAAGGGGAGAAGACGCGGACGGGCTATGAGGGCGGGGGCGGTCTTTGGCTATCTCTATCTCCATCTCATTTTCCTTGTCCTTGATGGCGCGTGCGGCAGGTGGCGAGAGCGCCGAAACGAGCGCCAGCTGGTGCTGTGACGGCGGGGGAACGCTGATAGAGGGCGGGAATGAATAATTTCGACGCGCTCAGTGAGGAGTTGCAGCGGGAAAAATGGGAGAAGCGTACCTGGGGACCCTGGGTGCTGTTGCTGCGGACGTGACGGAGGCGGGAGGGGGCGGTGCTGCTGGGGAGGCTAGGCGGCACTGCGCACGGTGCTGTGACCATGCTTGCGCAGCCTGACCCTCAGGCCCAACGGATATCCAGCTGTTGCAAGCCTTACAGAGGACACGTTCGCCGTCATACTTGCGTACGTCTGGGTCGGCAGCCACGAAACGAGGTGGCGGGTCTCTCGGGCTATTAGTCGGCAGCGAGGAGCCGCGGGGACATTGGGTATGAGCGACGAACGGGTAAACACGACGAGTGACGTACCCTTTGCGCGCAAGGCAGCTCTTGCGGTGGGCGTCCCACGGGATAGAGCAGTATGTCGAGTTGGGGCGGAGGCGGATCCACTTGTCACAGGATGCACAGCGGACACGGTAGGGCTCGAACTGGGCAACATACGGGTCTGAACGGAGGTACTGGATGCGTTCCTCTTCGGAACGCTTAGCCCGCCTGCGTTTGGATGGAGGGCCACCAGCGGAAATGGGTTCCGCGGAAGGACCGGGCGGGTTGGGGCGTACTTGGGCGGGCTCGGGCGCTGGTGGGGCAGAGGACTGTGCTGGGCTGGGGGAACAAGAAGCTTGTCAATTGTGGAGCGGAAGGGGGGGAAGAGTGGGCGAACCATCCAAGTTTGTGGGTATCCCAGTGCTTGGTGGTGAAGGCTCCAGAGCGCTCATCCCGGTAGGAGACGGACTCTCCACAATCCTCGCAGGTGACACGACCAGACTCGAAATCTTTGGACGAGGACGGGACGCTGTCTAGGTCCTGCGAGGTATCGGGACTTTGAGACGCTTTGCGTTTCATAGGCAACCTGTGTCCAGAGAGTCACTCAACAAAACTTAGCTCTGCGGGAAACGAGAACGTACATTGGAGACGGGGAGGGAGGACGAGAAGAAGCTGACCGACTGGAGAGAAGGGTGAGCACACGAGCGAAACATAGGAGAAAGAGGTGGTTACTCGGATGTTGGCATGAGTTGGAAGATGAGACGAAGACGGTCGGATTGAAAGTGCGTTGAAATAAGAATAAAACGAAAGGGAAGAAGAATAAAAAATATATAAAGAAAAGAAAAAAAAGAGAGTGGAGGGTGAAATAATGAAATGGCGAGTCGCGGTCGGATCAGCTTTCAGGTTACTCGCACCGCTTCCCTTGGGTGCGCTTCTTTTCTTCTTCTCCCCTTCACGCTAAAAATAAATTAAAATAAATTATTAAATTAATACAAATTCAACAGATTAGATATGAGAATAGCATAGGCACGTGGCTGCCGGCCGTCCTCCCTATGGCACCTCAGTTCGAGACCGTCAAGGTTCGTGAATCATTCCGTTGTTCTCCTATTGTATCTATCAATCACAACCCCCCGGCAACAAACAGTCGTTCGTAGACGTTCCTATTACCGCTGATGGCGTTGAAACCGTCTCTTTCCTCGAGGCAGCGGATGGCCTAATGAACCTCTTTGGTAAGTAGATCGATCACCACCTTCTCCAGGTCAACCCAACGGCCAACAACAAAAAGATCTTCTGGGCGGTGCGGTCTTTGCGTTTGTCCAGACGGACCTTCGAAACAACATCGCAGTCAGTTCACCCTTTGCCGCTCAAACTCTATCCAAACACACAGCTAACCTTTCATCAGGGTGTGCGCGCCCGGTACAATGCACATGCATCTGTGTCCGAAACTCTCGAGAAACTCGTCCAGACAGAGGCGCTCGAAGGCGATGGGGTGAGACACGGCACCGCATGTCTGGTCCGATTGACCCGGTGCGCCTGCACAGCCCCATCATATCCTCATGTTATCAACACAGCCACTGCCCAGCGGCCTCATGTTTACCTGTCGTGCACTACAGCACGCACAGGAGGATCGTAGCGCCGAACTCCATGTATGTTTCCGACGGGCCTACGACGTTGTCCTCCGACACCACCACTCATTTATCATTCGCTCCGTCGTTTCCGTAAGTTGTGGGAGTTTTTTTTTTTTTTGCCTCATTTTACACCGCCATCACGACTGATCCACATTCCGGGTGGGGTCAGGTTGCTATCCATGCCGTACCCCGTCGCGACGACTTTTTCACGCGCATCGCCGAGGGCGGTTCTGTTGATAAGTTAGACTCGGAGATGGCCAACTGGCTTGTCGCACTCGACGCGCTCGTCATCAGGCTTTCTGCTTTTTTGAAAGATGGAAACTATGGTCGTGTCTAGTGGATCGCTTCTAGTGTAGAGAACACCGTATTTAGATCCCGCAGGGCTAGTGGTATGATAGAACACGATACGATCACGTGTAGCGCAGGCACTTCGCTTCACCGCGCCGTCGACGTCGACTCTTTCCGTTTCTCAACATGTCCACACAACCGACGCAAAAGAGCTCTTTCTTTGATTTCCTCAAGCCACGGTACCACGAAGCCGTTTTCCGTCTGAGGAACTCCGTAATTGCAGTCATAGCACTTGCCACCCTCACGCACCTACTCCCAATCCCAACGCCCTACGCGTCTGCATGGAAGTTCTACCGCGACACCTTCCAGTCACCATGGGAGAAGGGCATCGCAGTCGCCGGTACGATTCCCTCTCTCCCTCTCCGCCGACCCGTAACTCACCCGCCTTCACTCAGAATTAGCCATCTTCGGCATCCTCCTCGCCAACATCCTCCAAGCATCCATCGCGATCCGCTCTCCACCCGCACCACACCCGCCCATCCTCTCACCCTCAAAGGCCCTCTCGCCACCCCGCCAACCAACAACGACGACGACTCCGAACTGGCGCGGCGGGCTCTCCCCTAACGTGCGTCTTTCCACCTTTCCCTCTCGGTTCATTGCAGCTCACGTCAAACAGACGACACCCCAGTGCCAGCTGCCTTTCTCCGCCTCGGTGGGCGGGTCAAGCACGGGCGCAGGAAGCGCGTCGGACCCGCGCGGCCTCGCGCGGTCCTACTCACTCGCGTTTAGCAACTTCCTCGCGTCCCCGTCGTCCCCATTGCCTTCGTCGTCTCCCGGCCCGCACGACCGATCGTTTGGCTCGCTCCCACCCTCTCCTTCGCCGTCGTCGCCACTTGCGGCGTACCGCGGGCGTCGGGCGCCTACTGGACGTGCGTTGTCAAATTTTTTTCTTCCTGCCTGTTCATTTTTTCGAACTCCGATGCTGACGCATGGTCTTTTTTTTTTTTTTCTTGTCAATTTTTTTTTTCTTTCGGTATGACTATGATAGGTGGACTGGACGGGTCATTGTTGGCGCGACTAGCACAAGGGGATTCGGACTCGGACGCTGACGAATGATCTATCTACCCTGTCTGTCTGTCCTGATACTGGTGGAGCCCAGACGGCATTTACT
Source organism: Lactarius indigo (assembly GCA_025766275.1). Classification (NCBI taxonomy): domain Eukaryota; kingdom Fungi; phylum Basidiomycota; class Agaricomycetes; order Russulales; family Russulaceae; genus Lactarius; species Lactarius indigo. Next base: position 2,239,485 of record JAFKAC010000008.1, read on the forward strand.
GTAAAAGACTACGGGAAATAAAACATATCGATTATGCACAGCTAGTGGAGCAAGCCATCGAAGTTTTGTTTTGAAAATCTGTGCCGTTGGTGCTCTCTGACTGCGCACCTAATGGTCTCTCTAAGTCGCCGAGCCCGAGCCCGAGCCCGAGATCGTTGCGCTCAGTCAGATACGTATCCGGATCGTCACATCACAACCCCAGAGAACATACCCAGGTTACTGGCGCTGACCTATCGCGTCGGCGGGGGGTGCAAATGCCACAGAACTGTAAACTCTATGTCTTATCAGAACCTCAATACCATGCGGTCTGCCAGAGCGAGTGAGACTCTGCGAAGGTTTACTAACTAAGTTCAAGTTAGAATTGAACGTGCTACCTTGGCCAGGGAAGGCTGCGGATACAAACCCTTGTATATCCTCGAAACCTTGTCAATTTGTTATGAAAACAATACTTGTCAAGTCCCATAGATCCGTGGCTACCTGTCAAGTTCACCGCGGCCCTACTGACTGATCAAGCTGAGACATGTTGCTTCTCTTCTCTTCTCTTCGTTCAACTAGGCTTCCTCGGACGACTCGAGAGAAGAAACGTGCTATCTGCAATTGAGAGACGCTCAAAAACGGCGCCTGGCTACAAGCGATCAGCTCATCCCAGCACGGCCTTAGGACATTGGTCGTGTTGACACGGCAACCTTCGTCGCCACCGCCACCCACTGCTTTTCCACTTAACACTGTACCCTATCTGGTGGAAAAAACTGTGTAAGCCAACAGCGCACTCAGCCCGTAGATCCCGAGATTACATGCAAAAGGGGTTGGTAAGAGCAGGTGGGGCCATATTACTCCCGTCTCTGACGCAAGGCAGTTCTAGTTTCACCATCATAGAGACGTCTCCATGATGCCAATAGAGTTCCTCTTTGGAGTGTTATTTTGCACCTGACGAGATTGGGTGCGCTGATCCTAGGCGTGGCTGGGAACACCACTTTCTCTTGCAATTGCAATTTTGCGAAGACACGCCGTTTCGATAGCGGTGCGTCAGTAGACGCTAGCGGAAAGGTAATTGAACACATGGGGAAGCTCCGCTCGTGAGAATCCACCACGGTGTACAGCTGACTTCAACCCAGCAAACGTACCTACAGTAACATAACACTCAGGGTCCTAACGTCCTTCACAATCTGCTTAAGCGCCTCATATGTTTTTCGCCCATCGGATGCACATTCCGACAAGGAGTCTCAAGACAGGGACAATGACTTTAGAAACAGTCAGCACGTCGATCACGACACCGGACACAGGTCACATACGTATTTTTTAACACACGGTAAGCCATACGAATTAGCGCACAGGCCTACCTGCATAGCATGTGAATCCACAGCCGGTAAGTCTCAGTAGCATCATGATGGCAACTTGAGCATACAAGGCTCCACAAAAGGGGAATGACTACAGCTTCTTGCAGTGAAAATGGACAAGCAAGAATGGGGATGTCGATTTTCGTGATCGAGAGTCTCCATCTTACGTGCTCGAGGTGCTGGTGCCATCATAGCTTGCTTTTGAACACGCCAATTCAAGTCGCCTTGTATTCAAAAAAGAAGACAAGGAAGCCCATCACTTTGCGCGTCAAGCGAAACTCACCAATTTTCTGATACGGAGACGAAGTGATTACTGACGCCAAGGTGCCAGTGAGCGCGAAACCAAGATAGCAGCCACACCAGCCTGAGACGAACGAGATCACGGTTCCGTTCCCACAGCGCCAAAACGAGACGCGCTCGTTCCCCAAGACACGGCTCTCACAGTACAAAGAGTAGACAGTCAATTGTATCCGTGAGTGGCGGCGGCGAGCTTCAATTCTTCTGTCGCTCTCGGACTGGCTTTGTTTACTGAAGCTGATGGCATCGACTCCATCTCATCAAGGCCGATCGGTGAGGGAAGAGACGTCGCGATGGGGATCATAGACATCCCTCGCTTCTCTCTGAAAGAAGGGGGGGTGCTTAGACAACATTTCCTTTCACCGCCCCGGTAAATGCCATCATCCTTCGGGATCTCGAGATATGAGGTGTACGTTTCTGACTCGTCTCTTGATACACCTTAGATGCTAACAGCCATATGTTAAAGTAAAGCAGTACGGGGAAGGAATGGATACAAAGACAGATAGGCTCACCAGAAGCGCGAATATTGTCATTCGATGGGAAGCTATGCTGGGCAAATGACCTTGTCGAAAGATCCACCCCAGACAACCTATGCGCAGTATTCAAAGTATCCAGCCTCGCGAGGCGGTATTACTATCGGTAAACCCTTGTTGCATAAAAGGATGCGTCGGAGATGAAACTGTGCGGCTGTTGAACGTATTGGGGACGTGGAATTGGTGAAGGGTACAACTTCCAAATTGTCCTGTTACTTGTAAACAGTATAGGGAAAGGGTCTGATCACATCGACGAATACAACGGAGGACTGCCATGCGGCCATAGTTGGGGAGTGGAGATCCCCATCTTGATCTCCATCTCAAGAAGGTTGGGGTCGGGAGACTCGGACTAGGAGGTTAAGATGGTGGATCGACCCCGAACCATTGTCCACGTGACCGTTTCTGTTCTGATATTCCATCTCCGAGTTTTCATCTCCGAGTCGCCATGACCAGTACGGATTGTCATTGGTCTCTTATCCATCCATATCAGTCGAGAACCAAGGAGGCGATTCCATAGCCTGTCAATTTGAGTCACCTTCCAGTCCAATCCGCCGATTTTCCAGCTCGTGTGAAAAATGCTGTACTCACTGCACTCGGTAATTTTCCAGGAACAGCGGTGCAGCGATGCATCTCTTGTGCTATCCCCCCTTAACCCACTTGGATCTCTACTATCCGACAGCTTTTCTGGATTGTTTACAGATGGACAGCAGTGCAGAAAAACTACAGAACGTATCGGAAATCTCTATTTTGTCTGTCTGTCAGATCCAAATATTCCTATTCGTGCAGCACGCATCCGTCAGATCCCTGTCGCATCTTTCCAGAAAGGGGGAGGTGGATGCAGACCTTGGAGACTATTACCGCCACCCTGTTCCCATACTTGTCAGTCTTCGTGATGTAAACATCGTCGTAGGTAGTGTCCCTGCCGCACAGGTCGCGACGCCTGTTTTCGCGTAATAGTAACACGCGGATGGAAAACAGCAGCAGCATGCACGCTGCATAGCAAATACCGATGATGGTCCATGGAACACGGTTGCTAGAAACTGCGTTGGGGGTGGTGAGGGGTTTTATTGCAATGGGGCGCACTCACCGAGGCTTATATTGTGCTTTCCACATCAGCGGACCAGCCGCATTTCCGATGCAGTACGCGGACAATATAATGGCGTTTGTCGTAACTCTCTTGGTATGCCCGGCGGTTGTCTGCGAGGCCCATGCCAAGGTCAAGATAAAGCCCGGGCCACCGATATCTAATCCCGAGAGTTCCGTGAACGCGCATATTTTGCAGCAAATACGATTAAATGTACTTGTCAACCAGATCGCAAATAACAGTCCAACCTTGTTGTGCCACGGTAGGAGACTCACCAAAAGCACTCCCAGGATGGAAGGGACGAAAGAAGCGATTCCTACCCACGAAATACTGCCTGGGTTGCGCGATACGACTTCGACGCTTGTAAAAATGGCCACCACAAGTACCACTCCATCGACGCAGGAAAGGAGCGTTGTTTGCAATGGGCTGAAACCAAAAGAAGACGTGATAATCTGACGTTGGTTGACGAGCGAGAGGGTAACACCGAAGAATACGGCAATTAATGCGAAGAGGAATGTCTTGGGGTCTGTTAAAGCCTCAGACATCCTATTAAACAGACCATCAAGAGTTATGTGTAGCGAGATACAGACGGTACTGACTGATCTCTTTTGAAGAGCTTGTTCTCAACTCCCGCTTGGTTTTCCTTAAACGAGGATCAAACTCCGATAAAGGACAGGGAACCGCGCATAACGAACTTTAAGACGTTTGACCGCTCCCACTCTTTCGCTGGGGGTCAAAAACCAGGCATCAGTCGGAGAGTCTGGAAATAAGTAACTGTCCGGTTCTGAGGGAAATATAGATTAGGTATAGGCGGAAGTGCTTACGAAAAGACTGCTGCTGCAGCGACTGTAAATGTTCCTGTAATGATCATGAACCTGAAAGAGAGTAAGCATCCTTCATGTGAACGGAACATCCAACACGGTCTTACCATTGCCATGGCTCAAGTCCTGCAGCATGGATATGCAGTGCTCCAAAGCTGATGAAGCCAGAAATGATTATAGCTGCGGCGTGCGTAAGGATCTGTAAGGATGACTAGAAAAACAGATGCAGACCAACGCCATTCATCGAGACTTTTACCGTGGCAAAGCGGTAAGACAGAGAGAGAGCCATTGATAGTACTAGCCACTCACACCAACAAGAAACGCGAGCAGACTGCTCTTTCCGCGTGTAGAACATCGACGTGACGATCATGAAGCCCGACGTGATAGACCCTTCGCACATACCGAGGACGAAGCGGACGGCAAATAGACCAGCAAAGCTCGTGCAGGCAGCATGGCAGCACAACGCGACACCCCAAATAAAGATATTCAGACTGGAGGTAAGGTGTTAGTAGGAGACACGAAACTTGAAGCCCCCATGTGGGGTTTGCGTGCAACTCGCCTCAACCACTTCCCAACCGGGAATCGCTGCAGAGCGAGATTTTGAGGAAATTCGAAGACAAGATAGCTAAGATAGAAGATTGTTCCCAACCTGGTCGATAATAAAGTGTGAGGGGGCTGGTCGGAAAACGTTGAGACGTGAAGACGCAACCAATTATATCTACAAGAGATTGTCATTAACCGATTTCGAGGGCATATTGGTCACAAAGGGTACAAGAACACGTACTCATCAATGGTGAGGTGAGTTGCATTCCTGAGTAAGTGTTCAGGCCCACGGTTTTTCATAGACAAGCTACAGTATATCATACTCACTGTATTCCCAGAATGGCGGAGCTGCCTAGAGTAGATTTGTCCATGTACTGGATCCTAGAACCCGGTCAATCTGAGACGTCTCCACGACCGATAAAGGCCAGGCGCACAAGTATAAGACTGGGGAGAGTTCCAGTGTCGACCAAACAGACGATAGACTCAACACTCACTACACATGAAGGGCATGATATGTCTATCTATCTTTCGCCTTTATTTTAACTCGTGAGCGCCTTATACATACACATTATGTCGCCACGAAAAGTCACACACCCTATCCTCTGAGATTCTTGCGGATCTAGTTCGAGGGAGACACCTGCGACTAGACGCGCGCCGGTATCGATAAGGCGAGGGTCGATGGGGCCTGGCATCTCGTCACTTGTCTCGCTGAGAGAGTCCGTCTCTGCAAGGAGTATATGGGTGGGGGGAAGGGGAAGAAACGAGACACAAGAATGGACGGATTCCGTATCGTGGCATGATAAGTCCCTCGGAGGGTACTTCGACATCGAAAAGCTCTGCTGCCGACAAGAAGGCGGGCGTAAATTCGGGGCATGACAAGGCGCAGAGGACAGTAATAGACACACCCGCCGCGCCGCCATCTAAGACCAGAATAGCTTTGAGAAGAGAAAGCCCAGTTGTAGGTTTTTGACAACTTCGGTCGCGTACAAATAGCGCTATACGCCGTGAGGGTTGGTCAGTCAAAGTTAGGAAGGAGTGGGACAGTCCTGGCTTTAAAGCTTGACTCGGATGCGGGACTCTCCAGCTTTGGATGCATGACGACCGCACACAATCTGCTAGTGAGGATAAGCTGAACCAAGGCTGTATAAACCTGTGCTATGAAGACGGCATCGTTGGCTAGCTTAGACTGCGGCCAGTTCCCAGTAACACGCAAATTGCCGCAGATGATGAAACCCATGGATTTAGCAGCTGTCCTCGGCTCGTAGGTTAAAACGAGCCCCATGACTTGAGGGCCCCGTTGCATAGGCTCGTCCCTCGGGATTCACAGGGTTTTTTTGAAGTTACTGTGAAGTGAACTAGCTGCCAAAAGTAACGATATTGAATCCGGAAGCCACGATGTCACGCGCCGTTATAGGACGGCGTTCGACGCGAATGCGATCAATCGGACCGCGGTAGCCTCCGAGAAACGGGCCCGCCACCAGACTTCCACCTCTGGAAGGACTGGATCGCCTGCGAGGCGAGTACACTTAAGAATATATTGGCACGAAAATAGCAGCATTGAGTTTATCGGAGACCTCACGCTGCGCAGTACAAGCTCGGAACGAACGACTTCCAATTTCCCAGCTATAATCACTAGCCGAGTACGTGCGGCGCCCTCTTGATATCTTTGGCCGCAGCTATGAAACTCCTAGTGCTAAATAGAGTGGCAATTGTCGTTGATGTGATTGTGCTGAGTGGTGATAATCAATATGCGATTGAATACGTGCATGAGTGGACAGTCCGTTGCAAGCTTCTATTTACTGCCGTTATTGAACAGCAGGCGAGTCACCCCGCTCATCCGCAATATGATTGTCGCGAATATGCAGCGCCGCCCCATCAGACCCCACGCGTATCTCAACCGTATCCCCGTCACTACGAAAGCGACGGCGTCAACAGAAGCACACAGCCACAAATACACAAGCGTAGGCCTTAGCTCACCGTATCGTGCCAACGAGTAATTTCTGCGCGAGCGGGAACAGCACCTCCGTGCGCACGACACGCGCGATCGCACGCGCGCCGTAAATGTCCGAGAAACCCTTCTGAGCGAGCCATCCACGCGCAGCGTCGTCCACGTCGAGCTTGATGCGCCGCTGCATAAGGCGCGCCGCGACGTCCTCGAGACGGAGGTCGACGACACGCAGGATCGACTCACGCGTGAGCCGGTTGAAGACGAGCATTGAATCGAGCCGATTCAGGAGTTCCGGAGGGAACTCCTCCTTGACCCGCTCCAGTACCTCTGTTCGCGCTTCGGATGTGACGGCGCCGGAGCTGTCCGATGCTGAGGGGTGTGCTAGGATGTCGCTACCTAAATGACGTAAGGTGAGGGACGAGACTAGATAAAACAAAATAAAACAAACGCACCAATGTTGCTCGTGAGGCAAATGATAGTATTCTGTACAGCAAGAGCTGCTGAGCACGTCGATATCGCTTCATGATGTAGAGCACACCTTGAAATCGACCTTTCTACCCTGGCTGTCCGTGATGGTACCTTCATCGAGTATTTGAAGAAGTATCATGACAACATCCTAAACCGAAATACGATACAGAATAAATCTTGAAGGGTAAAGAGCTTGTTACCTTGTGTGCCTTTTCAAGTTCATCCAACAAAACCACAGCTAAGAAAAAAAGAACCTGAGATAGGACGTAGCGTGGTAAATTTAAAAAGGACGTACCATAGGGCTTCCGCCGAACAGCCTCGGTTAGTTGACCTGGATTCGGATTCATATCAGGAGCAATGGAGCAACCCTCAGAACCTACCGCCTTCCTCAAAGCCCACGTATCCGGGGGCAGCTCCAATCAAGCGCGACATAGTGTGTCGATCGTGATACTATTGACATTCTTAGAGCCAAATATCCGAACTAATAATTTACTCACTTCTGACATATTGATATTAATCCTATAATCCACGTCAGTGTCAATCAAGGTAACGAAAGCGATCGAGATCTCACAACGCCCGGTGCTCGTCGTTGAACAAGAACCCAGCAAGCGCCTTGCATAATTCAGTCTAACAATCTCGGTAAGAAAGTGAAGCGAAGAGAGCAACAGGCAACGCATACCTTGCCTACCCCCGTTGGGCCCAAGAACAAGAACGATGCCACGGGTCGTGTGGGCGCCTGCAGCCCGGCCCGCGATATACGCACCGCGTCACTGACCGCGCCAACCACGTGGTCTTGCCCAACGACACGAGCCCGCAATGCGTCTTCCATCTACGCACTGTCAGTCATTGCTCTTCCCTCAAAAACGAAAAACAGGATAGGAAACACGTACATGTACGAGCCGCTCTCGCTCGCCCTTGAGCAGACTCTGCACCGGGATACCCGTCGCGCGCGCCACAACTCGCGCAATATCGTCCGACGTGACGCGCTCGCCAAGCATGGCGCCAGGGCCCGCGCCCTCCGCGGGGATCTCGCGCTCGAGCTCGGGAATCGTAGCGTAGCGCAGACGCGACGCGGCCTCATAGTCGCCCTTGCGCTGTGCGACCTCAAGCTCATGTTTGGCTTCCTCGAGGCGGCGCTTGCGTTCCTTGTTGCGCTGCAGGCGTTCGCGCTCTGTTCGTACGTCAAGTGAATGCTCTGGGGGAGAGGAATGAGACATAACGTACCGGCTTGCCATTGCTTCTCGAGCGCGGCAGCCTCCTTGCTAGTGCGCTCTAGTCCCTGCTCGAGCGCCTCTCGCCGCTCGGCACTGAGTGGATCCGACTCATTGCGCAGGCTAGTAAGCTCGATTTGCATCGTCATGGCCGCGCGGTCAAGCTGTTCCAACGCGTCAGGCTTTGACTCTTGCGCGAGACGAAGCGATGATGCAGCTTCGTCGACGAGGTCGATCGCTTTATCTGGAAGAAAGCGATCTGAGACGTAGCGGGCAGCATATACGGCAGCTGAGATTAGAAAGTAAATATTGGTTCAGACTCGACAAAATACCGGGGGCAAAGACGAACCCGTGACCAGGGCACCATCGGAAATCTCAACTCCATGGTGAATCTACAAGGGCAACCTAAGTCCCAAGCCATGATTTGCAGAAACAAGGGTGCGAACAGACCTCATAGCGGGGTTTCAGCCCACGGAGGATGGAGATAGTAGATTCAACAGTAGGCTCCTCGATGGTCACAGATTGGAAGCGGCGCTCGAGAGCTGCATCTTTGCTGATGGTCTTTCTGTACTCGTCCGCTATATCCGTAACTTGTTAGTACGATCTCAGGAGCAATGTCATGTGGAACGTACGAGTAGTTGCACCGACAAGCTGGAGCCCGCGCGCCAGGGCGGGCTTTATCATTTGTCCGCCGTCGATACTGCCCTCAGTCTTTCCCAAATTGAAGAGGGTATCTACGGGTTTTATTGAGTTCGATGCATATACACAAAAGGCAAAGGGAAATCACGTACGGACTTCGTCGATAAAGCAAATGACGCCACCGGCCTTAACAAGCGCGTAGGTACCAAAAGCCAATACGAAGAGAAGAGACGAACCTCGTCCTCAATGTCGCGAATTAGCGCCTTGAATTTTTCCTCGAACTGACCGCGAATGCCGGAACCCGCCAGGATAGCAGAGAGATCAATCGAAAGAACGCGTTTGTTGTGCAGGGACTAGTGCAGAAAAATGAAAGAAGAAATGTGTTGAATTGAGGGCGAACCTACCTCAGGAACCTCTTTTGCAACGATCCTGCTCGCGAGACCCTCGAGGATGGCCGTCTTTCCCACTCCAGGGGGGCCAATGAGCTGCATCGTGTTTCAATTCACGCGTCGTATCGCATGATTTGAGGACGCACCACCGGGTTTGACTTTGTTCTCCGAGAAAGAACTCAGGGAAAAGTTGGTTAGCGTCCGACATAGATAACAGAGAATCCATACTTTGAATGGTCCGCCGAATCTCTGTTCATACCGGTGAGACGACGAGGATGGGGAGACTCTAATCGCAAATAACTCGCCTTCGTCTCTCCCAATCACAGGGTCAAGCTTCCCAGTCTTTGCCAATTCTGTCAAGTCGACGCTCTAAAAACACATCAGAAGCGGTGAACCACCAAAGTCCATGTTGTGGTCGCACGCACAAATTCCTTGAGCGCGTCTCCTTTCGAATACTGTTGTTGCATTGGAAACTTGAAACCAGGAATCCCCCCTCCGGCTCCTGTTCCTCCAGGTGGTGTCTGGGCGTAGTGACGGACGGGCGCATGGCTGGTAGCGATTAGAGCCGGGAGACTCGGGGCAGCGACGCGCAGAAGGTAGTGGGATTTTGGGTGTACATTGCGGAAAGCGTTACGTCTGAATGATCTTGACGCGAGGCCGCGGGGCATAGACGGTGACCGAGGTACAGAAATCTGAGCGTGAGCGCAACTGGAGAGTATGATGACCGGCTTGCGAGCGGGGCGTCTCGGTTGAATTTGATTTCCGTACGTGAAGCGCTGGAGCCCATGTTGACGTTGACCTTCACGCTGTCTCGACCCGGACGAGGCTTCCTCGGACCTCAAGTGATCCCGGCGAGCTCCAAGGATATATGATTTCGAGTCGAATATTCTTTCTGAGGCCGAAGTTGTCGTACTCGCACAGCAGGGTACACGCTGACTCAACGACCATCAATGTTACCGTCTTGCTTTTCCTTCAATTTCGCCTTCGCATGCGCCAAGAATGACCTCGAACGTGTGTGGCATCTGGCCGGATGTTTGGGTGCTATTACGGATTCCATTTGGGTTGACACTGCAACCACTACAGCGACACAACCCTCCTACCATTATGCCCGCCGGACCAACTGCATCTTCTACGCCTCTGTTATCAAATTCCTGGACTGCCAAGATGGCCAGATTGCTCCTCATATCCGATAGCGAGGAAGGACTGGTCGCACCTGCTCTCGTGCTGAAGGCAACAGACTACTGGCCCCGTATCTTTCTGCACGCCGTCTGGCGTGAGCTACAGGCTGGGGATAACCAAGGACGGCGTCTCCTCCGGGTCACATACTCTGGACTAGATCTGGTCTACATGTACGAGTACCCTTCTGCAGGCGAGCGCCAGGTAACTCAAGAGGACTTCACTCCGGAACTTCGGCTCAAGCAACTCCTCGATACCCTTGGGGTACGGCGGTTTCGGGTGCCGCCGTATGCGTGCACGTCATTCGTCGTGAGTCTGTGATGCTGGTACATTTGCGTACGCGCGCATATAGCTCAATCCATGACCAGATAGGACATATTATGCACGCATATATCAACTCCAGAGTTCTCAGAACTCGCGTCTCGCCGTGGCAATCGTCCAAGTTCAGCAACTCTCGCAGCACGTTCAAGATCGATCCTCAAAACTCGTCCATAACTACCTTCAGACTCAGCTCTGCAGACACTCCCTACAGTAATAATGCGCTGACTTCATCAAGTTTCGTGTTGACGTCTCACCTGGGTAGACCTTTGATCGAACGCGTAGTCGGTGACCCTCTGTTGAATACTACAGATGCATATCCCGAGACCGGACAACAGTCACCAATATCTCGAAACGCAAGGCCTCAACATTCCTTGTTTCCCAAGACAGCCACGGGGAGATCTGCGTCTACGACCCTGCCGTCTCTCGCTCGGTCCCCAGAAGAGGACGTCTTCACTGAAGCCAAGCCGCTTGAGCACGCAAAGCGGCCATTCCGAGGTGACTTGGTCGCCGCCGGGGGGCAGCGTGCAGGCACTTTGGGGGACATCCGGAGCCTTCCGACCCTGCCGACTCTTTCGAGCGACTCGTCTGGATCCTCCGTCTCGACCCTCGCCACTCCCGCCTCGCCCAGCCCCGCACCACGCCATGCCCGTCGCGCGACACAGACTCGACTATCCCTACCGACTCCGACTCCGACTCCCGCTGCGGCGGAACCAGGCCACCGCCGCGCGCACGCCAGGATGTCGCTCATGTTCCCACTTCCTACACCCAGCGGTGCTTCTGCGACGGAATCGCGCGCCGCTTACCGCAATTCGCTCGACCTGTCTGAGCTCGCACGTTGCAGGCTCTGGGACGCGAGTGACAACGTGCGAGTGCTCGATAAGGAGGCTGAGTATGTGCAGCGATGATTATGTGTTGTGCGAGCCTTATTTGGTTGGTTGGAAATGACTCTCTACCGTTCTGTTCCGAAATACGTTGGTGTTGGGGAGAATGTGAATTTATTCTTTTGCCCGGAACGAAAGCGAAGAGAGCGCTCTCGAAGTGCTTATGGCTTATGGCCGAGACGAACGTAACGCCGAACTGAGCTGTAAATACCTTTACCTTCCACTCGTACCCACCATCTACTTCTGCCCTCTTCCCCTTCCGCCATGGTGCAAGTAAAGAACAAAGTTTGTCTCATGTAACAATCTTATCTGTGACTAGCAATCGCCCACTATACTGACATATTTTTATGCCGGAACAGTGTGCATGATGGATGGGGTGTCGCTGCCGAGGAAGGCCTGAAGGGCAACGCCATCGAGAAAGGCACGACGACGAACATGGACACCATCGCAAAGGAGCACGCATACCGCCTGCTCGCCGCGCACGGGCTCGCAGTCGGCCTTTCCGATGGGCTCATGGGAAACTCGGAAGTCGGGTCCGTTTTCTTGACCACCCCTCTCCTCTCATCCCCTTCCTGCTATTTATCTGACCAATCAATCAGTCATCTGAACATCGGCGCGGGCCGCATCGTGTGGCAAGACATCGTCCGGATCGACGTCGCGATCAAGAAGCGACAGTTCCACAAGAACGAGACGATCCTCGCGAGCTTCAAGCACGCCAAAGAGACCAACGGGCGTCTGCACCTTCTCGGCCTCGTACGTCGTCCCCTTGCTATTGGTTGTTCTCCGGGAACCGACCCGCGCTGCTAGATCTCGGACGGCGGTGTCCACTCGCACAACACGCACCTGTACGCGCTGCTCGAGACCGCAAAGGAGGTCGGCGTGCCCCACGTATACGTGCACTTCCTCGGCGACGGGCGCGATACGGCGCCGCGCTCTGCGGCGGGCTACGCGCGCGAGCTGCGTACGTTCGTGGAGGAGCTCGGCGTTGGGGAGGTCGCGACTGTCGTGGGGCGGTACTATGCGATGGACCGCGACAAGCGCTGGGAGCGCGTGCAGATCGCGGTAGAGGGGCTCGTACACGGGAAGGGCGAGGCTGCGGAGGGCGGCGATTATGTACGGGCGATCGAGGCGCGGTATGAGAAGGACGAGACGGACGAGTTTTTGAAGCCGATCATCGTGAATGGTGATGCTGGCAGGATCAAGGGTGCGCGTCTCTCCTCTCCCCCACGGACACATACCCTTGGCTCACGCAATGGACAGACGGCGATACACTGTTCCTGTTCAATTACCGCTCAGACCGTATGCGCGAGATCAGTAGCGTCCTTGGCGCGGTGGAGAAACCCATCGACATGGAGCTACCCAAAGACCTCGTACGTTTGCACTCAGCGGTTTTCCTGTTCTTGGGATCTGAATTACATGTGGGGACGGCAGCATATAACTACCATGTCGCGCTATAACGCCAGTTTCCCATTTGCGGTGGCTTACCCACCCCAAGCGATGACGAACGTGCTAGCCGAATGGCTCGCCAAGCACGACGTCAAGCAAGCGCACATCGCCGGTCGGTTCCTCGCACGCCTCCCTCACCACCCAAACTGACTTTCTCATGTAGAGACGGAGAAATACGCGCACGTCACGTTCTTCTTCAACGGCGGTGTCGAGAAGCAGTTCGAGAACGAGGAGCGGCACCTAGTCGACTCTCCCAAAGTCGCGACGTACGACCTGCTGCCCAAGATGAGCGTGCGCGGCGTCGCCGACAAAGTCGCCGAGGTCGTCCGCGCATCCAAACACGAGTTTGTCATGTGCAACTTTGCGCCTCCCGACATGGTGCGTGCGCCCCTTCCCTCCCTCCCTTATTCCAATTCCAATTTTTAAAAAAAAAATGACAACCCCAGGTCGGCCACACGGGCATCTTTGACGCCGCCGTCGAGGCGATCACGCATACGGACGCGGCGGTCGGCACGGTCTACGCTGCGTGCCAGGAGGCAGGCTATACGCTGCTCGTCACCGCTGATCACGGCAACGCGGAACAGATGGTGAATCTGGAGACGGGCGCGCCGCACACGGCGCACACGACTAACAAGGTCCCGTTCATCCTCGCGGGGCCCAAAGGCACCACTTTCGCATTCGCGGACGACAAGGATAGGAAGGAGGACGAAGAGGAGGGCGCGCTGTGCGATGTTGCGCCGACCGTGTTGGCACTCTTGGGACTTGACCAGCCAGAGGGTGCGTGTTTTCTTTCCCTTTTTTTTTTTTCCTCGCTGGTTGAGACTTAATGTGGCGTGCTTAGAAATGACTGGCCGGTCGCTGCTCGCTGCGTGAGCGGGACCCACCGTATAGAAAAAGGACGCGTAGACCAAAGAAGTGGGTGTAACGCTATGGTGTTCCAGAATAGAAAATACCTCGTTTGAGTGTAACAGTCAGATCGAATTACTAGCTTAGAAAAGATAAAAAAGCTCGCCTACACTCTTCTGTATGGGTCAAACGGGGTTAGCTAAGGAGAGTGTTCGGATTCGGGTAACGTATGGATGGTTTATGCATACAACGATTGGAGTCTGGTATTCAGTGCTAAATGTCTTATGCAATTAAATTCTTTATAGGGTGATACGCGTCGAGAGCGAACGAAAGCGGACATCGAGAAACAAAGCAATGTCCTTATCATACGAAGTCCCGTGTACGTGCTCTGCGATCGTACTATGACGTACGTGGTAACGTCGTATCCTGCCTAAGCGCAAGTGGTGATAGATTTGCCTGCGTGCCAGTTGGGTAAGGCGAGTCGAGCTGTAGATTTGAGCGCGAGCGTGCCAGAACCAGAACCTCGGTGGCGACGTCTGCCCCGTACTGCTCTGCCAATTGGCTGTCGATACCATTTTTTTTTTATTTCAGTAAGATCGATCGTGACACAGAGGGAGGAAGTGCGCACCTGGCGTAGTTGTCCATGATGACTGCCATCGAGTTCATGCTGAGGCGGTATGCCTTGGGCATCATACCCTTTCCGAAGCGGTACGTGATGTGGTTCGAGCACAGTAACCCGACGAGGATCACGCCGATCTGGAACGGCACGAGCCCAAAGACGATCGTGTACCAGCGCCTGAGGACGAAGCGTTCGAATTCCAAGTACGGGCCCTTGCATCCGGGAAGGACGGAGCGCGAGTAGCACACCTGCGAGACGGCTGCCTCGACGAAGGGGGAGAAGAATCCGCAGCAGTCGAGCTGGTTCTGTATGCGGAGCCAGTCGTTGATGCCAAAGTCATTGCCCCACTGGTTGTTGACCTTGCCGTCGAGGTTGAAGTTACGGCGCTTAAAGGTGAGGTAGCCCGGGATGATGAGGAGGGCGAACCCTATCCAGAGGAAGAAGGTGTACACGGCGAGGAAGGAGCGGTTGTTGAGGAGGATGCCGGCCCAGCCGATGACGGAGGTGATGATGCCGAAACCAGCAGCGACGGTGGAAACGACGAGCTCGCCGCGGTTGCCAACCCGGACGATGTCGGCGTGTGCCCAGACATCGAACCACGTGCAAAGAAGGAAGATCATGCTTGCGAGTGAATAAGAAGAGAACTGCCATCAATGGGGAGATCGACAAAAAAGGCAATCAGCGACTCAATGCGACCATCACTACCCGGGCGGCAACCAGCGGGGGAGGGTAACGACACTCACGAGGAGATTGGAAAAGAAAAGCGACCACTTGAATTTGTTCCAACGCAGACGAGGACGGGTGCGACCGCCTTCTTTTCCAAAGAGACCACCTTGGACACCGTCGTAGTCGTCGTCACCCTCGCCTGGCATGCGTGCCTCGCCGCTGCGAAAAGCCTCGCGCCCTCCACCACGCTTTGGGCCAAGCTGATTGCCCTTCCCTCGGTTCTTGAGGCCGTTGTAAAGGACGGCATCTGAGAATTTTGTGGGGAGGTAGTTGACGGAGCGGGAGAGGGAAGCCTCTCCTAGGAGCGGTGAGTCTGTGCGGGGCGAGGACGAGCGCATCGAGAGATTTGATGCAAAGGGAGCATTTGGGGGCTCGAGTTGTGCTTGCATGCTGGAGAGGATGTGTCGTGTGGACGTGGCGGCGGAATAGGCCGAGTTAGCACTGGAAATGACTGAGGAGGCGCGGCGAGATTGACTGGGCAACGAAAGGATATCAGGAAAAAAAAATAAACGGAACGAAAAACGGGACAAAACGGAGATACATACGTGAGGTCCATCTAGAGGAGGCGCATGAAAACGGAAACGTAAAATATGGGCGGAAAGTTGGCGTTGGGTCAGGGCGTCGTTTGGGCGGTGCACCGTGATGCAAAATTCCCACTCGGGCTTACCGATTCTCGGCCCGTAGGTGGCCTTGATGCGGGCGCTCGACTGTGTGCATTGTAGCTGAGGTACGTGGACCACACTCTCTGCATGGTGTTCGAATAAAATACAACTCAAGTACAAGTAGTGAAGAAAGAATGGTGGACGCGATGTACAACGAGGGACTCGAATAAACCAGGAATAGCACGGACAGCGTGGCATCACTGAGATAAGAATCTTCGGCTCGACGGACCCTCCGACGCACCGGACTAATAATATTCGGGTCACAGTCACATTGATACTCCATTAAAGGCAACTACTTTATTGAACTCTAAACCGTCTGATCCGCACTGGGACGATGATCCCCTTCGTCCACATCGCACCGTATCGTCTTTTCGATGCTGATCTCCAGCCTCGACGGATCCGTCTCACTCGTCGGAGACAACGACTCAACTTTCTTAGAACCGTCAGTGGGACTGGGGCGATCCATCAAACTCACAGATTGGAATCGGGCCCTTGATCTGGCGCATGAATCGGCAGTATAACAAGAGGGGAACAACACAGGCAGCGCGTGATCGACCTCAATTGGGCCCATTTTTCGTTTCCGTATCGAGCGACGACCGTTGAGTGTTGCGAGAAGAGAGTTGGCGTACACTGCAAATATCCTATGTCTTTAACGGGACAAAGCGTTCGAATGAACGACGCACGTTTACTGATAGCAAAATGCAGTCCAAGGAAAATCAAATTTCGAGGCATGGTCAGCCACTAGACGGATCACGTCAAGCCGTCATGTCAGCTGTCAAGGATCACGCGGCAGCTTATTGAACGCACGCAAATCATAGAGACGACTGTGGTGACGCTGAAAGCAATTCAATACATTACTTTAATGAAATTGAGAGTGGGATATACCAAGTAAGTGCCCCGTTGTTGAATGTATACAACATGATCGTGTCGATAATGTGGTCCATCCTACGTCAGATAAGGATATGATTGGTTGACCTTTGCGTAGGACGTACTCTCCAAAGCCAGTTCGGCTCATATGGAGGAAATAACACATGGAGGCAGTCACGCCGATGTCGACCGTGCATGCCATGCTGAGTCCGAGTGTGAAGACGTACTGCGTCCCGTCAAGTCGTGTCCAAAAACGGTGACTCTAAATGCTTACGCCAAAATTTTCGACAAACAAGTGGAAGCTTCTTAGCTTTCCCCTGAGAGGAGCGTTCATTTCAGTTGGTTTCATCCGCCCGGCGTCCCAACAGGTATCACTCACATCTCGGTAGTCGACACCAGCGCAGCACCAAGCCGGGCGCATGAAAGCATGACCTATGCGACACATACTCACATCAGCTGTGCCTTGATCTGATTCAACATTTGTTCCCTCACCAGTGGCGTGGTGATGTACCAATTGCCCCGGCTCACTAGTGTACTCATCAGCTTCCGTTAGTAGACGCGGACGATGAACGCACGTCGGAAAACCCGGTGAGAAAAGAAGCTTCAGAGAAATAGCACAATATCAGCGTTGAACTGGTTCGAACTTTTGAGCAATAAAGTATTTGAGTGCGTACAGTTGGGCAAGGAATGTGATGGTAGCCTGTGATAAATCAAATGATCGCATCGATGCGCCCCGTCAAAGTTAGAACCATGGCAGTCGGAGGTAGAACAGACCCGGTCTTACCGTGAAGGCAACCGTTAGCTAATTCGCACCAGGAAACGAGAGAGGATCAAGTTGTCATTAGAAAATGAAACGAAAACGATACGAAGGCGCCTACTCCAATAGTTCTATCGGTAGAACGATCAGCACAAGAAAGGAGGATGGTGTTCAACGAGGCTTGTACTTACATGGGTATCCTATCCGCAATTGCCTCATTCCCGAAGTTCAGAACGAGATAATCCCACGTCGAGGCACACATGAGTGCGGCGTGTGTAAGGTCGAGGAACCTATCCGACCACAGTGTCGTCAATGGCGGCTACTAACCGAGCTCCGAGGGGCAACGCAGTACGAACAAGATGCCTATGACCTGCGGGGAACGCGCATCTGAGCGAGGGCAGCTACAGATCTGGGCCAGAACGACGACGTACCATGAGCTTTATCCGCGCCGGGTCCTTCGGGTATAGGCGAAAGTAGAGGAACGTCTGCACGATGGTCATCCCCGATAGTCTGCACGCGGTCCCAATCCAGTCAGTCTGCGAGTCCAGAATACGGTGATGATGGTTCGCACGCAGTGGAAAGCATGCAGCCGAGGAGGATGGCCCCCAGCGTTGTCTTGATATGCAACAGCTCACCCATAGTGTTTGGCGTCTCGGGAAGCGAACGTAACGAGAACTTCGGGGGCGGACACCCAATAGCACGGTACGAGGGGAAACGGAAGGCGCCTTGTCCTCAGGGAGGGCTCGCTTTTAAGAGACTCCAAAAGGGGGATCTGGAGGTGGCGCGGAGAAATCGATGGAACAAGCTGAGGGACCGGTGACCCATCACGCTTAAATTAAACGGCCAGTGGCCCAATGTAGCGAGACGTGATCGCCAAGAACACAAAAGGCGAAGAACCAGCTGAGCAAGCGGGCAGGTGGATGTTCAGTTGGGCGTTATGACGAAACAAAGGTAAGCTCTCACTACCGCCCCACAGGTATCTTCCGATTTGTTGCTACAGTTATTGCGTCCGTTCCGCGTAGAATAGAATTCCCGGAGGGCATGGGTCCATACAATGCCGAGAGCCGCGCTGTAGCTCCCTGTTCACCAAATCGGAAATATTGACTAGGTCCCATGGCTGAGGGTCAGGGGCAACTGTGATGATCATCAGGCTACGTTGGATGCCGTGACCAACAGTTAGAAGCTCTTTCCGTAGTGCGCTCTCAACGTTCTTATGTTGAATGATAGATCACGGGGGTTTGATCTGGAGCGCGCCCAACGGAACGATGTAGCGCTGCCATGTTATCACGCACCCACCTTTCGGTCGGCGTCAACTTTGACTGTAAGAGGCACCGGAACGTTGCCAGAGTTCGGAGCCGCGGTCATTTGGAACAAGAAAGTGTGGAACAAATGACAACACAACATGTCGCAAAAGGTTAGATTGCCATGATCGAACCTTAAACATAATTTGAAAAAAATAATAACCCCACAAGGCTGGAGGTGTCCAAGCTGTTGTCAGGACGCCTTACCGTAATTTGTGTGGTGCTATACATAGAGCTCTATGGACTTCCTCTTGAAACAAAGAGAGAGAATCGGAGTGGGGCCCCGTGTGACAAGGACACTGCGGTACCGATGGGATAAAGACAGGATTGTCGACATCAGGACAGTGCCAAGTCATGCGATGCAATTGATGCGGGTTTGCACCAAAGTTGTCTCAAATCGAGGGAACAGCTCGGATGAATTCACGGGCTGACCCAACCTGGGCACATCTTCACACGGACCATCAACCATCTCGATAATCGCTCCGCCTGATGCTCCTCAGATACAGCGTTCGTCTCGTCTCGCTCAGCATCGGACGAAGACATACGGAATCAAAGTGCCATTCGTCGAAACTCGCAGGTGCTATCGCGTAACCCAGCAACTCCAATTCTCGCCTATCTACTACTTGCAGCATGTCCAGCGTGACAACCAATCCCTTCGCTCACCATAGTCTCTACGACACGTCAGCACGCTCCCTCGTCGTTTCCCTGAGCCTTGATTTGATTGGGTGACGGTGCAGATGCTCCCGCCGCGATTGGACCAGTACAGCCAGGCCATCGTGTGCTCTCCGTTCGTCTTCGTGTCGGGCTGCCTCGGCTTCGATCCAAGTACCAACACGTTTGTCGAAGGTGGCATCGAGGCGCAGGCGACCCAAGCACTGCAAAACCTAAAAAGTGTCGTCGAGGCCAGCGGGAGTGAGGTTGGGAAGATCGTCAAGGTCACGGTGCGCAAGCGCAAACGCCCATTCTTTTCTATGTACCAAGTCAAGAGATTGACGAACTCGATGACTACTAGGTCTTCTTGAAGGACATGAATGACTTTGCGGCAGTCAACGCAATCTATGCGCGGTTTTTTGGAACGCATAAGCCCGCCAGGTATGTACGGTGACCATGGCACCTGTGCGACACGGCTTATCTCCATTTACTACGAACTTAGGTCG
Organism: Lactarius indigo; assembly: GCA_025766275.1. Taxonomy (NCBI): domain Eukaryota; kingdom Fungi; phylum Basidiomycota; class Agaricomycetes; order Russulales; family Russulaceae; genus Lactarius; species Lactarius indigo. Next base: position 2,259,514 of record JAFKAC010000008.1, read on the forward strand.
CTAGTCGAGGTGGCTCGCATTCCTCGCGACGGGCTTTTCGAGATTGAGGCTATCGCGTCAGTCGCATGAATCCTTTATCTTGTCGCGCAAAAAAAAAAATTGGCCGCGACTCTAACACCGAGTATTTACCGAATCCAGGTTTTGTGATTTCCAGGGTCCTGCCACATCGTGTCGATTGTAGAACCGAGATCTGAATAGCGAGCCGCTCATTTTATGCGATCGACTTCTCTCGCGAAGACTTTGAAGTTTTACCCGGGATTGGCATCCGTAACCCGTTCTTTGGCTCATCCGCCTCTGGGGGAAAGAACATACGGAAACGTTCTAAGTTCCCGAGAGACTCTACAACCCCGTCGATACCAAAGAGCCGAATCGCCTAAGACGGAAGCCATTCCGTGATTTCGCGCGGTCTTTCGCACCAGCGAAGCGAAGAGTGTTCTTCACAGAATTCAGGCCCACTGTTGTAGCATTCGATAAGGATAACGACGCGAACGCTGACCCTTGGGGCCCAACAAGCTGATGACAACATATGATAAAGTGGCGCACGCGTTGGAGCATGGCCCGGGGTCATGCCAGGAGAAGATTCGTCGCCTCGAAATTGTATTGGTGGTCGGGCCCGTCATTCATGGAAGCTCGGCAGGGAAAAATATGTCGCCTGAGCTTGCGCCTGAGCGGATATGAAGCCACCGACCTGAAGACTTAAGCTCGATATTGGCGGATTACGGATTCGAACGCCATATACGAGAGATATGGTACATGCCAACTCTGTGAGATTGCATCGACGTTCCAGCAGATTAGGTCTGCAGGGACTCTGAACTTCTGGGGTACTAAGTGGATCGGATAAAGCCGGTCTCGGAGGCAGGCATCGAGGCATATCGTCACGATTAGCCTATACATCCGCTCACCATTCTTCCGTCTGAAAAAACCTCCGGCTGATTCGACTTTCTTCGCGACACTCGTAAAATTACCTCTTTTCGGGAAGACCTTCGCGCGGCGCCGCTCAGGTCGTTATATCGCACCTAATAAGAAGGTCTCGGATTAGATGCTTCCATTGGGTAGTAGCGAGGTTCAGCGCCCAACCGACCGATTGCCGATGAGACAGATCCAGGAAGTGACCCAATCACACTGGCAGTTGTGTTTCGAGTATCAGCAAGACGGAACGCGAAAGCTTGAACTAGCGGCCCGAGAGACGTTTCATTCAATGTTGAAGCGCTGACGCACAGCATCAACTTGGAATGATGTTCTTGTGATGCGCGGCTCAGCGAGAGGCTCCGAATCGCGGATCCAGAGGGTCCTCCCCTATATCGCTTGTAGACAACTGGTATACTTGGTTTGATGCTGCGCAAAGTTTACGCCATTCATCTTTGATGGTCAAGTACTGCGGTATTCAACCCATCCTGGTTTCCTTGTCTTCGACTTCGCGAAGTTACTATGCTATTAGTACTCAGTCGGTGAGTCACACTTGCTTCGTAGCGCGCTGGTTGTAACTATACCCCGGGTCTCCAAATCGTTGAGCCTGGAGGCTTCTCACTGGCGCCTTTTATCGATCGACTCCAACGTCTTGGTTGACGCAAACTCGGAGCGTAACCTCCCGTTGTGGTATGTCCTAAATTTGGAGGCTTTCTCGACCTAAGTGACGGTAGAAATGTCGCTCCTGGGAACCTCTCAGAGAAACATGAATAATTTCTGCGCTCTTGTCCGTGCTAGCCCCTCAGGCTTCTGGCCCAATCGTCAGTCTCTGCGTAGCTCGAGGAATTCGTTCACAAATTTGTCGACCCTTCGTGAGTTTGTTCCATCACCCCTCTCTGCCAGCTATGGCTGCCTCTACGCACAGTTAGCGGGAAAACTGGGACGTTTTATCTCTATGGTGTTGCGTGGTCAAAACAATCGGCTTTCCAGGTGACGAGGGTCCCTTGTTATTCAGCCAGGCTTAACGCAAGCCACTCGTCACATAGCACATGCCAGCTAATTTGGGCTCTCCGAGTCGTCGCATCGTAAACCCTCGTCCCGATTATTCTGTAGACCTGACACCATGTCTGTCGCCGTTTCTACAGGCTACAACAGCTCATAACCTATTCAACTTGGCGGGTCACTGGCAGTAGCTGCGCTCACCGTGCTCTGCCCAATCTACCTCAGTTGCTGGCTTCTCACCACAGTACACCGGTAGTCGTCTTACCCAACAACCTCTATCCCCTGCTCTTGAGTTGGTCACTGACAATAGTGAGTACAATCGAGTAGGGTGCCTGTGGCATGCGTCACGACGAGGGTGCTTCGGATGCGGGCTCGCAATGTCGGCGTCGGGATTTCGGCGAATTACTTGATTACTACGCAACGCTACAGGGAAATTCCGTGGCAGACTGCTCTAAGCAGGGGTCCCTAAATGGAGATTACATCCGACCCTATCGGGGCACATCCCTAAATCGTCATCTGCAACCCGGGACGCTCCATTTTTTCCGGAGTGTCGCCGGACGGTAAGTCCTGTTCTAGGTCAAGGTATTACTTTGTTAGCTTCCACGCAGGTCATGTCACGGGTGCAGGCTCGCAACCAACCTTCACCTTGAACAAACACTACTTAAAAACAAGTCAAGCGTACAGTACTTAACTAGTGTAAATTGAATCAGCTACCTCCTTCGGGCTTCTCATACTATCAGTAAAACATATACTGAGACGAAATGGAACCCATTTCGTGCTTGTCCAGAATTTTTCACACACTAAGGCGTGTCTTTCTGAGCTCAGGCGAGTGCAGACAGTCAGATAGCGGGGTGGTCCGGCAGGAGCACGAGGGGGCCGTTCTCACCTCGCCGTGAGTTTTCGAGTCGTGAAAACCACCGGGTGTGAGCTGGCCAACCTCACAGCTCCCGGCCCATATTTGTTCCGAGTCCTGAATGGATGTCCAGGAGGTATGGTCACCGAGTTTGAGAGGCACCCCGCCGCCCCCGTCATACGTGAACTGCTGAACGCTGGAGCAGTCCCACGGTACCTCACTGTCGATCTCGAGCTTAGTTGGAACCAGGAGAGCAGGAGTACGCTACACGTGATTCAGAAAATCGAGCAGCAAATGGCACCGACTCGATTGTCCCAACCTTATGATGCTGAAATGAAGGTGTTCTTCTCCTTCCTCTGGGGGTTCGTAGTGAGACACATCCACGTGTGGCGCATTGCAATGGCCAGAGATATCCTACTTCCTGAGTCCCGAGAGTAATGGTGAGGCGAGAGACAGTTGGGCGCCGAGTAAGAAAGAGGTAAGGATCGCTAGAAAGGCAGGCATAATTGTACGGGTGCAATGTCTTACGAGGACATCCACCAGGAACTTGAAGTTGTCTCGTTCATTTCAAGTTCATATTATATTCAAGCTACGCGTCTAAGCAAGCCCGGTGAGTGACATTGGTCGACAGATTATTATTCAGGTACAAATCGGGTCAATGAAGATACACTCTCGGTCACATATCATACTGATCATTCATTTCAGATGCGAGAAAGGGACGGAGCGGGGTACCTCATACGATTGCTAAGCTGCTACGGAACGATTAGAAGGCCCATACTTAAATGAATGCCCACCTGAACGAATGCTGAGTTTTCCAGCGTGCCACCAGATGTACCCAAATCTGGGTCCGAACAGAACAAGAGGCTGGATGTGCTGGTGCCTGGGTTGTCTCCCATTTCCTTCATGCATAGCTAGTGGCATTGACGCATGCATCAGATGATTAGAATGACGGGGGCTCGAGTAATACGGTACTGCATCGTCATATGACAGCTCTGGCGTCGTAGACGCCAGCCGACCTAATATAAATGGCATTGATACAGCTGGTTCCACAATGTCCCCATCCGTTTCGAGAACACATCGTGGTTATGGGGCGAAGAAGGGACCAGATTTTATGGACGTGTGGGATCATGAAGGCGTGTCGTGGCCTTCGGCAGTTGCCATATATCTACATATGGATCGCTTAGTAATACTATACCATAACTCATGCACGCTGAAGAAGCGAGCGAAACCATCTTGATTTTTTGAGACAGGAGAGGATAGCTTGCGTTCCGAGGCTCAAGCGTCGTACAACCAAGGGGTATGCAGAATAGGGTTTTGACATCATCTGCAAGACCCTGTGACATGTACCCCAGACGACGACCCGTTGTGGTGACGAGGTGGGACACGCCTGGCACTCTCTATCTGACCTAGAAATGGTTCGGCCTGGATCACTCGACTCTTACTTTTCTTTGGACCATACTCCAACCCCTGAGGGATACACCTAGTCTTCTCTCTCGAATTAGGGGCTAAGGTCGTGCCATTCCCCCTCTTTGCAATCTTGGTGATTGTCATTCTCGACTGCTATCGTCGAAGTCATACGCTTTCAAGCCTCTCTTTTTACAGCGTATTGGCTGGAAATCCGGTAGTGGCAAGCATGTGCTCATGCCACAGACATTAATCTGGCAATAATCAAGTCGAACGATGACAGAAACGCAAACATGGTTATTAAGGAGAGCGGATCAGGGAGATTTCGGGTGTAAGTCGTAAGAATGTTGGAAAGATGAGGATGAAACTGATGAATCAAGCAGCGGAAACTAGGAAATATTTTTCAAGCCCGCCACTGTTGAACTACCAGGGTAGTGGAGTCCATGGTTGGAGGGATCTTGGAATAAGAGACACTTGCAGGTGATTTGGGCTGTCGGCTTGTGATTGCTATCGTCTTGTGATTGTCATGATCGGCTTGTGATTGTGTGTACGCATGGTCAGTGCAGGCGCACTTGCACTAGCAGCTCTCTCGTGAACTGGGTCTTTGATCACCGTCTGGCTTGTGGTCCTTCGGGAAATCTTTGAAATCGATACTATGGGAGCCTCGCAACTGTCAAATATCTGTTACATTTGTTGGAGCCCATTCAGAACTTGTTTGCAGACAATTTTGACAAGGTACTTGATAATCTGGGAACTGCTCAAGGGAAAATGGCGTCTATTACAGATCGTTGAAACCTAATTGTCCCTGATAGGAAGAATAGAAATACTCGATTCGCTCAAAATGTTTTCAACAAATGGGTATGTTTTATGTTTTGGTTACTATCCACTTGGAGACATTTAGAACGCTTTCTTTTCATGTTTTAACTCGGTTCATAGAAGACGAAGTCGTGAAAGAAATTGTCAACACTGGTCATTTCCCTTGGAGTTTCGACAGTATTTGGGTGAGGTAAAGTGTGGGCATCATGCTATTCTGTTGCGCGTTCATGGAAAAGACAGCTTCGTCGAACCTGAAGAGGTGGAGGGCTCTTTAAAGGGGACATTGGTCAAGCTCCGTCTCAAGCTTTACTATTACTACATCAAAGAACAAAAAGTTCGATTCGTTTGATGCGAGCATTGAGCAAATTGTCGTTTTACAGCCAGTGGGAGCTCGGACATCCTTCCGTTTGTTTTGTTTTGGATAGTCATGGAAAAGCTCAAATGAAGCTCGACAAATGCCAGCTTTAATGCGCCATCCGCCTTCGCAGACCCAACGATTCCGGTTTTGTTTTTCTATAAACAACTGGCCACAGTACACGATGTTCGTATTTTACGTCATCTAATACTGTCGACACTTCAAGGGAACTTGCTAGTGTTCAGCGTACAAGTGAATCATGATATGCCTTCACGATTTACAGCTTCGATTGTCCACAAAAAAATCCGATCAAGCAAGGCAGGCGACGAAGTCGATCTAGTTATATAAGAGGGTCGATATACATGGCCGGTTCACATGACGATCACCAGTTTACCCCATGCATACAATACAGTACGTAGACTGAGGTCGGCTTCGTGCTTTTGGTAGAGTTCGGTGGTTTCCGTTATCCAGTTGAGGGTTTGCATCCTAAGCGAGGCGTGGGTATGAGGTCGCGTATCGTTGCCCTAGGCCCCTGGACACCTTGCCGGCAAATTGTTCACGTAATCTTCCAGCGCTATCCCAAGCTGTATTGTAAACCACAGATTATGGGGGAAGGCACAAGTTGGGCCTCACCTCACCCTAACAGTGCGGGTACATCCCTGAATATCCCGCTAGCACGCTGACGCGGGTAGCCTGGGCTGCCGTACGTTGTCGTATTCATGCACGGACAAGAGAAGGTGACACAAAAGTAGATAGCTCGACCAGAGAAGAAAGACCGTCCAGATATCTTTTCCTTGTTGTTTCGAGGGTCAAAATAGAAGTACGCCACGCAGGCCAGTTCTATCCCTTGCGAACGCCGTAGATCCTAGATGATCGAAGGCTGACACTAAAAATGAGCGTCTGTAACGGCCAAGACCAACACTTAGGATGTGCTGGCAGGATCCTTCTTCATTGGTACTGGTGTCGCCTACGTCGTTCCTCACACCAGCCAATGCCCTTCGCCTTTCGGGGTGCTCGGCACAAAGTGCGGCATGTCACGTGAATCCTCTTGCAAGCAATCCTCACCTCATCCTCTCTAGTGGTCCCCTGCGCGTTCTTGTCAGGGTCGCAGTACGGCATTCTGCCTCTGTACGGTACGTTACACGATCCTACCATACTGCGTCCACCGCAAGAGCTGACGTCATTTGTAGGTTGGCAATTTTGACAGAGCCAGATTAACGTGCGCGAAATTCTCACCGGACCGGCTGACCTGGCTCCGTTTCGGACAGGCGCGAGGTCGACTGGTGATGTGATCATAGTCTGTGGGGAACGCGTCAGTTTAACTTTTTGAACTCCCGGGGTGGGTACGGCAACTGTGACACAGAAGTGATTGAGATTGAGAGCGTTGTTTAGAACCAGCACCTCAAGTGGAACATCCGCAATCACGGCTACACCCAGAAGCACCCGAAGTCCGGATTCTATGTATAGCAGCCTGGATGTTCGTCGCGGAGCGCGAAGTCACACCCTATCATAGTCGCCCCGAGGCGATTACCTAAGTTCGGTGGGTCCCCGACCCTGCATTACAGTACCTCGGCCAAATGATACTAGGCCAGATGATCGGAGTACAGTGACATCATCCTAGTGGTCAAGTTCACCATTACGATAGTCCAGACACGTCGGTGGTATTCCTCGGACACGAAGAACTGAGGCGTCGCTGTGTGAGGGTCATGAGACATGATGCATGATCCGAGTCATGGATGGAGAAGCTACGAGAAGCTAGAGCGCGCCAGTAAGCCGCCAAGCTCGGTTAGGCACATCGGGAATGATCGGACCGAGGGAGTACCTTGGGGTTAGGGTCAAAAGAGTGACGCGGTGAGGTCGCGCAAGGAGTGGGTGATACGAACCCTCATCTTTTCCTCTTCTCCCCATGTCGGATTCCGAGATTGTCATAAACGTCAAAGGTTCTACATTCTATTCTCTCAAATTAAAGTCGTCTTAACGTCTGCACAGGTCCCAGCGAGCTCAAGCTCCAGCTTACTATAAACACCGACAAGACTGTCGCAGACCTCAAGCAGGCCTATTGCCGACAAGTCCGATGTCCCCGCCGACCGCCAACGGCTAATATACTCTGGTTCGTCTCTTCTCGCACCACTCTTCTATCGCTTGACAATAGGATATACAGGAAGGGTGCTGAAGGCAAGTCACTGCCGGTGCTGAATTGCGTCATCTAACTCTCACACTCTCACGTATATCCATTGGGACGGCGCTGATACAGGACGATGATCAACTCTCTGTATACAAAATACAATCATCTCATACCATTCCACATGGTCAAAGGTGCTGCTAGGTCGACGCCTGCGTCTTCATCAGCGCAATCTTCGGCACCACAGCCATTACCAAACATGCAGACTGGGCAGAACTGTCCATGACCCTCTTACTCAATTGAATAGCCATATGGGGTATGGAGTTATGGCTGGCCTTAACCCATTCGCGGATATGGGTGTCAATCCCAATGACCCAAACATGGTGCGTTTGATCCTCTCTGACACCCTTCGGCCTTACGGAGGCTCGGCAAATGAACAGCTGCAGTCGATGATGAATTCCCCCGAGTTCCTGCAACAGATGTCTTCTATGATGTCGAATCCCGCCATCTTTGAGCAGGCACTGTCACTGAACCCACAAGCTTGCTGCCATTAGCCCTCAAGCCCGCGAAATGTTCCAGAGCGACCGGTTCCGCCAGATGATGTTCGCTTGCCCCCCTTATCAGAACACATACTTCCAGCTAATTGTTTGTTCGAATAGGTCTAATCCTGAAACTCTACGAAGCATGATACAGATGGCATCGATGATGCGCAGTGCCGGCATTGACCCCCTCGCAGGTCCACTTGGCGGACCGACTCAATCAGGCTTTCCCGCACCAGGCAATCCCACCCCCCAAGCTGCCAACACTGCCTCAGCGCCTGCAGCACCAGGGGCTACCCCTGCGGCTAGTGGGACAGCGCCCGTTCCAAACCCGTTTGGCCCACTTGGAGACCCAAGCGCGCTAATGCAGCTGCTAGGAGGGGCAGGAGGTGCTGGTTTCGGTCCCGGCGTCGGCGCTTCGCCTCTTCCGGGAGCTCCTCCTCCCGAGGAGCGATTCCAGGTTCAACTCCAGGTGCGTACGCTTACCTACATCATGGCTGGCTGAAATCGACTGACCTGATTGGTAGCAATTACAAGATATGGGATTCACTAACGCTTCTCAAAATGTGCGTGCACTGCTTGCGACAGGCGGGAATGTACACTCCGCAATAGAGTACATCCTCAACGGCGGCGGATTGTAGGGGCAGGAATTACCTTAATAGAGAGCGGGGAAGTAGTAGTTTCATTGTGCTGTAGCTGTCATTCCACTGCTTGACGCTCTCGCGGATCTTCTATGTGCCTGTATTAACTATGCGTGTATATACATCCTTAGTATCTTTCCCGAAGGGCGGATACCTGTGCAAGCGCATCGTTTACGGTGTCTTATTGCACTATAGCCTCAACGGCTATCTTGTGACTGACTCCCTTGCACACGTTGGTGCCTGATCGTGAAACGATGGATGTACCCCGTAGATAATGCGTCAACCACACCAATCTCGTTGAGACATACGGATACGATGAAGTATGGACCCATCGATAAACCCACAGCGTCGGAGCGGGGAACGGTCATTCTTCCATACGTGACGAGGAAGAAGACGAAGATCTGCGACGGACGCGTTTGCGTGGGGCTATAGGTGGGGTGACCATGCGTATATGGGAACTCTCCGGAAGCAACTAGAACGCTCGCCCAAGAATGCCCCCTGCACGGCTGCGGAGCCCCACCTGCCGAACTTGTACGATTGTTCTTCAAGACGTGGCAGGAGAATCGTCATCATCCGCAGAAGGGAGTACCTGGATCAGCGGACGGACACGTTTTGGGAGCGGCCGTATTTCTCTTCGCGTGTCGCGGGTGTGGCTGGCTGCGTTCTCGTCGTCGTCTTCCGAATCTGAGCCAGTGGACGAGGAAGAGGAAGAGGACGCGGACGAAGAAGACGACGAGGACGATGATTCCGAATCCGAATCTGATTCGCCCGTCGTGTCGCTTCCGCTTTCCGCGCTGCTGGACGCCGAGTCCCCCCTACCCGCTCGTCGCTGTTCGAAGACGCCAAGGCCGAGGTTCTGAAAAGGTATGTTATTGTTTTTTCTTCTCCTTCTAGTTGACATTTACCCACCATCTGTATAACGCGTTCGTCTGTTTCTTCGATGTGCTCGATGTCGATGCTCTGCGGGTCTCTGTGCGACAGTTCCGCGTTGGACTGCTCGATCTGGGGCAGGAACTGTTGGACGCGGGCGAGCACTATTTCGCCATGGAGTGTTGGAATTATCGAACGGTTAGAGAGTGATAACGTACGTTCAGTCGGTGGTTCTACACCAAACGTTCTCCTGTCCCCAAAATCGAATGATAGATGTGGAGGCTCGGTGGTCGTCTCAGAGGGACCATCTCCGTTCAGCCTCTCCAGGATATTTTCTACATGCAAGATGTCAGTTCATACAATTGAAAAGACAAGAGGTGTACACACGAAGCCTTTTCTGCCGTTGTTCTGCATCTTCAGCATCGAGTTTTTGAGCCATGGTCAAGGAGTGGCGTCTGTGGTTAGGGTTATCCTCATCTTCGCAAACATATTCCGAGCCACAAATCGCGCGTTGCGCGCACTTGTCTTGCCCATGGAAGGCTCGACGCAAAACGTTTCTCCCGCACGGCGGAAACTACAGGGCTATGATTTTTATCGGGAAGTGCTGGGAAGCCCGAAATATGTCGTGGCACCGATGGTAGATCAAAGCGAACTTGTGCGTGGACTTTCGACTCTTACAGTAAATCCGCGGTTCTCATTGGGTGATTTCAGGCGTGGCGGACGCTGTCTAGGCGATATGGTGCACAAGTAAATCGTTGAAAACTTTGTAGAGGCAGATCCCTGACTCGACGGAATCCCTGTCTAGCTAGCATATACCCCCATGATCAACGCCAAGATGTATGCTAACAATAAGCGCAATGGTTATCGTGAGATAGCTTTCAACACCACGCTTGGGGAAGAAGGAGGGCAGGGAGACCGCCCGCTCATCATCCAGTTCTGCGCAAACGACCCCGAGCAGCTGCTCGCCTCTGCCAAGGCACTGGAGGCCCACTGCGATGCCGTGGATATCAATTTGGGATGTCCGCAGGACATTGCAAAGAGGGGCCACTACGGGAGCTTTCTACAGGATGAATGGGATCTAATTTATAAACTCAGTGCGTCGTGTGCCCTTGCTAATTTGGCGGTAGGTGCTGACGGTAGACTCAACCGAAGTTAATACGCTGCATACGAACCTGTCAATACCGGTCACGGCTAAATGCCGCGTGTTTCCCTCACTAGAAAAAACGGTCGAATACGCAAAGATGCTCGAGCGCGCCGGAGCCCAGATCATTACATGCCACGGCCGGACGCGCGAGCAACGTGGCCACAACACCGTGTGCCGGTCTCCTTCCGTCCCCTCTATACCTTTAGCGCTTAACATAACGTACAGGGTCTCGCTGACTGGGCGAAAATACGCGCCGTGAAGCAGGCGGTTTCCGTGCCCGTATTCGCGAACGGCAACATCCTCACACACGCCGACATCGCGCGCTGCCTCGCCGAGACCGGCGCGGACGCCGTCATGTCCGCCGAGGGACAACTATACAACCCCGCGCTTTTCGTCCCTTCGCCCTCTTCCGCGTCGGGAGGCGGCTTGCACCCGCGGCACGCGGACCTCGCGCTCGAGTATCTGGACATCGTCTCGAGCCAGAAGACACCTACACCCCCGAGCGGTATTAAGGGCCACCTGTTCAAGCTCCTGCGGCCTGCGATCGCACGCGAAATCGACCTGCGCGATGCGCTGGGCAGGCTGCGTGGGTCGGACCTCGGGCCTTACTACGACGTCGTGCGGGAGATGAAGATGAGGATGGATAGGGATGCAGAGGCGGCCGGAGGGGAGGAGACGGAGACGGAGGGAGGGTTTCCGCACTGGGTCGCGCAGCCATATGTGCGGCCGCTGCCTGCAGAAAACAAGACACATGCGGAGGGTGGGTCGCTACTTGGCTCTCTGGTCTGATTGTTGATGGGTCTCGCGCACAGAGCCCCCTGCTACGTTGGCAAAGCGTCCGCACTCGGGGCGGACGCCGAATCCTGAGGACGGCGACGAGGTGAAGCGGGTTAGACATGACGATGTAGGACAGATACTAGCGCCAGCCACGGCTCTAGTGGCATGATTGGAGTGTCCCACGACTTCATGCGCCACCTCGTAAATGCGACCCGATTGCGCACTTCAGAGAGCTCAACGGCATTGGTGTTCTGTGCGACCAGATAGAAGGCTTAACAGATGCCGTAGCTTCGAGGGAATAAAGTACACTTGAGCAATACTGAACCCCTCAGCGACGATCGCTGAAAGAACCCACCGACTACCGTGGACGATCTGTTTCCGAGACGTCATGTGAACTCCAAGGGCCACATGCTAACGTGCATCATGGAATGAGTATTTCGCGTGTGCGCGCTTTGCTAGTCGACGCCTCGGCGCCGAGAGTATTCTGATGTAAAGTTAGGCCCGGTAATTATTGACAGAATTCTCTCGTTCGTCTCTTGTCATCTGTCCCAGGGCGGTATTGCATTGTGTCCATACATAGCGTTGTAGAATAAGATTACGTCATCACGTTAAAGGTAATAGACCAAGGACGCGTGGCCTGCCAGTGAGCAGGGATATCCTGTACTAATCTACCATGGTATGGTCACTTTCCTGTACGCTGTTGGACCCGATGGGTTACAATAAAAACAGTTCCGCAACACCTACGACTCGGACAACACCGTTTTCTCGCCACAAGGCAGATTACATCAAGTAGAATACGCGCTCGAAGCCGTCAAGCAGGGCTCAGCAGCGGTCGGCCTGCGCTCCAAAACGCATGCCATTCTCCTCGCTCTCAAGGTGCGTCTCTACCATCACCAATCGTTCGGTCGTTCACACGCCCCGTGTTCTAGCGCTCGAGCGGCGAGCTGGCCTCATACCAGCAAAAGATGTTCCGCATCGACGATCACGTCGGCATCGCGATCGCAGGCCTGACATCCGATGCGCGCGTCCTCAGGTGCGTCACTTCTCTCTCACAAATCCATCGAGGCGAGCCGGGAACACTCCTTCTCACTATGCCGTGCAGCAACTTCATGCGCCAGCAAGCCATGGGGTCGAAGATGGCGTTCAACCGGCCCGTCCCCGTCAACCGCCTCGTATCCGCCATCGCAGACAGTGCGTCCCGCGTTCTTCCCTCCATTCTTGCGATAAAGCTGATGACGCGTCGTATCAGAGGCCCAGGTGAATACGCAAGAATATGGCCGGCGTCCGTACGGCGTCGGCTTCCTTGTCGTCGGGCTGGACCACACCGGCCCACACCTGTACGAGTTCTCACCGAGCGGCACCTCCTTCGAGTACTTCGCCGTCTCGATTGGCGCCCGCAGCCAGAGTGCCAAGACCTACCTAGAGAAGCACTTTGAATCCTTTGCCGACTGTACGTCTCCTTTTTTTTTTTTCTCACATTGAGCTATATACATATCTGTGCGCGTGTAGGCGATTTGGGAGACCTGATTCGACACGGGTTGCATGCCCTTCGCGAGACGCTCCAGCAGGACAAGGAACTCACGATCAACAACACCGCCATTGGCATCGTCGGCCCCGCTGGAGTACACGAGGCCGCAGGCACCTCCGTCGACTTTCGGATTCTTGAGGGCCCCCCGATCGAGGTGTACCTCCAGACCATGCAGCCGAAAGAAGTTCCGCCGCCTACCGCCCCCGCAGCGTCCGCTTCCACCTCAACACCTGCGGCGCCCCCACCCGCCGCGGGCGACGAGGACGTGCAGATGTCAGAGTAGTAGACGGTGGAAAACACTTTGTGCAAAATCGAGGTGCGAGGTGTTAGTTAGTAGGTTGTATATCATACGGGGTGTGTGGTCGTGAATGACAACACGGAACTTCATTGCATACTGTCGTCGTATTCTCGAAGTAGTCGTGTTATCAGTTCAGGAGTCGCCTATCCATCAGCCAGAACTTGTAGACTAGGACTCGGAGGATGACAGGCCCAGCGAGTGCAGCATGAAGCTGAAGCGCCGCGGTCGCGGTCGCATGACGTATTCCAAGCTTCCGCGCGTTCCTGGGGCCAATCGCCCCCAGGATCCCACATAAAGCCATTGACTGGATACACTCTCCGCACCCACTCCAGTGACGAGAAACCACCGACTGGAATACATATGTTGGGGCCTGTATGCGCCAAGTTTTGATCACGTGATTAGTTTTTCCACGATGACATCACAGATGGATTGGCACCCGCGTAAAGTGACGTCGTGTGCACTCTTTTCAGTTTATATATCGCAAGAACAACGATGGGTTCCACTATATCATGTCTCTCCCCAACGCTACCAGAGATACCACCGAACATCCCAGCAAGTACGCCGTCCCTGCCCCCGTAAACAGGCGTGAACAAGCCGCTGATGTCGATCGCAAGGTATCTCGCCCGATTTGTCTGCTTCCTTGCTCAGCTAACGTTGCTGCCTCTTTTTAGCTCCGCTTCTATGGTGCCATAGAAGCATTCCGACAAGGGCGTTATCCCTCCAATCAACAGATCGACGCCGCTCTCAAATATGTCCTCGACCACTCTCTCGTAGATCAGGACAGGCTCTCCTCGGACGGTCACAAACTTATTCAGGACGGTCGCGATATTATTGAGACCGCCCGCCTCATCGTCCGGGAGAAGAATGCCGACGAAATCTTCCAGAACTTTATGTGGAATATCAACTACGAAGAACTTAGCAGTGTTAAGAAGGATCCGAGCGAGGTACTTCCCGCCGACAAGTCGAAGGTCAAGGACGATGCTCACGAGGGTAAGCTCCACGATCGTCCTCCTCTCCGCTAGTGACTTACTTACACATCTCCACCTGCAGCCGCGCGCCACCTTCGCACTCTTGGAAACCTCGTTGTGACCAATCGTGAAGTCCGTAAAATTCTTGCCGACTTTTCCGTCATAGGCCGTCAAATTCTCGCTCGCACCGCCACAAATGTAATCGACCGCGTTGCCCCCACCCAGGAGGCTCTCGCGGACGTTGATCGCCCTGCTCCTCCCGACCAGTTTGAAACAGCTGGTGGGAAGACCGTTGGCCCTGACGAGACTCCTGTCGCGGAGCTGGGTGCTCCTGCAGCCGATGGGGCAGCTCGCCTCGACCCACATAGCGGAGTGGAGGTCGTGCACGAAGAACAAGTACTGGATGCAAGTCAAACCGCGGACAAGGCAAAGGGCCGTGCCCAGGAAGTCGCAGACGAAGCCAATGCGATAGCTGAGTATGTATTCATTCGTAGCAACTGTCGTTCAAACTGACGACTGGCATAGCGAGGTTGCCCAACCAAGCACCGACACAGAAGCCCAAAAAACTGGGCTCAAAGGTCGCTTGCAGAAATTGAAGGTAAATATCAGGTCTATTCTATCAAATTCTCCCGGTCTCACCTGTTTTTACATAGAATGGACTGTCTGACCGCGTTCCTCATGAACACAAAGCTACTGCCCGCGAAAAGTTTGAGCACGGCCGCAAGGTACTCGAAGAAGATTACTTCCCCGAGGATCGTCGCGACCAGTTCATTTATCGTGGGAAAAAGGTAAGAGCGATGCGTGAACCCTATCATATGTGCCAATAATTTGTGTTAGGTCATTCTTGAGTGCCAGAAGCACCACGATTACCAAGAGAGCATTCGTTGGCTTCTTGCTACCATTGAGGAGTACTCTAGCCACGGAAAGCATATCGCTAGAGAGTCCGGAAGTACGATCGCACAGGTAAGTGTAATACCCATTCAACAGCAACACTTTCGTCGCTGAAGCTATCATTTCCGAAGGACAATGTCCTCCATACGGCAACTTCTCAGATTCGTACTCTACTGGAGCGCATCGCCAATGGGAAATCTATGGACATTATCATCGACGCCATAAACAACCTAATTGATCATGCAAAAACCGACGAGGAGTTCCGTCGGTGGTTCCAATCGGTCGGCGCTTACTCACGCAAGGTCTTGCTTGAGCCAGGCTACGTTCTTGAACCAAGGTGCAATTCGGAGGGCCGTGGGGTTCGGGATTCTGGCCGCCGCTTCTATGACGAGAAATACAAATCGCAGTTCGACCACCTATTCGATTCGATCGGAACCTGGTTTAGCGCCATGGGCGAAGATCCTCTCAATAAACGCTTCGGTGACGATTGGGCGCGCTTTACTCACGATCTACTCTTTGATCGTGAGGGTAGCCTTAAGTTTAAGCCCGACCTTTGGATGGATATTCGCAAGGTTATCATACCATCAATCGTTGATCGCGTACGCTGTTTTGTTTCTGTCTTTCTAACTAATGACTTGACGGATTGCATAGGTCGGACACGTCCCTATCCCGCGGGTCGAGTACACGGACGATTCACTGGATCTTGTCGTCGAGAACCTTACCCTTCAGGGTCGCAATCTCCTCCCAAACCTTGTAGAGTTCGATGCGTCCAACTCTATGAAGTTTTCGCCATACAACACTACTAGCGATTGTAGCCGTCATGAGTTTAAGCTTACGTTCAGGCAAATTCAGGCGGACATGCGAGACGTTGCCTTCTACTACCGCAAGAAGACCGGCATCCCAAAGATAGCCGACTCAGGACTCGCTGATGTACTGCTAGGTGGCGGAGGACTCACTGTATGTGTTCGTCTATTCTAAGTTTGTTTCTGTCCTCACGACGATCAGGTTACGGTGGAGCTTGCATCTGCGGCTAACGATAAATCATCCATTTTCAAAGTGCGGAACGTTCGAGTCAAGGTCCACTCGCTCAAGTTCTCCATCCACGGCTCCAAGCGTGACATTTTGTACAAGACCCTCAGGCCATTAGCAAGTGTCCTGATTAAGAGGCAAATACAAAAGGCAGTCGCGGATGCCATAAAGACTGGGATGGAATACGTCGACGGCCAGCTCGTCTCCGTACGCGACCGCGTGGACGAGGCACGTGCGTCCTCGGATAGCTCACGCACAGACGTGTTGCGTGCCGCGTTTCAACGCAAGAAAGAGGATGCGGAAGAGCCCGCCAGTGTGAAGACCGCAGAACGCAAGAGTCAGTTCAAGGTTGTTGCAAAGCGCGATTCTGCGATCCTTCCACAGCTCGGACACCCTTCGGGTTGGGCCACGAAGGTGCAGGAACGTGCAGAGGCCGCTGGAACAGGCGAAAGTTGGCATTCGGATGCGTATGTTTTCTTGCCCTTCCTTCTGCGCCCTGTCTGATTACACCATTGCGCAGGTTTGCGATCGTTTGAACTTTTTCTTTTCTCCTTTTTAAAATTGTTTGGACTTTTCCCCTGTTACCTGGCGTCTAGCGCTTACTTTACTTTTCATAATTGGCGTCGTATTGAGTCGAAAATAATTTCACATGTACCATCCGACGAGTTGGGGTCGCGTAGTAGGTTATGAGCGATTGTCCTGTATTTCTCCATACCCTTCCAGATAATGTTTGTACGATCGAAGGCTTTCTCCTGCATGGCAAGGTGCCTACAAAGGTGGCTTTCTTAAATAGTGTGCGTTGTTGCGGTGTGATAGTACAATGCCCTATTTAGATGCGGGCACTGCAAGCGTCCAACTTGAATTTGAATGGTTAGCGCTGACATCATGTGCCACTTGATAATACGATTCCAATCCAATGTCTGTCCTCTGTTACTAATAGTACGTGGTCCCTGGAACGGTTATCCCTGCCATATATAGCAGTGGGTGGAGCAAGGGGGAGGAGAGCGCGTTAAACAGTGATTTCATTTGTGAGCGAACTACGCAGAAATACAGTACCGTGACATCACCTTGTTTGTCAAGGTCTTATGCAAGCTTGTATACAAGTCTTATGCCAGGTGTGGATCGCAAAGAATACCAAATAAATCTGAGATTGAGATTCGCAAAGATGACCAAATAACGATCACGCAAAACTTGACATGAACGCGAACGACCTTTTTGTGATGACTTGGATGACACCTGCTGGTTTCCTCGCATGGCGCAATCGAGTGAAATTGTTGTGTTCATATAGCTCATAAACGTTATAAACGCTTCATCACAAAGGATGCCTTCCTCGCTCCACGGCACGTTACCACCCTCAGTCAACACCACCTGTCCACCCGCTAAGTGGGGCCAATAAAAGGTACCAATCGTATATTTTGACTCCGGGTGGTACAAACATCTTCAACGCTAATACACACGCTCGTTTGGGCAGACCCTGTCAGTAGAGTAGTGGGGCCGTTTGAAAGACTATTATACTTGGTTTTGGTTGGCAGCAGAAATTAATAGATGTATGAAAACGTACGACGGGCCTCTGCACTGAGCGTGCATGTCTAGCGTTTTCCCATAGGCTTGGAAGCAGGGCCTTTCGGGTGAAAAGGGGAATGCCTGGAGTACGTTGGTTTAGGTAGGGGAAGTTACTATCGTCGACGTACGGCTTAGGAGGATATGGTTCCCTTGTCCTGGGGTTGTGTTTGAGTGCTATAGGAGGTGGGTGAAGCGAAACACGCTAGACGTACATCGGGGGCACAGGTGGAACTTTGGGAGAACTCCTGGGTACCAGATAAGATCAGATCAAGGAATGTCTTAGGCTGTCAGGGAGGTGAGGTAGTACTTCACAGCGCTGTTGGTTGTCTTAGAAGTCGTTGAGGACATATCGGGTGAGGTAGTTCTTCATCTGCTACAGCAGGATCCAAATCGATGGGCCCCTTCCATTTCGAGTACAGTGGTACCGGGGTTTGAACGACCCATGCCGATTAATTTTCCCACAGAAAATAAATGTTGTAAATACAAATAAATGAATAAAATTCTACTTATCGCTTTCAATGTGGTGTGCTTGCTGTGCAACGGGATGGTATGACTATGATACCTCAGGCCGCATGGTGAAAATTACCTTTTCATGTGTCTGACGGGACTAGTGTATATTTAGTTACTGTACTACACTACTAATTGTAATTTGAGAAGGCCATAGCGTTGTGGGTGGGGCTTGCAAGCCATGTCGGTGTCGAGGCGTCGCAGTGCCGCGTTGATGCCATGGGTGTCATGGCACTGCATTGGTGTCATAGTGTCGTGGTGCCACGTGGTGTTGCAGTGCCACATCAGTGTCCTGGTGTTGTGGCACTGTGTTGATGTTGTTGTGTTGGCACTGCGTCAGTGCCGTGGGGTTGCAGTGGTGTTGTAGTGCTGAGCACCACATTGGTGCCATGGACTCAAGGTTCCATGTTGGTGTTGCGGTGTTGCAGTGTCGTGGTGATGTCAAGTCGCAGTGCCATGTCGGTGTCGTGGTGTTGTGGCACCCAGAGAGAGCATGTTTGAACCTAGAAAGTAAAAAAAACACAATATTGTTTAAAGTCAGCTAAAATTATAATGCAAGGGCACTTAGCCTAGTAGCGTCTTGAGGGTTTCCTGGACCAAATGAATGCAGTTGACGAGGACTGCATTGGATGTGAATGTTGCTGTGGTGGTTGTTGACACGTTGCAGCAGCGCCTGGTCCGGTGACCTGCATGCCCAACGAAACCCGTGACCTGTGACATTAGGTAAGAGTTTTGTGAGGGTCACAAATTCTGTACCTGCCTGAACCCTTGGGCCATACTGGGTTCGGGAAACCCCTTCTATATACTAACTCTCAGTGTCCCATGCTTCACGAAGTTTGGCCTGCAGCTCAACAAGCACAGCTTCAGGCTGGTGTGCCACACCATTGCAAGGAAACTGCATACTGTGAGACATGACATGGGACTGAAATGTTGTATATATATCTTGAGCAAAGTGTGTGCATGCTCGAACTGGGAGGGATGGCAATGCTGCCGAGCAATATGTTGGGACAACTATTTTATAACCCAATTCTTGCGACATAACTAATTTCAAAAATATTTTTCCTCTGACTTAATTATGAACCCCACTAGTAAACTTTTAAGTCTGCACCTTGTGTATTTGTTGAAGGGGTCTATCGATTTGGATCCTGCTATGAGGTGGCAGGTTGATACTCCATGCAAATTGCAAATAAGGACAAATCGAAGCTGTTTGCATAATTGTTTTTCCATCACGTTACAGTACTGTAGTGCCCGTGCATACCAACAGCTGCACCGCTCATATTAAAGCTCGCGTACCGTCTAAGCATGTATTTTTTTAAGTCTTGATTTAATCTGTACAAACTTGGCCGCATGAGATAAACGCTGACAGTTTGGATGTCAGTCTGAGTGGGTCCCTCACCAGAGGCATGTAAGAGCAGATTCGCCCGAGTGAAGTCTCACTTGTGCAACGTTCCCCAATCACCTCGATCAATTGCTAGCTGTTCCAATGGCCTTCACTTGTACGCCACCCAAGCATGCTGCTTGGGGCGCTGGCAGATCTGTGAAGACAGAGACGAACATACGATTCCCTCATTGCACTTCCACGCAAAAATTGACACGTATAAGTAAAAGTCATTAGCTTGGTCATTAGAGGACCTGACCGATGATAAATGACCGATTAAAGTGACGTGCAACATATATGCAACAAACAGAAAAAAGAACTGTGTCGTTACGTTTGCTGCAAACACCTCCAGCTAAACCAATGAACGCGAAATAAGCAACGTTACAGTCGACGAAGTCGACACCTATTTGGGTAAATTACGGTAGAATGACTGATTGACGTTGCGGCCAGCTCCGCCAAGTAATTAGTATTTGTAAGGACCATGTCCTCACTGGGCACGCAACAACGATAGATATTAGATACCACACGATCTCACTGGTAAAATATTCTATGCTCGATTACTGAAAATGAACGTAGTCTGTCTCCATGTTTCCTATCTTCCATTATCCTCCTAGAACCGTCTATGCTGCCCCTTGGGTCGACTGACATTCGCACGTATGGTCGTCAAAAAAAAAAAAAACGCAGGGAGCCTGGTGGCTCTGGGATATATATATCTACCCGCTTATATCCAGGCTATAGGGGGACTCTGGGTACTTGTCTCTGTCGAAAGGTATGACGCTGTTTGAGAACGGCGTGTCGGGGGAAACTGAAACCGGCGGGAGACACTTCGGGTCGGCCGGCATGTTGGGGCCTGCTCCGCGGCCAGCGGTGTCCCGCACGCCACCCGGCGGGGCTGTGGTACTCGTCTGGGTGAGCGTGACAACGACGACGCCTTGCGATCCGTCGAGCGTCTCGCGGAGGTGATCTCGTGAGTTCAGGCTGGGCACCAGAATGAATCAGGGGGGTCAGTCGGTCAGGAAGTAATCACAGAGGAAATTAACGATAGAATAGACGCACATGGACATGAACGCGCAGAGAGAGAGTCGAACCATGATGAAGAAGGTCGCTGTGTATATGTTCGCGTCTGGATACTTGGCGAACTTTCCGTTCGAGAAGTCAGTCAGCATTTGGACACAGAAGGGTGTAAAAAAAAAGTGAACAATTACCAAAACTACGCTGGCGATAGCAAACGCTCTGCAGAATAGCACAGGTATCAAGAAAATAAGTTCGACGGGTGCACCAACGCACTGGCGGCTCACAGGTGAAGTGTGCCGCAATTAATCGTATAAATCGCGAGGAGGTTCAACATGTTGTTAGTACTAAGAGAACCGATATTAGAATGGGACCTTTGCAGTTTTCGGGCACGAACGTACCTCCGGACGTGAGTGCGGTTACTCAAGAGGGTATAAACCATTCCGACAGTAATGAGGACGTCGCAAAGGACCTTGCAAGATAATGTAGCAGTGAAAGACCCCTGTTATGAAGGGCTATCAGTGACTGCGGCCCACTTGCATCAAGCGAGGAGTAGACTTTCCCGAAAGATGCCCCCTTTACGTAGGTGCTGAAGGCTATACAGAATCCGTGAGAAAAAGAAAAGAAAATGTGCAACCACGACTGACGCATTTACACTGTATACTGACAACGAAGACAATGCCTTAGCGACCTGAAAATAAAGGAAGAAAAGGAAGAAAAAAAAACATACAGACTCCAATAGCTTGCAAGTTTCGGTTGAAAATAAGGTGAAAAGTCATTGAGGCATGCTACGGCGGAGGGACTTACCGAATTCTGCCAGTGAGCTGACAGACTGCTCATGTGAGTTGATGTCAGCCCTGAAAAAGATGCGTAGACGTACGATCGCTATTGGCAAATATGGAGAACGCCATCCCACTGAACCAAAAATAAGTTTCACCCGGATGAAAATCACCAGTAAACTCACGACGATAGATCCTATATGCGTAGAAGCTACGCCCTTTCAGTAAGAGGTCGCTTCATAAACCTCTCATGAAGACGTACTGTTGTACACAAGATTCAAGAACAACTTGTTACACATGCATAAGAATTGCGGACAAAGGTCGATCACGATGAACTAGCGCACCAGTAGATAAAGCTAATGCCTTTAAAAACAGATTAGTCTCAGGACGAGCTCTGTGTCACCGCAGACGCACGGCTTGGCTCCTAGAAGCCCCATAAGAACCTCAACCAGAATACTACTTTTGAAGCGGCGTACCATGGTGTGAATATGTCGGCTTCCCGATAATCCCCGAAATTCGTGACGACAAGATGATAAACTGGATAAACACCGAAAAATAAGTTGGCCGAGTCAACGAGTCTAGTCGAATATGATGTCACTATCGCGTATCACGAAGTACTCGAAAATGTATACATCAAAAAAGCGACCTGCAGATGCTTCATTAAGATCCTGAGTATGGGACACATATGGGAACCCTCACAAAGGACTTTAGAGGCCACTTATCCTTTGAGGAGTAGGTATTATAGTAGGAATAGACTTGCAACCAGGTAATACCATAGATCCTAGACGACCAATCGGGCTCAATCTGGTTCTGCGATAGTATATTCCAGATGGTGAGACGCACATAGACGAGAGGACCGCCCCAATGAACAACGCCCCAAGGGTTTTGTCTACAGGGATTAATGCGGGCATAGTAGATAAAAACTAAGAAAGCAAGAGAAAGAGAAAGAGAAGACACGAATCGACAGCAGAGGAAGGGGAGAAAAGGCGACCGACGGGAGTGGCCGATTACCCAACTCGCAGCACTGTTGATAACAGCCGCCGCTCTGTCATGCGCCGAGTCATGGCGCCTGCGCAAATTGGAAGGCAAAGACAGATGATGAGATGAATGGCCCCAACCCATCAGATGCACTTCACAGCCCGCAGTTATTTTTTTCAGGCGGTGGCGACCCGGCCCGGCATGGCCTGACACAAACCGGCTGCTCGGAGCTTTCGGATTTACGGCTTGGCGGGTGGGATCTCGTCCCCGTACGCGACCGCGTGGACTAGGCACGTACATATTCGGATAGCTCACGCACAGACGTGTTGCATGCCGCGTTTCAACGCAAGAAAAAGGATGTGGAAGAGCCCGCCAGTGTGAAGACCGCGGAACGCAAGAGTCAGTTTAAGGTCGTTGCAAAGCGCGATTCCGCGATCCTTCCACAGCTCGGAAACCCGTCGGGCTGGGTTACAAAGGTACAGGAACGTGCAGAGGCGGCTGGAACAGGCGAAAGTTGGCATTTGGATGCGTATGTTTTTCTTCCCCTTCCTTCGCTCGCCTCATCTAATTACACATTTGCGCAGGTTTGCCATCGTTTAAACTTTTCTTTTCTCTTTTTTAAAATTGTTTGGAGTTACCCTGCGTCTGACGCTTACTTTACTTTTCATAACCGACGTCATATTGAGTCAAAAAAAGTTTTACATGTACTAGGTTATGAGCGATTGTGCTCTGTATTTCTACATACCCTTGCAGATAATGTTTGTACAATCGATGGCTTTGTTTCTGAGTCGTGACCCCCTAATGTATAATAGTGCGTACTGTTGAGGTCTTTCAGATGCGAGAATATGCACTGTCTATACAATAATTTGGCATCGGATTGTCACGGAGTCGTGTGGAGTTGTCCGGCTTCGAACCCTTTTCGCAACTTGCTTACTGCTTTAACTTGTCCACCGTCCCCTGCTTTCAACAACCCACTGTGTGCGTCCACCTTCTTTCGATTTCTCTTAGCTGTGTTTCGTGCCCGGCAGCTGCGTGCAACCACGGTATCTCATTTTGCGACATCTGAGTCGGTGTTCTCTTCGGCTTCCCAAATGGTCACATATTGTCACCTGATTGATCAGTCTTGGCTCTGCTGTCTCCTCTCCATGTCGTGGATTGTGTCTTCGTGCGCCTTCTATCTTGTTCGGTTCGTTTGGGGCGGTGGCCTAATTGAGCACCTCGCTCTGGTGTCGCAAAAACAATTGTTTCTTCGTCTACGCCAAGCCCTAACATGACACAACTGTGCGCAGGAACCTTGGCAGGAACAGCAGCCAGTAAAATGGAGCGGGCGAAGCGAGAGCAGCTAGTTTGCTCCTGGCATCCCTTCCCCCCCCTTTTTTTTTAACGCACACAGCGGAGTTTGCCGCCCCCCCAAGTAACCTCTCCTTTTTTTTTTTTCCATTTTGCTCCTCCTCAAGAGGATTAGACAGCCCTGAAATGATCAATGCAGAGATTACGTCCGTAAGCTTTCACGAATGACGGCCCCTTTGGGCCGTTGTGAATTGCTAGTATAGATGATGGGAGCCTGCAAGCTCCCGAAATCCTCAACTCGAAAGGCTGACGGATAACGCCACTTGATAATACGAGCCCAATCTGATGCCTGCCCTCTGTCTACTCACTACTAATAATAGGTGATCCCTTGAACTTTATCCCAGCCTCATACAGCGAATGCGGAAAGTTTGCCGGGGATGGCGTTAAAAAGTTATTTAATTTGTCAGCTGCAGTGAGCGCTAGAACTGCGCATTGGTAAGTTAAAGTCAGAATGATTCGATTACTGTAACGTGACGGTCAGCCCTCTTCGTCAAGCCATCAGTATTGTGCGGACCATGTGCTCACTGGGCTCGTGACGACCATAGACATTAGATACTATGAGATTACTACGAGGACTGGTAAATACACTATGCTCGATTATTGAAGATAAACATGCCTTTATTCTTATTCCTGCGTTAACGGTTCCCGTCTGTATCCGCGTCCGTATTTCGGTGTTTCCTTTTCCCTATTCTCCTTCAAAGACCGTCTATGCTTCTCCTTGAATCGACGTTCATATTCATTACTCGCTACAGTATAGTCGTAAAAAAAAAAGAGCGTGTTTTGGAAACATTGGAGGTATAACATCTACCCGATTGTACCTCGGGTATAGAGGGATTCTAGGTACTTGTCTCTGTCGAGAGGTATGACACTGTCTGAGAACGGTGCGTCGGGGGAAACTGAAACTGGTGAAAGACACTTCGGGTCGGCAGACGTGTTGGGGTTTGCTTCAACGGTGTCGCGCACGCCACACGGGGCTGTGGTACTCGTCTGGGTGAGCGTAACGACGACAGCGCCATCCGAACCGTCGAGTGTTTCGCGGAGGTGGTCTCGTGAGTTCAGGCTGGGATAGAATGATCGGAGAGTCAGGAAGGGCCGTAAAGGAATAATGAAGACGTACATGGACATGAACGCGCAGAGGGAGAGTCGAATCATGATGAAGAAGGACGCTGTGTATATGAGCGTGTTTGGATACCTGGCGAACTTCGTTCAAGAAAG
This sequence comes from Lactarius indigo, assembly GCA_025766275.1. Classification (NCBI taxonomy): domain Eukaryota; kingdom Fungi; phylum Basidiomycota; class Agaricomycetes; order Russulales; family Russulaceae; genus Lactarius; species Lactarius indigo. The sequence continues at coordinate 2,284,438 of JAFKAC010000008.1, forward strand.
GGTCAGCATCTGACAGGGAGGAAGAAAAGGGGAACAGTACCAAAACGACGCAAGTGATAGCAAACACTCTGCAAAATAGCACGGGCGTCAGAAAATAAGTCGACGGCCCATCGGCGCATTGGCTTACAAGTGAAGTATGCCGCAATTGATAGCGTAAATTGCGAGAAGGTTCAGAACGTTGTTAGTGCTAGAGAACCGGTTTTAAATAAGATTTTTGCAGTGTTTGGACACAAAAGTACCTCTGGACGTGAGAGCGGTTACTCAAGAGGGTATAGACCATTCCAACAGTAATGAGGACGTCGCAGAGGACCTTGCAAGATAAAGTAGCAGTGAAAGACCCCTGTTATTAACGGCCAATTAGTGACTGCAGACCACATACATCAAACGAGAAGCGGACGTTCCCGAAAGATACCCCCATCGTGTAGGTGCTGAAGGCTATACAGAACCTGTGAGAAAAAAAAGGAAAAGAAAATGTGCAACTTTGACTGACGCGTTTGCACTGTATACTGACACGGAGGATAATGCCTTAGCGACTCACATATAAAGGAATAGAAGGAAAAAAAAACATACCGACTCCAATAGCTTGCAATTATCGGTTGAAAATAAGGTGAAAAGTCATTGAGGCATGCTACGGCGGAGGGACTTACCGAATTCTGCCAGTGAGCTGGCGGACTGCTCATATGAGTTGATGCCAGCCCTGAAAAAAAAAAATTGCATAGACGTACGATCGCTATTGGCAGGTATGGAGAACGCCAGCCCACTGGACCAAAATAAGTCTCGCACAGGTGAGAATCACCATTAAACTCACGACGATAGATCCTATATGCGTAGAAGCTACGTCCTTTTCAGTAAGAGTTCGCTTCATAAACTCTTTATGAAGACGTACTGCTGTACACAAGATTCAAGAATAACTAGTTACACATGCATAAGAATTGCGGACAAAAGTTGTTCACGATGGACCAGCTCACCAGTAGATAAAGCTAATGCCTTTAAAAAAACATATTCTGTAAGTCTCAGGACGAGCTCCGTGTTATTGCAGACGCACCGCTTGACTCCTAGAAACTTCATAAGAACCTTAACCAAACAGTATTTTCGGAGTAGCGTACCATGGTGTGAATATGTTTGCTGCTTGATAATCCCCAAAATTTGTGACGAGAAGATCATAAGTCGGATAAATACCGAAAACTAGGTTGGCCGAGTCAACGAGTCTAGTCGAATATGATGTCACTATCGCGTATCACGAAGTACTTGAAAATGTATACATCAAAAAAGCGACCTGCAGACGCTTCATTAAGATCCTGAGCATGGGACACATATATAGGAACCCTTACAAAGGACTTTAGAGGCCACTGATCCTTTGAGGAGTAGGTATTATAGTAGGAATAGACTTGCAACCAGGTAATACCATAGATACTAGACGGCCAGTCGGGGTCGATCAGGTACTGAGATAGTATATTCCAGACAGTGAGACGCACATAGACGAGAGGACCGTGCCGATTAACAACGCCCCAAGGGTGTTGTCTAAAGGGATTAATGCGGGCATAGTAGATAAAGGTCAAGAAAGAGCAAGAGAAAGAGAGAACAAGAATCGACGGCTAAGGAAGGGGAGAAAAGGCGATCGACGGGAGTGGCCGATTACCCAACTCCCAGCACTGTTGATAACGGGCTCCGCTGTGTCATGCGCCGAGTCACGGCGCCTGCACAGATTGGAAGGCTGAGACGAATAATGAAATGAATGACCCCATCCCATCAGAAGCACTCCACAGCCTGCAGTTTTTTCCAAGTGTAGCGATGCGCCCCGGCATGGCCTGACATAAACCGGCTGTTCGGGGCTTTCGGATCTACCCCCGGCCCTGGCTAACGGAGGGCTTGGCCCGCGGGCCCGTGATTAAGCGCTTAAACCCCACCTTAACGCCCCCGATTGTCAACATGCATGTCAACCATGGGGCCAGTATCAATGTCTCGGCGCATCTATCGCTTTTCACACCAGGTCGTTCTTCCTTCATTTCTCCGGATACTGCCAACACCGTGGGCAACCCAAAAACGATGACGCCGTCGCTCTATCGCGGCTACGCCCAACCTCGTAATGTCACGCGCCACGTGTTTGCGGCGCTGCTGACCCAAGGCTGGCCCCTGGCCTCGAGCACAATGAAGCGCGGCGCTGGGACCAGTGCAAGGCCCATGCCGGCTCTTGGCCAAGTCAAAATGTGACAGCTCCCCCGCACCGGAGATATTGTCGAGCTCGATTGTGAACAACGACATTGCGCGCGTCGCGTAACTTAATAAACCTTTTGGGCCAGGGGCAGCAGCGCTGGCTACGCCGATCTCACACTGGAAAGTTTTTTTACCACAGAGAGCCTCTACTCAGAGGAAATCCAGGACGACTGGCTTGTCTGATGTCGTCGAAATGCGTGAGTCAGGCGAGTTTCACAAAGGGGTCGAGGTCATACTTTGGGCATTATTGTGTTATCTCCGGGGCCAAGAAAGCCCGGAGTCCAGAAAGACGTTCCATAGCACAAGAGATGAGCGCATCAACTACGCGTCAGGGTATATACAAAGGCTACTATTCTACAGACCGTTTACGCAAGACAACTTCTAACCGATGTTTCTCCCCGCACGCGCAACAAGCACAAAATACCAGTAGTGTTCCCATGACAGTGTCAGCATCGACGGCGATTGCCAGGAAGATGAGCAACAAGACCAGAGTTGAAGTCGATGGGAACAAAGTCCACTCGATCGAGGTTGTGCCAGGTGGTCGTTCGAACCGAGTACGACTCTAGTACAAACCCGAGTTCTACAGCACTCAGCTGAGTAGGCAGAGCATCGAGAGCAAGGACTACAAGTGTGATGGCAATGGGCAATAAATAGATCTCGACAATCAGGGGATCGAGTGTTGAGATTTCAGCGCACGCGAGGCCGGTGTGGCTCGCGATGGCGATCATACCCTTATTTGTCTGATTAATTAATTTACGGTGATCTGAACTAACTTCTCGTCTCGTCTCGTCTCGTCTCATTGAATCACAGTCCACTCATGACCATGTGAATATGGTACTTTATGGTACTCCGCGTTTCTTCTGGGCCTGCGCACTTATATACCACGTACGATATTTCCGTATGCCTCAGTAATCGAGGTAAGATAACTAGTTACTTTACTCCTATCAATTTGCTTACGCCTAGACAGTCTTACTTGTTTGTCTAGTGCTCTCCGCACCTAGTTCGCCTTCGCGCGTGTGCTCCGGTCCTTCACGCGGCTGCCATAACCTTCTACATCGAGAGGTTGAAGTATCAGCGTTGGTGAAGGGGTCAATGGTTACCCCATTACACACCTGCACGCTGTGGGTCTATCGGGTGTGGAGGAACGAAAAAAAGGATGTACGCGTTAGCAAACACGTTGGTTGGACCTTCGGCTCCGTGCGTGGTCGGTATGTGGCCATCTAGCTACGTAGGTTGAACATGTAGTCTATACACCCATCTTCAAGTTGAAGGGACAGCTGCTCTAGTTGGAGGTGTTAGCGTGAAGTTGTTCTGTGTATCAGAGGAGCAGCGCGAACAGGGGAGTCAGACGGATTCAACGATACCGTTTCTTTCCCTATGACTTGCAAGCTCTGTAGTACGAATGCTCTCCAGTGGTACAGTAAGGGCGTGAGAATTGGAATCGAGACGCATTACAACTTCGACGCAATTTTAATCCGACTAAACTTCCAGTGACATTATGGTATCGTATATGTGCTGTCCGTTTTGATAATAAATTAAGCCAATAACTTAGTAGCGTATCAAATAGGTATCGTATCGTATCGCATCGCATCGTATCGTATCATATCGTAATATATCTTTTTAAAAAAGTCCTTCGAGGATATGTCAAACAGACTGAGCTGCGGCTGCGCGCGGGGCCAGCACCACATGGCTGGTCTTGTCCATAGTACGTATAACATCTGCCACCGGAACAGGTGGCGTCGCAGGCAACTCGCTCGACTCGGCTGAGCTCGAATCAAATGCCGAGGAGGATGAGCCGGTGGAGTAGCACGACCCCGACGACGACCCCTATTCCTTCTACTGTAACTTGATACGTAGAATTTTCACGGCGACATGTTTCGTGTCTGTTCCACAAGTATACAAAGTGCCCGAAGGAACTTGTATTATGAATCGTATTGCAGCTGAGCAGCACGATATCGGTTTCTGCAGTAAAAGACAAGAACCGAGAGAATCAAGCGTAACTTATGTAATAACTTAGTAATGACCCTCACCACCTGCACCGGTCCGAGTGGACCGACGGACTTCGGATGCGAGATTCCGTCCGCGATGATGATGCTGCCACGGCACCTAACAGTCCTACTAGGCAACGATGTACCATAGCAGAGCACTTATAGCTTTGATGCGTCTAAAAGTTACTGTGCTATCTCTGGTTCTCAGGGAAACGAACTTTCACGACCCTTCCCGGCTATCTATGTTTAAAACAGCATGAGACCGTGACAATGGGAATATGGGGATGTCCTCGTGCTATAAATTCCAGTCCTTCAGTCTTACTTTATCTTCTCAACATGTTTCTCCCCCTTTCAACTACCACCTTACTTTCACAGTCAACGACGGCGAAAAACTCTCCTGTTTCGGAGTAGGTCTCGAACATCTCGCCCCGACGACATTGAGGTGTCTGACGCTGCTATCCTGTACTCGAAAGGGAACCCCGGGATGTTTTATGGGAGCTGAAGACCCTCGCTAACATCATACAATCCTCGGTCAACAAGATCGAGGAGGTCCTCAGCGCTAATGCTCTCGTCCTCCCCCCGTCAAATGCACCGTTCAGCCTGGAGTCAGAGGCGTCCCGCATGCACCCGAGCATCCAGTCCGCCGGGTTGCATATCACTTCCGCCGCGGCGCAACTCATGGCCCTTGTGAGGCCTGCGCCGTTGATAGTCACAGATGTCATGATGCAGGTGAATTGGATTGTTCCTGCGACCATCGCACATTGCACTAAAAATATCAAGTACCACGTCTCTACTGCAATGCGCGTTGCGGTGAGTACCCATGTGGCAGAGATCCTCCGGGATGCGGGCTCCAAGGTATCGTCAGATTTTCTATCGGTTGAGAGCTCTCCCACCTGGCTTTATGGTTACTCAGGGGTTACATGCATGGGAGATCGCCACGCCGACTGGGGTTCATCCTTCAAAGCTTGGTATGTATCGGGGCTGTGTAAAATATATCCACTCACAAGTATGCCATCAGCTCGGATCCTTCGTCTCCTCGCCACAAATCACATATTCGTTGAAGTATCGCCGGATGTGTTCGCCAATAACCGCTTATCCACCGTTTTAGACAGTGGAAAACCTGTTGAAGAACTGATATCAAAGTGAGCCCTATTCTTCTGGCTGCGGTTATCAGACACAATAAACTGACATGTCTTTAGTCCTGAATCAAAGCACATCGGGACCCTCGGCATAGCGTCTATCATCGAATTCAGGTAAAAATTTCCCTTCAAAGTCGTTCTTATCTGGGATCTGACCATGCTATCGCAGTCTTGATGTGACTTTTAAGAGCTCATCTTACCTGGCAGAGACACTTCTTGATCCCGAAATTGGGCTTTCCACTGAACCAACCAAGACAGCTCTGAACAAAGCATTCGGCATCGAGGGAGACATGTGGAGCTGGTTAGATGGCCCGGATAACAGATTGCGCCTTGCCAGTTTCGGCGCTCTGATGACCGGCTATAAAAATATTTCACCAGAAGCTGTGCTTCTCAACGGTTTTGTTACTTATTACTCTGTCGATTACCGCTTGACCTGATACATCGAATCCACAGGGTGTGGATGGGAAAAGCACCCTCCTGGCTCACTAGTTATCGACGTTGGAGGTGGTGTTGGCTCGCAATTATTAACACTCGCTCGTCGCCACCCCAATCTCCGCTTCGTCTTGCAAGACCGTGGGGCTGTGCTTAGTGATGCCAATGAGGTACGATGAACATCGGTTACAGTTTCCGGATATATTTCTTCCTGACGCGTCATTACTGCAGTACTGGAAGATGAACATGCCCGATGCACTCGACTCTGGACGCGTGAAGCTACAAGGTCCGTCGCATTCCATCACCGCATTTCCCAGAGACGATCGCCGATATTTTGGTTTGTCAAGCCCACAGTTTCTTCGACCCGCAGCCACCGCAGGAGGAGGACGTCACAGTTTTCCTTTTATCCAGGGTCCTCCACGACTGGGCAGACGAATACTGTGTCGAAATCTTGAAGCACTTGCGAGTTGCTGCTGGGCCCAATACTCAGCTGATCATCGCCGAAATGCTGATAGAATACGCCTGCGACGAACCTGCGACGCCCGAAACCCCCAGCGCCCAGCTCTCAATTCCCCCCAGGCCTCTACTCCCGAACTGGGGTCGCGCGGGCTCTATGGTGCATGCCACAGATATGATTGCGAGTTCATCCGGTGTTGCTGAAACGAGCGTATGTGCTGATAGTCAGACGTGACATAGATGTTGGGCCTTTTCAATGGGCAAGAACGTACGACCATGGCCCTGCGCAACCTGCTCGACCAGGCGGGCTGGAAGCTTATCGCCGCGCATCGCGACCCTCCATCGGTGTCGAGGTTCCAGAAGGTCATTGCTGTTCCAAAATAGGACAGGAACACCGCGCTTCGTCGGACGGTTCGTTTTTCTTTCTTCTTTCGGATCTATATTTATTTCGGGGGTACATTCCCGAGACACAGACCGGTCGTATCTAAGGTCAGGCTACATTTAGTGAATGCGTATCGCGCGTATCCCTGGTGAGGTGCTTTTTGAGTCGTAAGCATGTAACCGACTTTCGAGGACGACTCGTGTCTCCCCGGCCACTAGTTTTATGTTATAAGTGCTCGAGTCTTTGCTAGTAACCTTTGTATGATAGAAAGAAAAAATTTACTTCAGGTTGAGACCTGCGATACATGTGCCAATGAGTGAATAGAGCCAATCTTCGATCATTACTAGTTGATGTTAGAACGGAGTTTTAGTAAGTGCAATACCCACTGTATCGGGGTTGGATCACGGTGTTGCACTCGAGAATGATGCAATATTGATGCGCCGCCACCAACACCACTACTAGTTATAATGACCAGCCTGACTGGGCCGCCCGCCCGGTCCACTACTTGGTGGTCTCCTTGGTAGTGTGACTAATGCCGGAGGACTTGTTCCCTCCACCAACCCCTCAACTTCTGTACCCTGATGGTATGGTTTACCCCGTGATACCGGGGTCGACGATGCTGATCTTTTGGAGTAGTGGCACCGAACCAATGGGGTCGCGAATACGGGAGCCCCTCACACATGTCCATGTGGGATGGCAACACCTGACAGTGTCCCCCGGGATATCTTTTCTTTTGTACTATTCATTGGCGGGGAAGCGGAATCATGCTTCCTCGAAAAGAATGTCAATAAATCCCCGCCACTTTGTTCTGTGTCTGTATTTTGGTGCGACCGAAAAAAGAAATCACTTTTTCTTGGGTGACGAGGGGGTGTCTTTCTCGTGGTCATCCTAGAGCTGCCAGTGATGCACCAATTAGTCAAGCGAATGAGGGACCCTTGGATAAGACACCTGGTCATTGTCAGCATATGTTGTGTTTGGTCTCTTATGGCCCGAGTGTGATACTGTACAAGTCGGAACCTCAATGATACTTTTAGTCATGTATACCAACTTGATACGCCGCCCCAGGTGTAGAGTTGCAGCCTGTGTACGGCTATGTTATACGTGCGCTGCGATTGTGGGCGCGTCCTCGTGCACAGCGGAAGGCACTCCCGGTCTAAGCCACGGTAGTGTCCCCTTGTACGTTCGCCACTAGTGGAGAGGTATGAGTATATGGGTGCAACGAGGAAAGCGCAGAGCCTCGTCCCTAGCCATACTAGGCGATATCTAAGCCGCAGAAGGCAGAGTGTGCTCATTTCGCAGAAGTGAGAGTATGGTTCAGATCGGCTGCAAGTTGAGGGACTTCGCTGACATCATTGGACATATTAGCACTATGCGCTAGAGAGGGTGATATGCACGGTATCAAGATTTCCCGTGGCTCCATACCGTACGCACTGGCATGTTAGAAATTCTGTTAAGAGTTAAATAATACGACGAAAAGAGAGTATACCGTCGACGGCAATGCCAGAAGGATAGGCGATAAAGTCGTCTACGTTGACTAAGGTTGACCAGCTTGACCCCAGTCCTGGTTGCGGGAAGCAGTTGAGAATTGATATTTTGATTCAAGACGTCACAAAAACCTAAGACACCATAGCCAAGTGGTTACGGCGATAGATTAGAAATCTATTTCCCTTTGGGAGCGCAGGTTCGAGTCCTGCTGGTGTCGTTACTTTTTGAGTCTCGGTGCACATTTACTTCGAATTTCCTGTACAAATTTTTGGAAACCGCATGGTCTCTCACACCTTTGATTTTGACGACGAGGCCAAGGCAGGCTTTTTGATTTGAAGATCGATGTCGGCATCGCCCGGGTTGGCCATGTTGCTGAGTTATGCAAGCACACGGTGAGACTAACACGCCATGAACGCTCATGCTACAATATCGATAGACATCGTGGGTCTTACTGCACTAGCAGGAAAATCATTTTTTTGATCACACTCCTACACTCACACAGGTACTCGACCGCCAGAACAGCCGTGAGATCCTGCGCGCTCTTCTCCACGCCATCCTCTTTCACCGATTATTCGGGACGATCAAGCCGCAGATGTTCGAGGTCCTTGACGTCACCATGGTGCGTTCCCATGTCCGTTCAGATTGGGCACTCGTTAATGGACCCCGCAGCCTGGCGTCGCGGATCCGAATGTGCACCGCCTCGTCGACGAGAAGGTGAATGTGTTTTGGAAGGGTCTCGAGAGTGTTGCGCTGAAGCGGGGAGAGGTTCGTTCGTTCGTTTCTCACTCGCGATTTGTGTCGTCGGACGTCACGTCCTGACCGATTGGTTGTTGATTGTGTTAAGATCTCTGTCACACTCTCCAAGAAGGACCAGAGGAAGGCCTGGCTTGGGATGACCACATATGAGGCACGTCGTCACCATCATCCCTATTGTAATAGTCGGCTAATCTGATTTGGCCGATTACAGGAGGAAGTTGCTTGGGAGCAGTGGTACGTAGCCGTCGTCCTGCCGCAATCCCCGATCCAACACATTCTGCGCGCACACAGGATCATCAACGCGGAGATACGCCAGCCCAAATCCGAACAAGGTATGCATTAACACACTTAGCGCATTGCTTTCACCCCCGAAACCTTGTCGTTGACTCTGCACAGAGCGCCAGCAATTCGACAGGAACCTCGCCGCGACGCTGTCGAAGAGCCTCCGCACGATGCTCACGCACACTTCTTCCGAACAAGGCCGCGCCGCTGTTCCCCCGATCACCAACTCAGACGTCTCGCCGTTCCCGCTCAAGATCGCCGTGAGCGTCGGGGGTGTCGAGCTCCTCTGAGTGAGGGTCAAAGTTCTCGCATGCGGCTGGCTGTGACTGCGGCCGCAGCGCGCGCCGCGGTAGTGTTTCTCAATACGCGTCGGTTGTGTGTTCTCAAGAATAGGCGAATGCCTATCCTTGGGGCATATCTTCCGAGCAGGCCCATTTGGGAGATATTGCTACGAGTTCCCCGGCCCATTTCTTGTTCGGCCCTCATCGTCCGATCGGACTTGATTGGATCAATAGGGTTGGCGCGGAATTGCTAACATCACATCTAAAATTATTATACGCTCCTCTTACCCACCCTACTCAGCGTCACAGATATGGATATTTTTGTTGCCGCTTTAGGCACGGACATACTATTCCCTGGGATTCAGCATTTATGTTTACCTGCGATGCCTTTTTATAACATTGGGACATAGACTGCTCGAAACAACCATATGACAACGGTAGAGACGACCATCAGTCACTTGCACGTAAGAGGCGCCTCTACACCTGGCTTATCAGCCAGTTCTGGACAGGGGATGGCCCCAAAATATCGAAAGAAGTGTACAAGGTAACTACCCTAGTTACCAAGCAATGCGGTGATGCATAAACGAGGACGAATGTCATAGTTCAAATGGATTGCGGATCAGCTGGGCACGCCATAACTCGTTTCAGGGGTAGGAAACGCCAGCCGCTTTCATGAGTTCTGGCACTTCAACGTCTACAAGCATGCGCAGTAAGACACATCAATCAAGGGCGGTTCGAATCGAGACTTACGGTCCTCCGTGTGCTTCATCCGGGAAGAATATGAGCATGATGCGCCTGAGGAGTTTCGACTGCGGTCATTCGAGAGTTTGCCCCATTGGATCTAACACGCACCAGGTCCAAAAACAAAGTCCCCGCCGTTTTGCGAGATGTTGCCTTGCTTTCCAAGGTGCAATGGGTTCTTGAGAGGGCCACGCTTGGAGAAAAATCGGTGAGAACATAGAGCTAGGGGGTCAAAGAGACGCGGCATACCCAAATGCTCCACAAGGTGCCACTGAGGAGACTGCGCGTCAGGTAGCTGCGTCTTTCCTCACCCTTGGGTGTCGTTTGGAGATTTGATACCAGGCCAAGCGTGTCATAGAGCTTCCTATCTGGATTGGCGTAGATCTCTCCCTTGAATCCAGCATTTTCTGCGAGTGAGGCAGAGCACTCGTAAGTGGAAGATGTGCGGGGTGATTGTTGGCGTACTCTGGTAACTCTCAATTAGCGGCCAATCTCCGCAGCCGACGACAACTATTTTGGTGGACGCCGCCTCGAGGGCGTCCGCACGGACGGTGGCAAGCTGGGAAACGTATTGCTGTAGTGCGCGTCAGTACCAACCAGACACAGGGACGTGGGGATGACCCACCAGGCAACTCTAAACCCCCACAACGGTAGGTGATCAGCAAGCAAAGAACAGCAACCGAGAATGACGCAGAGTCGTACCCCACAGAAGAAATGTCCTTTAAGGCAAACAATGATGTCAAACGTGAATATATGCGCGCATCGCACGCGAGTGAAGTAATACGCACGAACGAACACGACAACGGTCTTCTGATCGGTGAATATGTCCCCAAAGCGGACCTTTCCGCCTTTTTTGTCGAAGACGTGGATGTCTGTGGCAGTTTCGAGTGCTTTGGCGTCGATTGCGGGTGAGCTCTGGTCGGCGGACATGATGGTAGAGACGAAACGAGTAGTGGGTGCCGTCAAGGAGAAGAGGGGTCTTGAACTGGAGACGCTTTGCACATGACGTGATGCGATGATGGCGCGGGCCGATGGAGAGTTCTTGCTTGTGCACAAGCGGGCTTGAAAGCGGGCACAAAATGTGCCTCGAGCTTGTAGCCCAATTTGAGGAAGGCCAATTCGTGCTAGGACCCAATCATCATCCAGGTCCGAGTGAATTATTTGTGTGGACTCACCCCTCATCGCGTTCTGTGCGGTTGCCACACACAATTTTGTTATAAGGGCGCCGCTGCGGATGCATCAGAAAATGGATCGTTATGGAGAGGCGGAGTACTGGTGCCCCGAAGTTGGGGTTAGGGTCCTGTGATGTATGTATGCGGCATGCACGCACGTACCGAGCTACTCCTTGACGCCAATTACCATGTCGCAGTCCATACTCAAGGTGGATGACAAGTTCTTCGAGCGCGGTCCTTCTGAGGGCTCCGGTCCTCCTAGAAAGGAGAAAGTGCCTGACTCGCTGCAACGTGCCTCTTTGAGGCTCGATTTTCCGCCATCATATGTCGTTGTCGGCGCGTACCGTCTCCTGTCGGACAAATCTCTCCTTGTTCCCATATGGCAAAAGTGTCGAAATGGGTTTTTGAGAGGGGCCGCAGTTGGTGGTGTCTGGGTGTGTGGCCGTGTTTGTCAAGGCGTAGCTGAAGTCACTGACCCTACACCACACAACAGTCATTTTTGACATTCTCTATCCAACGCGGGCTCATAAAGACATTCTGGATAAAGTGAGTAAATTATGTTGCACATTGTTGTTTGACTCACCGTCATCGGGCTTCCCAGCTCTCCAAATGTTGTTGGGCACGCGAATGACACCATCTTGGGCTATAAGCCTCCATTTGACATACCAACATGTTCGGTTCCTGTTTTTCGCCACTCCTATCGCTTATCTTACAGTATATATCTTCCAGGGGCCGCTATCGTGTTTTTGTCTTCGCAACTCACCTTCATATTGAAGGTTTTCCTCTCACGCAACCTCCGTATTGCACGTGAGCGTGCCTGGGACCAGACTATTGCGTCGCGCGGCAAGGGTCCAGCATTCTGGCAACCCTATGTCGAGGAATGGGATGTACCGCCAGTAGTGGACGTTGGCAAGTGGGCAGGACTGGAGGTGGCGAGGAGCCACGTGGCCAAATTCGTCTTGAAGAACAGTGAGTTCGGATTCAGCTTTGATTGGGTAATGGATACATTTTCACTCGAAAAGTCATCTCGATCCCGATGCATGTTCTCCCGGTTGGTGGTCTGTTTGTCACGGCCGTCTTCAAGGCGCTTGAAACGGCACGATATCTCCACAAGCCTGTTTGTATTCCTATCTTGACCCTTCGCCCACATTTTGACACTCCCTGTATAGTACTTTCAAGCGAAGAAAATGACGAAGGAGCAGATCGCGGTCTTCGTTGCGGAGCACAAGTGGGACTATCGACGTGGGTATCCGAGTTGTTTGTTCAGGCGACGTTTTGGTCAACTGACATCGAACCCCTCGTCAGTATTCGGTTTTACTGCTGCACTTTTGGAGACGCTTCCCTTTGTTGGATTGATCTTCTCGGTGTCTAACAGAATCGGAGCCGCGATGTGGGCCCATGGTATGTGAATGACGCGACACTTATTTGATTAGTCGGCGCTAACAACGTCTTAGATCTCGAGAAGAGGCAGCATTGGTTCTCAGAAAAGAAGAGAAAGAGGTCTTGATCTTGGTTGCATACATTCCCTCCACACTCTTCGTCCGTACAACAAACTCGGATAAGGTCGATCAGGGCCCACGCCTTTTTTATTATTTATCTTTGGCGTTGTTTGCAACTTAATGTCCTACTAGTACCGACTCTGGTAAACTCAAGGTCCTTGAAGGACACCGTGCTGTATCATGGCCGTTACCATCCGAGTGTACGATCCTCCAATAGATTTTTTGTAATGTCACAAAGAGAAATACGGGATTGCCACGGTTCTGGTAGATCGAAATATGGTGTATCCAGCGGTGAAGACGTGGAGAGGGTCCGTGCTCGTCGATCATCGATCATCGCTGGTATCGCATCGAGGCATCTGAAACAGCTCTTAGATTTGCCGTCAGTGTCTCCGAGTCTGTGACTGTTTATATGGTCTTTCTCTTTCAATCCTCACCGTGACGACCTGAATGCAATGTACTACCGTGGTTCAACGAATTGCGCTAGCGTTCTGCCTTAGCAGTCGTGATATGTATTGACCGAGGGGGAAAAAAAAATATGATAGGAAGAAATTACAGAGCGAGCCCGACGTACATTGGGATTCTGCCGGTTTTGTGGGTTTTGCGCCGTTGAGTTTTGACTGGATCGGGCTCGGGTCAGGCACGTCACTTTTGTGTTGTTGCGGTGTTGCTCTGAGCCCCCAAGTCGAACGCTTGGCTATTGCATGCGCTTTCAACTCCGGATAGGGCTCCACGAAAATTGCTGATGCCTATAGTATTGTACTATATTCCATGCCTACCTTGGTATTACTACTAGGAGTTTACTGACTCGGATATATGCGCTCCTACACCAGGCCGCTGGTCCTTCAGGCTCACGTTTTAGAGTAAGTGTTGTTCCATACATCATGATCATCGATGCTCATCGGCGCTGGATAAGACAAAAAAACCCTTCGAGCTCGCTTCCATATCATCGCACCATACAGACCAGTCAATTCAGTTCACTTCTAGCTCAGGTTCATCTTGCACTGTCCCATCTCCCCCGATACTTTTCATGACGCGAAAATATCCCCATATTGACCTGTGAATTACAACGCGAACTATTGTAACCTGCCTGACTGGATTATTGGTGCCTCGGGATCGCCACTGGTGATGCATGTGATGGCCCGATGGGCTATTGAGCATAACGGACAGATAATGCTCGGTCTATTATCGGCATTGGAAGACATGAAAAACGCCATGGTTACAGATCCTTGACGCTCGAAAATATTTCCAAATCGCCCATCACGCACAGCGCCTACTTGGTCATGTGTTTACGGCGTCACGGTGGGTTCTTTAGGTCAAGGGTCCTTCTCGTGCTGCATTGACCATCCCTCCCAACGAAATGAGCCTCCATATAACTGACATCCATTCTGACGTCTTACTCTCTGTTATTGAACATGTCTTTCTACCCCCAAAGCTTCCTCAAGAAGCCCCAACAGAGCAAGCTGAACACGAAACCAATGTGGCCTTGTGCCACATCCTCATACAAGCCGCTCAAACCTTCTCCCAAGGACTCTCGCCCCTTCCGCAATCGTTATGGGCTCGGATGATAAAAATGATGGGATCTATCTACCAGGCTACGAGGGCCCCGCTGGTAGAAGCGGAACTCACAGGCGCCTTATCAGGACTTGCTATGGGAGGTGCGCTCGAGTGCCCACGTGCTGTTGTATCATCCTTGACCTTCACTTCAGATGTTTTCGTTATGCATATTCGAGCTCAGAATGCTGCTGTCCTCGTTCGCGTGCTTGTCAACCATGTTCGATTCGAGATGTTCGAAGTTTCTCCGCAAGCTAGCGTCATTACGTCCACCGACGGAAAGCTGCTTTGCTCCTATCCCGGGCCTGCAGTTCGGGTCTCCCCCGAGGTCTTTTCCAATGGATCTTTTCTTCAGGAACTTGCCTCCTTTCTCGTCCAAATGGATGTTGACGTGCTGGATTCCACTACAACTACGGTCAAGGCGGGATCCACGGTACGCGAAGTTCGTGAGAGCGCCCACCCAAGATATATAACCGAACTCTTAGTGGGAATTCTCAGAGGTTTCGGTCAGCCAGCCTCTGTAGACCGTATCACCAAACGGATAGCGGACGAAGTTCTCTGGAATGATGCCTACAAACCTTGGCGACGATCGCCGTTATGGCTAGTTATCAGGGTGGCCCTCCAAACGTCTCTACACAGCAACATGTACAAATCGTTTATGCTCGTTTTCCACGCGTACATCCTTAATATGTGCATCCAAAGGGGCTTCTCAAGCGAAATACTGTACGTAATGAGGGTCAAGATGGCGCGACGTCTCTCGAAGCTGGGTCCCGCTGTTTCGGATAGCGTGTATCAAGTTGTGTACTACGCCGCAAAGAATACAGAAACGCTTCTTCAGAAACGGTGGTCGAATTTCCAGAATCGCCAATCGGTTTCTCTGTCATGGTACCCCGAAGAACTAGACGTTGTCAGCGATGCCGTAATCACCCTCAACAAATCGCGCCCATACCTCATGAAAGCGCTTCACTCGACGTTTCCTGACTGCTCACCGAAGTCGTTTTTCCCGTCTCATCAGCCGCGTCTCGCAAATACATTGAACTTTGATCGCTTTTCGAGCGGCCGACTTACGGCGGCTGTCGCGGAAGACAAGCGCACTGCTCTCGCCGACTTCGAGTTGTCCGTTGAGAGATATCTGGACTATTGGGTCGATGTCTCCGAGCACGACGATAATGCCCCGGACACGATTGGGTCCTGCGTCGAGCAGTATTTCGATGTCGCGAGGGGGATCTACGGTGCTGATCCCGAGGATAACTCAATTATGATATTGACAATCATGCATCTTTGGACGGCTCTGGACAAGTTGACTACTCAACAATGTCCTCTCCTGACATCTTATTCGCCGGCAATTCCTCCAGATTTTCTTCACCCCCTACTCCTTCATCGCTCCGGTTCCCTGCGACGTGCCATGCGTATTGAACAGTATATTTTACAGCGACATCAAGACGCTTCCTGCAAGACGTCTATCTTCTCAGACAATGACACCGAATCGTCGTTCGCCGTGCAGTATTTCCGTACTTCTCAGAGGTTACAAAAACTCGAAGTCGAAATCACTCAGCACGCTTGGGAAGAGCGAAACCGGAAGCGTGCTGAACTCGACACATTGAACAGGCAGTGGCAAACGCTCAAGGATGAGGCCTCAGAGATGGACCACACTTACTTGGAGAACGTTAACGGGAACTTGACTCATCGGAATAAACAGTGTCAAAAATGTCAACTAGACAAGAGGGCCAACAAGTTGAAGATCGACGTCCACGAATGGCCACTTCCTCGGGCAACGGCGCAAGCACAACTGGTAGTATTCGAGCTCTCCCCACCACGTGCGTTTTCCGCATGGCGCGAGATAACCTCCAAGATCCTCCTCGACATCAGGATGACCGACGCTCCTGACAACGCTGACCAACCAAAGCTCCTCTTAGAGACCTACTCCGGTCTAAGGAATTGGGCAGTGCGTCACTCATACCACCGAATCACAATTGCGTCCACCACGAAATCGTTCCGCGACCAAACGCATTATAAGAAGGTTCAGATTCCTGCCGACGATTCTCACGTCTTGCTCAACAACGGACTATCCTTCAAATTATACGACCGTAAGGCCAAATCCTGGGCAGAATGGCCTTCTCTTGGATCTACCATCACAGTTTTCTGCACACCTCCTATCCCCGTGTCATCTCCGTACGGAAGGATCCATTCCTTTGTCTGCGGGACGCACCATACTTCAAATGAGGTAATCGCCGGTCAAGCCGACTGCCCCCCGGAGCTGACCCCTCATGAGTACCTGGCATTTTCTGGGTTACGCAGCGGGCCACGCCTACAATGGCTGAACATAGCAAGGGAGCTGTCATCGCCGTCGCTCTCATTTCGCCGCGAGGAGGTACATACGTTGATCACTCAAGCAGCTTGGCAGCTTGGCCCACTTTCAGATGGTGTACGCGAGTGGCACACCGAACTTGAGATTTCCAGCTTCGGGTGGACGCTCCTAGACGAGCTAGAGAGCCTGCTCGGAAGGATAGAGGCGAACTGGCTGGAGGAAGTCACCGTCAGGACTATTGGTACGTTTTAAACTCGAATCTTTGCCACATGTTTTAGTTCAACGATTCGAAGCTCTTATTACCAGCCGCCTCCTATCTTCTACCCACGATCCCGATATTCGTCAAAGGGCGTATGAATTGCTCCAGAGGGCACGAAGCGTGGCGTACAGGTGGATTAACGAGCTTAGTTCGAAGCTAGACATGACCGAAGACGAAATGTCGCGCACGAGCTTGCGTCGACGACTCTGCACACTGGCCGCGACGTGTTTCTCTACTTATGATGTTTGCCTGGAACACGTCCCTTGGGTGCTCGCTAGCGACAACGATATCGCCATGGCTATGCATTGCGCAGTAATTGTACATAACAACACCCCATTGGTTCTCGAAGACGACGAATCTCGTTATCTGATTCGGCTCCTCAACCGACATCGTCGCCTTCTTCATTTCCTCGAGCCTTCTCTCCACGAACGCGTACAATGTGACCCATCGAGCTTCGATCAGGGCCTCGCAAATTTATGGCCCGGGTTCCGCCGGCAGATCTCTTCGAATTGGCAAGTACTTCCCAGTCCTAACTCACGATGGATTTCGTGTGTCGTAGAAGGTGGACAGGAGGTTCACTATAATCTATTGACCGGGAAATTGTTAATTGGTGGAAAACCCCTTGGAAGACTGCCGCGAGAGATTATCGAACATTCAACGTATGCAAGTGTCCTAGGACCCGTGAGTGTTTTCATTATTCTGGATTTGCATTTATTCACTCGTACTCTTTTCAGCGGGTTCTTGACGTGGTACCTGCTGATATCCCTGGGATGGAATTTATGACTCGATCGAATGTCTCCGGTTATAAGGTAGGTTCTGGTTGTTGACGACTTTGGGTAACGGCTAATGCAAGCGAAGATATTCTTTACGCTGCGTAATGGGGACCTAACTCTGCAAGCTTGGCGACAGGAAGATGCTCGACTCCTACAGTTTATTCCACGCGCAGTATTCGTCGGCGATTTCCCGAAGGTATTCGTGGACGACTATGTACACTGGCTCGACCTCACCACCGGAGAAGTCGAATTCCGTCCAGTTGAATCCCCTTGGACTCCAGATCCGTCCAATTGGCGACTCGTTGTCCATTTAGATGGTGCCCCGTCCCTGTTCCGTAAGATTCCTGGAGATGGTGCCGCTCCAGTAGATCTGATCGATATTCGTTCCACCACATTTGAAATGATATCCGGCTTACTTTCTCCACTCGAATCTCCGGAGCACATTATCATCACGTGCACGAATGACGCATTAGAGGCATCCCTGAGTCGACTGCATCTCGTATTCTTCGTCAATGAAACCTCAGAATTTGAGTGCCGAAGCATGCCAGGCTACGTCATCGATGAATTTCAGTCTTGCGGCACAATGTTTGGACTCAAAAATCAACTTACGTTGCGCCCGAGCCACGGGTCTTCGGAGATCCCACGACGGGTGATTATTCCACAGGGAGATATCGAGTTTGGGTTGGATGGCGACTTCGCAAGCGTCTCCATTAAGACGGGAACAGCGCGGCATGTCCACTGGCACGAGTACGTGATCGACACGGATCTAGGACGTCTCACCGGAAACGTGAGCCTACACAGCAAGCTGTACCAATGTTATTTGCATGCGCTTACGAGCCATTGCCTCCCTGACCCATTACTCGGACACACTGGGACTGAAGAGTCTCTTACCATGCTGCGAAGTGCCACATTTCTGTCGTTTCAAAGACTAGGCCGTTATGACGGAATGCTCTTGAACAGTATTAGCCAATTGACACCAATGAGAATGTATTACCCGTCACATCTACGCTCAATGGTTAATGTGCTATGGAACAACCTTCCTACTCTCTCACAACACCATGACTTTCACCCAGTTGTGCGTTCGATTCTCGATCACGCAAATGTAATAGAAGCACTCTACGACGAACCCAAGGACGAACCTGTAGTCTTTGGGATTCCTCCAGCGTCCTTGCTAACTCGGGTGGCCTGTCGTAACAAGATATATTACCCCCGTGACTTACAAAGTTTGCGGCACTCTCCTTCAATTTCGGAGGACGTCGCCGTCAAGTCAAGGGATGTAGCCGATGGGCGGGGCGCTGAGCATACTGCCTACCAGATGTCATGGTCTATTTGGAATGACCGGCCCTGTCTCTCTCGCAATTTGCCTCGACTGTGGGATGCGATGCAATCGTGGAAAACGCTTGGGCCAACCAAGAAGAGGATTTCGCTGCGATATAGTCGACACTGGCTTACGTTCAACGCAGCGAAGGATTGGCTCGGCATATACGACAGTTGTCAGGAGGCGTTAAACCGCGATCCTCAAGACACCAAGATAAGGTTGGCATTCAGCCTTTCTGCAGCTAGCTTCAGCGGGGGCGATTACGCGGATATTGTCCCAGTTATTCTTATTTTTGCGACGGACAAGAGACTCCGTGGTCTTACACGCCCTTCGCCATCCCAGTATGAGTTTTCAGACGGCACGTATCCGGACCCTGCACGATTAGTGAATTTGATGTCTCGGTCTGCTCTTCCCCTGGAGCTAACCCCTGCGAAAACCATGGAAGTCCGAGAAAACGTCAGCAAGAAGGCTACTAGGAAGCAACGAATGCAAGAATACAACAATTCCATTAGCAAAATGGCGTCAGAGGCCGCAGAGTTGACAGTTGAATGGTGGCCCGAGGCATGGTGCAATCTTCCACACCAGTGGTTCAACACCGAAAGATACAGGGAAACTGTTGAGGCATATTTTCAATCGATTTCTCAAAATATTGACTTTAAGGAGCACATATGTTGCCTTCAGGCCATCGTAAACCATTACAGGCCCAGTACTCCCCCTGTCACACCTTACGTGTTTTCTCCCCAGTTCAGTGCAAGGCCAACAAAAGCCTCATCACCTTCGCTTCGAGAAGTCCTGATGTCTCGAGCCAACTTACCGAGGCCACCGACTCGCGAATGGCCTTTAACTGGCGGCGTCATACCTTCTACTGTGACGAAAGCGACTGAAAGCAACTCACAGTCAACCAGGGAAGATGGTCTCAATTCTCTGATTCAGGAGCTCCGACATTCTCGGGAGTCATTGTTACGGCTCTACGGAGATGACTTGAACAAGAGTTACGGTGACTTACTGGGGAAAGGGGCGTCTTTCCTCGTTCAGCGCCGCGTTCCTTCACAGGGGGCTTTACGCCAATATTGCGACTTGTGCTCTAAACAGAAGGATGCAATATTCTTCGAGCTCTCGGCTGCTCTAGCGCCATCTCAGAACCAGGAAGTTGTCATCAGCGTCTCGGGTCTTTGGCCTCGAATAACCCCACGATCCATCCTACGAGAGCTGTCTAGGGAACGCGTCGGCACGTTGACCGATCAATGGAAACATGCCATCACCCGCTACGCAATAGCGTTCCTCAAACATCAACAGTCTCAGCGTCTACTTGAGCTTTCATCGAGACGTCGGGACGAGGAACTTCTCCGGGAAGCGGAAACCGTTTGCGAGGATGTCGCCGCTGCTTGTTCTCCTGACTGGCTCCTGATACAGGTTAGCTGTTTGTCCGTGAAACTTACAGACACTGACAAGTGGCGTTGTTAGATCGACGCAAACTTTTTGGCGCGTCCGCTGCAACTGGCAATTGCACGCGAGATGATATCTCCCACCTGTCACCGAAGTGCATCGCTTCAGCTCAACATGGGAGAGGGAAAGTCATCCGTGATCGTACCTCTCGTCGCCGCAACTCTGGCCGACGGTTCTAACCTTGCGAGGATCGTCACGCTTAAGCCGCTGTCCAATCAAATGTACCAACTGCTCCTCAGCAGACTTTCTGATCTCGCCGACCGACGCATTTTCTATGTTCCGTTCTCGCGGAATCTGGAAATGAGCGCCTCCGTGGTCCAAAGTATCGGCACTCTCTACAGACGATGCGCCGCAGAGGGTGGTGTTCTTGTAGTCCAACCCGAACATTTACTCTCTCAGAAATTAATGTGCATCGATACTCTCCTAGCATCCCACGGCGACCGCAAGAAACTCTCCGTTGCTAACGAACTCCAAGCTCTGCAAGGTTGGCTAGCTAGAGTATCACGTGACGTACTCGACGAAAGCGACGAGATCCTTCATGTTCGATATCAATTAGTTTACACCGCAGGGGAGCAAATGCCCATTGAAGATCACCCAAATCGATGGTCTACGACGCAACAGGTCTTTAGCCGACTACGGGCACACGCCGCGCAGTTGCATGCCAGTTTTCCACAGATGTTTGAACTCGATCAGACTCAGAATGGCTTTCCGACGATGCGAATTCTCAATCAAGAGGTCTCTCGACAGATATCTTCGCTCATTGCTGACGACGCTCTTGGGGGCGCTATATCTACCCTTTCGCTTGCCGTTCTCTCGCCCTCAATTCGGGAGGCCACTCGCCGCTTCATAACCCAGAAAGACGTTTATGTTGAAGACCATCAATTGATCAGATCGCACTGTTCCGGAACTTCTTTATGGAGCGGAATACTCCTACTCCGCGGGCTCCTGGTTGATGGAGAAGGGATCCTCGGATACATATTGAAGGAACGCCGATGGAGAGTGGACTATGGTCTCGATCCAAGTAGGACATTGCTAGCTGTCCCATATCGCGCGAAGGTAAGCCCACTCAGCCTACCCGAAAAACATAGCTTAAGGTAAAGATAGGACGTGCCGAGCTTGAGAGCAGAGTTTGGTCACCCAGACGTGGCCATTGCGCTGACTTGCCTCAGTTATTACTATGGCGGTCTAACAAAGCCGCAAGTACTTCAATGCTTCGATTTGCTCACCAAGCTCGATAATCCCGACATGGAATACGACCAGTGGGTCGAGTTTGGGGAGGGCGTCCCCACTTCACTGCGACAAGTCAACGGGGTCAATGTAAACGATGATACGCAAGTCGACGAATACCTTGTTCCGCTATTCTCGAGGAATACGAGAGTCATCGATTTCTATCTGTCTCAAGTAGTCTTTCCTCGAGCGGCCAAGGAATTCCCGTCTAAACTTTCCACGTCGGCCTGGGACCTGGTGGAAGACAAGACAAATGTAACAACTGGTTTCAGCGGCACGAACGATAATCGGTATCTCTTGCCGACGTCGATAACTCAGGAAGATCCCGTCTCCCAGTTGAGCACCAATGCCCTCGTCTTGCAGTACCTTCTCCAGCCAGAAAACAATCACTACGAATGTACTGAAGGTATCAACGGCAAACGCGAATCTGCGAAAGCTTTTTTGCGGCGACTAATCGGACATAATCCCGAGATCCGAGTGTTATTGGACGTTGGAGCACAAATGTTGGAGCTGCAGAATGAGGAGTTGGCGCGACATTGGCTCTCCCTTAAACCCAATATCTCAGCTGCTATCTATTTCAATGAATCGGATCATCTCACCGTGCTCACCCAGGACGGAACAATCGAGCCACTCATCTCATCTCCGTTCAATCGGCAGCTCGACAAGTGTATCGTATACCTCGACGATGCGCATACACGAGGTACGGATTTGAAGCTTCCACGGGGAACGCGCGCAGCAGTCACGCTCGGGCCGAAGGTAACTAAAGATAGGCTACTACAAGGTGAGTCATCACGCGGATGAGAAAACTCAGGCTAAACGGATGTAGGGTGTATGCGAATGCGGCAGCTAGGGAAGGGGCAGTCGGTGATGTTTTTTGCTCCAGGTGAAGTCGACCGTCGGATTCGCGGGCTTATTCCAAGAGGTCCTGGGTCCGAGGAAGGAGTACGGGTGATCGACATCCTCCGCTGGGCCATGCACGAGACCTGTTGGGACATTGGGCACCATCTCCCGCACTGGGCGCAGCAAGGAGTCGACCATCACCGTCGGTTTTCAGCATACAAGCAGTACGATTCGACCGGGGACCTGGAAGTATTGAGGGATTCTTGGTTACGGCCCGAATCAAGGACTCTCGAAGAAATGTACGAACCGGTCCCAACGGCACAAGGCGCTGGGCTGGACCCCGGAATAAACAGCATTCCTTCTCTACGCGAACGGCTGGAATATCTTGGAGTGACACAGTTGACCGACGTGAGAATGGCAGAAGAGCAAGAACGGGAGGTCAATCACGAGGTTGAGCTGGAACGTCATGCGGAGCGTCCTCCAAGGGTTTACTCTGCAGAGCACATCGTCCGCGACGAGATCCGCAACTTCGTCAGTACTGGAATACTTGCAAAGCCTTCGACGTACATCATCCCGCTGTATACCCCAACTCAGATAGACAAGGCCTTGGATTCGATTTCGGAGTGGAGCCCGTCTCCACTTGCAACCACAGATTTTGCTATCACGACTACGGATTCCAGTATCACGGACCTGACAGACTATCTTCGTCCTGTCAATTGGATTTTATCAAGCGGACGGGCCGGGAAGAAAGTTGTTGCAATCGTTATTAGCCCCTATGAGGCGAACGAGCTACTCCCTGCCATACGCAAGAGCGGAAAAGTCAGACTCCACATTTACTCCCCACGAATCACCGCATCTATGCGGTCCTTCTCTGACCTCACGTTCTACACCATTCCGGAGTCTCCGGAGAAGAAATGGACACCCGCCGCACACCTCCGCACTGAGCTGGATCTATTTGCGGGACAGCTCTACTTCGACAATGTACAGGAGTACCGACGGCTGTGCATGTTACTTGCGCTACACATCGTACACTCAGGTGCAAAGCACATCGAGGTTGATGGGTTTGTACCTCCGGCATATCGTACCGTCCGTGGCCGGAGGTCGCCGCTCACCACCAGCGCGATAGCTACGTTCAAGAAGTTGACGGCGTTACGAAGGAAAGGAATGGGTTTCGGTGGGACAGATCTCGGTCGAGTTTTAGATGCTCGTCCCTTGAGCAGTGAGTTTGCATCGTGGGTCAAGAAAGAATGAGTGCTAGCGCTGTTGTCAATCAAGTTGACTCGATCATGTTACTGTAATATTGCGCCACACCTACGCGAGGGTCGAACCCATTTGTATTTCCTCACAAGTAGCTTGCATTTCCCGTTACAATAATATCGTTTACATACAAAAAGCTGGGGGAGCCCGGTCGATGTGGATACGGTATCAAAAAAAAACCACGTCGTGACTATGTGGTCGTGTTTGCCGATCTCGTAAATTTTGCTGCAACAAACCTTCTTTTTCCACGATGTAAAGTATGATCCGTTGTTGCACCGTTTCTAATGCCTCCCCGCGCGCTCTTGTTCCTCAAACGTTCTTGGCCAATGCCATTGTAGGAGGCATAAGCTCCCATCCGACACCCAACGGTGACCAACCTGTTTGTTTCCTATTCTTTTCGCTTGCTTCTATCACTGATTGTGCGCCGTAAATATTTTCCAAAGGCGCCTGTTGTGTTTTTTCCTCGTAACTTGCCTTCATATTGAAGTTCCTCTTTTCACCCAATCTCCGTATCGCACCAGAGCGTACTTGGGATCGGGTCATTGCATCTCTTGGTAAAGCCCAGCATTCTGGCACCCTATTTCGAGTTTTGAGGAATGGGACGTACCGCCAGTAGTTGACGTCGGCAACTGGGCAGGACTGGAGGTGGCAAGGAGCCACGTGCTCAGGTTCATCTTGAAGGACACTGGGTTCGGATTCAGCTTTTATTGGTGTGATAAAATGTTTTTCATTCGAAAAGTCATCCAGATCCCTATGCATGTTCTCCTGGTTGGCGGTCTACTTGTCACGGCCCCCTTCAAGGCGCTTGATACCGCACGATATCTCCACAAGCCTATTCGTATGCCTGTTTTGACCCTACGCTCGCATATTGATGCTTCCTGTGTAGTACTTCCAAGCGAAGAAAATGACGATCGCAGTCTTAGTTGCGGAGCACAAGTAGGACTATCGACGTGGGCATCTGAGTTATTTGTTAGGGCTACGTTTGGGTTTACTGACGTCGAACCCTCGTCAGTATTCGATTTTATTACTGTGCTTTTGGAGACGCTTCCCTTCGTCAGATTGATTTTCTCAGCATCGGGACCGTGATGTGGGCACATGGTATGTGAAAGACGTGACACTTTTTTGATTAATCGGCGCTGACAACGACTTAGATCTCGAGAAAAGGCAGCATTGTTTCTCAGAGAAGAAGAGAAAGAGTTCTTGATCTTGAACGCAGACATTCTGTTCACACTTCTCGTCTGTACAACAGATTTGGATAAGGTCGATGTGGGCTCTCGCGCCTTTTAAAAAATTATCTTTGGCTTTGTTTGCAAATTAATCACTAGCTGACTCCGGTAAACTCAAGGTCCCCGATGGACACCATGTTGTATTATGGCGCAACCGGGTGCACGACCCATTTTTGGTTACGACATGAAGAATTACGGAATTGTCAGCGGCTCCGGAAGATCGAACTATGGTGTACCCAACGATGAAGTACTGTAGTGGGAAAATAACATTACACGACATGAGCTGATGTGCCATCTACATTCTTGGATTGATATTGACGAACAGTTCTACTTGACTTGGATCCATTTTCGTTGTTGGTATCGCATTGAGACGTCTAGAAACACCTCTTAGATTTGCTATCGGCACGTTGCCCCTGAGTCTACGCCGGCGCTCTCTTCGCACCACCTAATGCAAATCTGTAGATTGTTCCACTCACAATAAGTGGTGCAGGGGGGTTGATCTTCTCAGATTTAAGTAGTTTGGGTTTACTTACCAGATATATGGCCTCTCATTTGCGGTCCCCACGATCTGATCGCCATGTACTGCCATGGCTGAACAAAATTGTGCTAGCAGTCGCAAGGGCAGTCGAGACACGTGACATGCATTGACCGTTGGGGAACACAAAATATGATAGGAAGAAATTTCAACAGTACATAGGGGTTTCCCGGGGGCTTCGCTGGTTTCGTCCAAGTTTCGTCAATTCGACAGGTTTTGTGGATTTTGCGCCATTGGATTGGGTCAGGCACGTTACTTCTGCGCTGTTGCTCCGACTCGGAGTCGTCTCGGAGAGTCGGAGTCTCCACTAGCAAGCAGCACTTGAAGCTGAAGAAGTTGAGCGCTTGACTACCCCATGTATCTGGTACCCATAGTGCTATAATCCTATGTCCATCTTGTTACTTACTGATATATGCGCTCTGCGCCCTTAGTTTTCTATGTACGCCAATCCGCCGACCACTTGCTGAGCAGTGGCCTGCACTGTCAGGCTCTCGCTTCAGCATGGGTTTTGTTCTACAGATCAGCGCTCATTGACGCTGCATAAGATACAATGACCCTTCGAGTTCGCTTCCAGTGACGTCGCGCCGTACGTGAATTCGCTTCACGTCTGGCCCCTCGTCTTACACTGTCCGGGTACTGTCCCCCGTTACTTTTTCTGGACCGTAAAACATCCCTACTTTGACCCGAAACTTACAACGCAGACTATTGTGACTTGACTGGATCCTTTAATGACGCCTCAAAACCACTACATGCAGTGGGCTATTGAACATAACGGACGAATGACTCACAGTCTACTATCGGCGTTTCTACCATCGGCGTTCAAGTTGGAAGACATGAAAACACCATGGTTCTAGATCATTGCAGTGACGCTCATTGTTGATCCCTTCCCGTAAATATTTCCGTAACGCCTAGCGCCTACTGATCAGGTGCGCGATTTGTGCCTTTCTTATTTACAGCCTCCATTCCTCGGATCAACGATCCTTCTCGAGCCACATTGACCGTCCCTCCCAACGAAATGAGCCTACCTATAACTGACATCCATTCTGACATCTTACTCTCTGTTATTGAACATGTCTTTCTACCCCCAAAGCTTCCTCAAGAAGCACCAACAGAGGAAGCTGAACTCGAGATCAATGTGGCCTTGTGCCACATCCTCATACAAGCCGCTCGAACCTTCTCCCAAGGCCTCCCACCCCTTCGACAGTCGTTATGGGTTAGGATGATAAAAATGATGGGGTCCATCTACCAGACTGCGAGTGCCCCTCTGGTGGAAGCGGAACTCGTAGGCGCCTTATCAGGGCTTGTGATGGGAGGTGCGCTCAGATTTCCATGTGCCATTGTGTCGTCCTTGACCTTCACTTCAGATGTTTTCGTTATACATGTTCGGGCTCAGAATGCCGCTGTCCTCGTTCGCGTGCTTGTCGACCACGTTCGATTCGAGATGTTCGAAGTTTCTCCGCAAGCTAGCGTCGTTACGTCCAACAACGGAAAGTTGCTCTGCTCCTATCCCGGACCTGCAGTCCAGGTCTCCACCGAGGTCTTTTCCAATGGATCTTTTCTTCAAGAACTTGCCTCCTTTCTCATTCAGATGGATACCGACCTGTTGGATTCCACTGCAACAACAGCCAAGGCGGGATCCACGGTACGCGAAGTTCGTGAGAGCGCCCACCCAAGATATATAACCGAACTCTTAGTGGGAATTCTCAGAGGTTTCGGTCAACCAGCCTCTGTAGATCGTATCACCAAACGGATAGCAGATGAAGTTCTTTGGAAAGACGCCTACAAACCTTGGCGCCGATCGCCGTTATGGCTAGTCATCAGGGTGGCCCTTCAAACGTCTCTGGACATCAACATGTACAAATCATTTATGCTCGTTTTCCACGCGTACATCCTTAATATCTGCACACAAAGGGGCTATCCGAGTGAAACGCTCCACATAATGAGGATCAAGATGGCGCGACGTCTCTCAAAACTGGGCCCCGCTGTTTCGGATGACATATATCAAGCTGTGTACTACGCTGCAAGGAATGCGGAGACACTTCTTCAGAAACGGTGGTCGAATTTTCAGAAGAGCCAATCGGTTTCGCTGGCGTGGCACCCCTCGGCGCTAGACGTTATCAACGATGCCGTAATCACCCTCAATAAATCGCGCCCTTACCTCATGAAAGCACTTCACTCGACGTTTCCCGACTGCTCGCCGAAGTCTTTTTGCCCATCTCATCGGCCGCGACTCGCAAATACGTCAGACTTTAGTCTCTTTTTGGGCCGACTTATTATTACTGCGGCAGCTGTCGCGGAAGACAAGCGCACTGCTCTCGCCGACTTCGAGTTGTCCGTCGAAAGATATCTGGATGATTGGGTCGGTGCCTCTCTGCACGATGAATATGCCCCGGATGTGATCGCGTCCTGCATCGAACAGTATTTCGACGTCGCGAAAGACATCTACGGTACTGATCCCGAGGACAACTCAGTTATGATATTGACAATCATGGATCTTTGGATGGCTCTCGACAAGTTGACTACCCAGCAATGCCCTCTCCTGACATCTTATTCGCCGGAAGTTCCTCAAGACTTCCTTCATCCCCTACTCCTTCATCGCTCCGGCTCCCTGCGACGTGCCACGTTTATTGAAGAGTATATTTTACAGCGACATCAGGACGCTTCCTGCAAGACGTCCATCTTCTCGGACAAGGACATCGAATCGTCGTTCGCCGTGCAGTATTTCCGTACTTCTCGGAGGTTACAAGCAACTCGAAGTACGAAATCACCCAACATGCTTGGGAAGAGCGAAACCGGAAGCGTGCTGAACTCGACGCATTGAACAGGCAGTGGCAAACGCTCAAGGATGAGGCCTCAAATATGGACCACACTTACTTTTGAGAATGTTAACGGGACCTTGACTCATCGGAATAAACAGTGTCAAAAATGTCAACTGGAAAAAAGGGCCAATAGGTTGAAGATCGATGTCCACGAATGGCCACTTCCCCAGGCAACGGCGCAAGCACAACTGGTAGTATTCGAGGTGGCTCCACCACGTGCAGTTTTCCGCATGGCGTGAGATAACCTCCAAGATCCTCCTCGACATCGGCACGGCAAATGCTTTTGACAAAGCCGACCAACCAAAGCTCCTCTTAGATGTCTACTCTGGTCTGAATCGTTGGGCAGTGCGTCACTCATACCACCGAATCACAATCGGATCCACCACGAAATCGTTCCGCGACCAAACGCATTACAAGAAGGTCAGATTCCTGCCGACGATTCTCACGTTTTTCTCAATAACGGGCTATCTTTCAAATTGTATGACCGCAAGGCCAAATCATGGGCTGCGCGGCCATTTCTTGAATCTACTATCGCAAACTTCTGCACACCTCCTATCCCCGTGTCATCTCCGTACGGAAAGATCCATTCCTTTGTCTGCGGGACGCACCACTACTTCAAATGAGGTAATCGCCGGTCAAGCCGACTGCCCCCCGGAGCTGACCCCTCATGAGTACCTGGCATTTTCTGGGTTACGCAGTGGGCCGCGCC
This sequence comes from Lactarius indigo, assembly GCA_025766275.1. Classification (NCBI taxonomy): domain Eukaryota; kingdom Fungi; phylum Basidiomycota; class Agaricomycetes; order Russulales; family Russulaceae; genus Lactarius; species Lactarius indigo. The sequence continues at coordinate 2,313,533 of JAFKAC010000008.1, forward strand.
TGCAATGGCTGAACGTAGCAAGGGAAGCTGCCATCGCCGTCGCTCTCATTTCGCCGCGAGGAGGTACATACGCTTATCACTCAAGCAGCTTGGCAGCTTGGCCCACTTTCAGATGGTGTACGCGAGTGGCACACCGAACTTGAGATTTCCAGGCTTCGGATGGACGCTCCTAGACGAGCTAGGAGAGCCTACTCGGAAGGATAGAGGCGAACTGGCTGGAGGAAGTCACCGTCAGGACTATTGGTACGTTTAAACTATAATCTTCGCTACATGTTTTAGTTCAACGATTCGAAGCTCTTATTACCAGCCGCCTCCTATCATCTACTGGCGATCCCGATATTCGTCAAAGGGCGTATGAATTGCTCCAGTGGGCACGGAGCGTGGCGTACAGGTGGATTAACTGAGCTTAGTTCGAAGCTAGACTAGGACCGAAGACGAAATGTCGCGCACGAGCTTGCGTCGACGACTCTGCACACTGGCCGCGACGTGTTTCTCTACTTATGATGTTTGCCTGGAACACGTCCCTTGGGTGCTTGCGAGCGACGACGATATCGCCATAGCTGTACATTGCGCAGTAATTGTACATGACAACACCCCCTCGATTCTCGAAGACGACGAATCTCGTTATCTGATTCGGCTCCTCAACCGACATCGTCGTCTCCTTCACTTTCTCGAACCATCTCTCCGCGAATGCGTACAGTGCGACCCATCGAGCTTCGATCAGGGCCTCGCAAGTTTATGGCCTATGTTCCGCCGGCAGATCTCTTCGAATTGGCACGCGCTTCCAAGTCCCAACTCACGGTGGATTTCCTGTATCGTAGAAGGTGGACAGGAGGTTCACTATAATCTATTGACCGGGCAATTGTTGATTGGTGGGAAAGCCCCTTGGAAGACTGCCGCGAAGATATTATCGAACATTCAACGTATGCAAGCGTCCCTAGGACCCGTGAGCTGTTTCAGTTATTCTAGGATTGCACGTTTATTCACTCGTAATCTTTTCAGCGGATTCTCGACGTGGTACCTGCTGACATCCCTGGAATGGAATTTATGACTCGATCGAATGTCTCCGGTTATCAGGTATGTTGTGGTCGTTGACATCTTTGGGCAGCGGCTAATGCGAGCGAGCGAAGATATTCTTTACGCTGCGTGATGGAGACCTAAATCTGCAGGCTCGTCGACAGGAAGATGCTCGACTCCTGCAGTTATATTCCACGCGCAGTATTCGTCGGCGACTTCCCGAAGGCTCTCGTGGACGACTATGTACACTGGCTCGACCTCACCACCGGAGAAGTCGAATTCCGCCCAGTTGAATCCCCTTGGACTCCAGATCCGTCCAATTGGCGACTCGTTATCCATACAGATGGTGCCCCGTCCCTGTTCCGTAAGATTCCTGGAGATGGTGCCGCTCCAGTAGATCTGATCGATATTCGTTCCACCACATTTGAAATGATATCCGGCTTACTTTCTCCACTCGAATCACCGGAGCACATTATCATCACGTGCACGAATGACGCCTTAGAGGTATCCCTGAGTCGACTGCATCTCGTATTCTTCGTCAATGAAACCTCAGAAATTGAAGTGCCGAAGCATGCCAGGCTACGTCATCGATGAATCTCAGTCTTGCGGCACAATGTTTGGACTCAAAAATCAACTTGTCTTGCGCCCAAGCCGCGGGTCTTCGGAGATTCCACGACGGGTGATTATTCCACAGGGAGATATCGAGTTTGGGTTGGATGGCGACTTCGCAAGTGTCTCCATTCAAGACGGGAACGGGGCGGCATGTCCACTGGCACGAGTACGTGATCGACACGGATCTAGGACGTCTCACCGGAAACGTGAGCCTACACAGCAAGCTGTACCAATGTTATTTGCATGCGCTTACGAGCCATTGCCTCCCCTGATCCCATTACTCGGTACACACTGGGACTGAAGAATCCCTCACCATGCTGCAAAGTGCCACGTTTCTGTCGTTTCAGAGACTAGGCAACGATGATGCAATGCTCTTGGACCTGATCAGCGACTTGACGCCAATCAGAGTGTACTATCCATCACACCTACAGTCGATGGTTACGGTGAAGTGGAACAAACTTCCCGTTCTTTCACAGCACCACGACTTTCACCCAGCCGTGCTTTCTATTCTCGATCACGCACATGCAATAGAGGCACTCTATGACAAACCCGTCGTCTTTGTGATTCCTCGTCGAGAAGCGACCTTGCTAAATCGGACAGCCGCTCGTAACAAGGTGTATTACCCACAAGAGTTACAAAGCTTAAGACACTCGCCTTCCTCAATTTCAGACGACGTCGTATACAAGTCAAGAGACATAGCAGATGGGCGAGGAGCTGAGCATGTTGCCTACCAGACGTCATGGTCGGTTTGGAACGATCGGCCCCATCTTCTTCGCGAAACCCCTCAGCTGTGGGATACGATGCAATCGTGGAAATCACTTGGCCCAGCCGAGAAGGATATTTCCTTGCGATATAGTCGATACTGGCTTACTTTCAACGCCATGAAGGACTGGCTTGGTCTATACGACATTTGTCAGGAAGCGTTAAACCGCGATCCTCAAGACACCAAGATCAAGTTGGCGTTCAGCCTTTCCGCAGCTAGCTTCAGCGGGACCGATTACGCGGATATCATACCGCTTATTCAAATTTTTGCCACGGACACGAGACTCCGCGGTCTTACACGCCCTTCACCACCTCACTATGATTTTTCAGACGGCACGCATCCAGACCGTGCACGATTAGTGAATCTGATGTCTCGGTCTGCTCTTCCCCTGGAGCGAACCCCTGCACAAACTATGGAGGTCCCAGCAACCGCCAGCAAGAAGGCCGCTAAGAAGCAACGAATGCAGGAGTACAATAAGTCTATTAGCGAAATAGCGTCAGAGGCTGCACAGTCAACCCTTGAATGGTGGCCCGATGTATGGTGCGATGTTCCACATCAATGGTTCGACACCCAAAGATGCGGGGAAACTAGTTGAGGCTTACCTACGATCGATTTCCCGGAATATCAACTTGGAGGTGCATATAGATTGTCTTCAAGAGATCATAGACCTTTACGGGACCAGTACTCCCCCTGTCGCACCCTACACGTTTTCTCCCCAGTTTAGTGCAAGGTCCCCAACAACAACATCTCCTTCGCTTCGAGAAGTACTGATGTCCCGAGCCAACTTCCTACGACCACCGACGCGTGAACAGCCTTCGAACACCGACGCTATACCTTCTACTGTGACGATAGCGACCAAACGTACCCTACCATCGATCAGGGGAGATGTTCTTAGTTCTCTTATTCAAGAGCTCCGACGTTCCTCGGTGTCGCTTTTACGGCTCTATGGAGAAGACCTGGACAAGAGTTACGGTGACTTAATGGGAAGAGGAGCTCCTTCCCCCGTTCGGCGTGGCGTTCCCACCTCAGGAGGCTTTACTCCAGTATCGCGACTTATGCTCTAAAAAGAAGGATGCAATATTTTCAGAGCTCTCAGCTGCTCTAGCGCCATCTCAGAAACAGGAATTTGTCGTTAGGCGTCTCGGGTCTTTGGCCTCGAATAACCCCACGGTCCATCCTACGAGAGCTGTGCAGGGATCGCGTCTACACGCTGACCGACCAGTGGAAACATGCCATCACTCGCTATGCAGTAGCGTTCCTCAAATATCAACAGTCTCAGCGTCTGCTTGAGCTTTCATCGAGACGCCGGGAGGAGGAGCTCCTCCGGGAAGCCGAAACCGTTTGCGAGGATGTAGCCGCGGCTTGTTCTCCTGACTGGCTTCTGATACAGGTCAGTCACCTTACCTGCGAAACTTACAGACACTAACAAGCAACGCCGCTAGATCGACGCGAACATTTTGGCGCGTCCGCTGCAACTGGCAATTGCACGCGAGATGATATCTCCCACCTGTCAGCCGAAGTGCATCGCTTCAGCTCAACATGGGAGAGGGAAAGTCGTCCGTGATCGTACCTCTCGTCGCCGCAACTCTGGCCGACGGTTCCAACCTTGCGAGGATCGTGACGCTCAAACCCCTGTCCAATCAAATGTACCAACTGCTCCTCAGCAGACTTTCTGATCTCGCCGACCGACGCATTTTCTATGTTCCAGTTCTCGCGGAATCTGGAAATGAGTCGCCTCTGTGGTCCAAAGTATCGGCACTCTCTACAGACGATGCGCCGCAGAGGGTGGTGTTCTTGTCGTCCAACCCGAACACTTACTATCTCAGAAACTGAATGTGCATCGATACTCTCCTAACATCCCATGGAGACCACGAGAAACGCTCCGTTGCTAACGAACTCAAAGCTCTGCAAGGTTGGCTAGCTAGAGTATCACGTGACGTACTCGACGAAAGCGACGAGATCCTTCACGTTCGGTATCAATTAGTCTACACTGCGGGCGAGCAAATGCCGGTCGAAGATCACCCAAATCGATGGTCCACGACACAACAAGTATTCAGTCGGTTACGGGCACACGCCGCGCAGTTGCATGCCAGGTTTTCCACAGATGTTTGAACTCGATCAGACTCAGAATGGCTTTCCGACGATGCGAATCCTCAATCAAGAGGTCTCTCGACAGATCTCTTCACTCATTGCCGACGATGCTCTTGGAGGCGCTTTATCCACTCTCTCACTGGCCGTTCTCTCTCCGCCGATTCGAGAAGCCACTCGTCGTTTCATAACCCAGAAGAGAGTTTCCGTCGAGGACAATCAGTTGATCAAATCGCACTGCTCCAGGACTTCTTTATGGAGCGGAATACTCCTACTCCGCGGGCTCCTGGTTGATGGAGAAGGGATCCTCGGGTACATATTGAAGGAACGCCGATGGAGAGTGGACTATGGTCTCGATCCAAGTAGGACATTGCTAGCTGTCCCTTATCGTGCAAAGGTAAGCATACCCACTAGACTACCCAAGGAATAGATCTTAAGGTAAAGATAGGACGTGCCGAGCTTGAGAGCAGAGTTTGGTCACCCGGATGTGGCCATTGCGCTGACTTGCCTCAGTTATTACTATGGTGGACTAACAAAGCCGCAAGTACTTCAAGTGCTTCGATTTGCTCACCAAGCTCGATAATCCCGACATGGAATACGATCAGTGGGTCGAGTTCGGGGAGCGCGTCCCCACTTCACTGCGACAAGTCAACGGGGTCAATGTGAACGATGATACGCAAGTCGACGAATACCTTGTTCCGCTATTCTCGAGGAATACGAGAGTCATCGATTTCTATCTGTCTCAAGTAGTATTTCCTCGAGCGGCCAAGGAATTCCCGTCTAAACTTTCCACGTCGGCCTGGGACCTGGTAGAAGACAAGACCAATGTGACAACCGGTTTCAGCGGCACGAACGATAATCGGTATCTCTTGCCGACGTCGATAACTCAGGAAGATCCCGTCTCCCAGTTGAGCACCAATGCACTCGTCTTAGCAGTACCTTCTCCAGCCAGAAAACAATCACTACGAATGTACTGAAGGTATCAACGGCGAACATGAGTCTGCAGAGGCTTTCCTGCGGCGACTAATCAAACACGAACCCGAGATCCGAGTGTTATTGGACGTTGGAGCGCAAATGTTAGAGTTTCAGAATGAGGAGTTGGCGCGACATTGGCTCTCCCTTAAACCCCATATCTCAGCAGCTATCTATTTCAATGAATCGGATCATCTCACCGTGCTCACCCAGGACGGAACAATCGAGCCACTTATCTCATCTCCGTTCAATCGACAGCTCGACAAGTGCATCGTATACCTTGATGATGCGCATACACGAGGTACAGGATTTGAAGCTCCCTCGAGGATCGCGCGCAGCAGTCACGCTCGGGCCGAAGGTAACTAAAGATAGACTTCTACAAGGTGAGTAGTCATGCGGATGAGAAGGGCATAGGCTAAACGGATGTAGGGTGTATGCGGAATGCGGCAGCTAGGAAAGGGGCAGTCGGTGATGTTCTTTGCGCCTGGTGAAGTCGACCGTCGGATTCGTGGGCTTATTCCAAGAGGGCAGGGGTCCTGAGGAAGGAGTACGGGTGATCGACATCCTTCGTTGGGCCATGCACGAGACCTGTTGGGACATTGGGCACCATCTTCCGCACTGGGCGCAGCAAGGAGTCGACCATCACCGTCGGTTTTCAGCATACAAGCAGTACGATTCGACTGGGGACCTGGAAGTATTGAGGGATTCTTGGTTACGGCCCGAATCAAGGACTCTCGAAGAAATGTACGAACCGGTTCCAACGGCACAAGGCGCTGGGCTGGGCCCTGGCATAAACAGCATTTCGTCTCTACGCGAACGGCTGGAACATCTTGGAGTAACTCAGCTGACCGACGTGAGAATGGCAGAAGAGCAAGAGCGGGAGGTCAATCACGAGGTTGAGCTGGAACGTCATGCGGAGCGTCCTCCAAGGGTTTATCCTGCAGAGCACATCGTCCGCGACGAGATCCGCAACTTCGTCAGTACTGGAATACTTGCCGACCCCTCGACTTCCATCATCCCACTGTTCACCCCGACTGAGATCGACGAGGTTTTGGATTCGACGGGATTATGGTCCCCATCCCCTCTTGCGACCACAGACTTTGCCATCACCACCACCGACTCCAGTATCACAGACTTGACAGACTACCTCCGCCCCGTCAATTGGATTCTATCAAGCGGATTTGGGAAGAAGAGTGTTGTGATCGTCATTAGCCCTTATGAAGCGAATGAACTACTTCCTATCATACGGGAGAGTGGAAAGGTCCGACTCCATATTTACGCACCACGAGTCACTGCCTCTATGCGGTCCTTCTCGGACCTCACGTTCTACACCATCCCCGAGCCTTTGGAGGAAAACCAATGGACAGCTGCCGCACACCTCCGAACTGAGCTGGATTTATTTGCGGGACAACTCTACTTTGATGGCGTACAGGAGTACCGACGGCTGTGCAAGTTACTTGCGCTACACATCGTGCATCCAGGCGCAAAGCACATCGAGGTTGATGGGTTTGTACCTCCGGCATATCGTACCGACCAGAGCCAGAATTCGCCGCTTACCATCAGCGCGATAGCCACGTTCAAGAGGCTGACGGCGTTACGAAGGAAGGGAATGGGTTTCGGTGGGACAGATCTCGGTCGAGTTTTAGATGCTCGTCCCTTGAGCAGTGAGTTTGCATCGTGGGTCAAGACGGAATGAGAGCCGTCGCAACAATTTCGCGTCGTACGAAGTGTGAGGTGGCTCTGTCAGCTTTCCCACGGTCACCCTCAGTTAGAGCGTAACATATACTGTACAACTTGTAGAATGTAGTCGGTAGCTTTCCCTCACCTTGGGGTTTGATGTACCCGTACTATACATACGTACATAGGCTTCAATTCAATTCAATTCAATTTTTTGCTCCAGCATTCTGAGTCACCGCCCGCAGTCATACATTCACACGTGCACAAGTAGATCCATGCTGTAATAAAAAAACCAAGGAGGGGCTTGGTACCCGTAGTAGTTGTACAAACCCTTTTGCGTCGTTTGCCGTGACAGAGTGGGCAGCCTCCCAGAACGTGCCGTTGATGTTACCATTGTCAGTCTCGAGATCCGCATTGACACGAGCACGATTTGCGCGTAGCCAGGCCTTGATGGATGAGAATGCCGATTTAATCGGGTTGAAGTCAGGCAAATACGCAGGAAGGTAATAAGGCGTGCACCATGTCCCTCGACCAGTTCTCGAATTCTATCCACCTTGTGAATGGCCGCATTGTCGACAACGAGGACCGAGTTGGGCATCGGCTATTTGTTCATGCGCGGGAGGAGGCCTTCAACAAAGAGTGTCACTAGTAATGGCGTTCTCAGAAAGAACTCGTATCGGGCAGCGCACTCACCACAAAGGGATCGTGCATCGGCCTCCTCAGCGTGAGCCGATTGAAATGGCTCTCATCAGTAAAAACGAGTTGTTCTGGGCGGAAAATGGGTAGTGATAAAGCTCATGTACTCATCACGGTCTTGCTTGTTACACTTAAGAGTACGGCGAGTGATCTGTTGTTGACGTTAGAAGAAGCCGAGGGACCAAAAAGATGAAAATGTACCATCTTCATTGTGTATCCCTCCCTTTGGAGGGAACGCAAGATCATTGGAAGCGATACCTCAGTCCTGCGTGCTTCTTGAAGCTCCACCTGCAGCTCCATGAGTGATATGTCGGGCTGGCGGTCAACGACGTCGTGGAAGAACTGCGACAGTGAGACAACATCCATGAGCAATATATTGGACATACCTTTACTCGAATCGCAGTGAGCACGCACGGCTTGACCATTGTCGATTGGCGGTGGGGAAGGCACTCCCGTCTGGCGATGTGTTTTGCAGAACCTCTTGAACGACCGTATACTGATCCCAATCTGAGTCACACAGTCCTTAAAGGGACATCGATAAGGCCAAGTCCTTAATTAACATCATTGGAGTACTGGCGGATCATTGTTGAAGGTTTTGGAGGGGGTGATAGAAGGGCACGCTGACCTCGTATTCCATGACCCCAATTCTGTATGACGCCCAATTTCTCAGAATTTCCCCGTTGACTTGACTACGAACGTGACTATGAACGCCGCTCTTGAATAGCTTGAATATTGAATGTGGTCGTGTTTGCCGATGGCAACAATGATACCGTAATTCGGCGGTTGTAAATTTTACTGAAACCAACCGTACCTTTTCTATGGAGCATGATGCACGATCCGTTGTTGCACCATTTCTCATCCCATTGTCGTTCTCGTTCTCCAAACGTTCTCGGTCGATACCGTGCTAGGTAACGAGCTCCCATTCGACACCAACGGTGAGTTTCCTCTTCTTTTCGCTTGCTTCTATCACTCATCGTATGCCGTACTATATCTCTTCCAAGGGCACCTGTTGTGGTTTTTCCTCGTCACTTGCCTTCGTATTGAAGTTCCTCATTTCACCCAATCTCTTTCTCGCACCAGAGCGTGCTTGGGACCAGACCACTGTGTCGCGTGGTAAAGGTCCAACATTATGGGCCAGTAGTTGATGTCGAGCGTGGGCAGGACTGGAGGGGGTGAGGAGCCACGTGTTCAGGTTCGTCTTCAAGAATAGTGAGTTCAGATTCAGCTTTCATTTTGTTCCGGCGGTGTATAAATACATTTTCACCCGAAAGGTCATCCTGATTCCAATGCATGTTCTCCCGGTTGTTGGCCTATTTGTCATGGCCGTCGTCTTCAAGGCACTTGGTACCTCCCGATATCTCCAAAGCACGTTTTTTTTTTTGTTCACCCCTCTGAGCCCTACTCCCGCATATTGACTTTTCCCGTGTAGTACTTCCAAACGAGGAAATGACGAAGGAGCAGATCATGGTCTCCATTGAGTGGGATTGATGACGTGATTATCTAATATTTTTATTTTTTGGTTCGGGCGACGTTTAGGTCAACTAACATCGAATTCTCATCAGTATTCGGTTTTTTCTGCTGCACTTTTGGAGGCGCTTCCCTCTGTCGAATTAATCTTCTCGGCGTCTAACAAGGTCGGAAACCGCGATGTGGACCCAAGACAAGCATATGACACGACATTCACCAGATGAATCAGTGCTAACAGTGAGTCGACTCGGCCGCCTTAGATCTCGAGAAGAGGAAGCATTGATTTTCGGAGAGAAGAGTCCTCGATTTTCAAGGATTTTAGACGCACATGTTCTGTTCGCCCCTTCTCGGCCATACGACAGATGAGGGCACTGAGGACTGGCGCTCTTTTTTTGTTTTTGACTTTGGTTGCGAGTTAAGCTAACATTTTACCTAGACTGAGTCCCGTCTACCAACCTGCCCCGACGCGGATGGATGCTCCCAACGCAACGCACAAGGTTCACCCGCTCTCTAACAAGCAGTCAGCGGCTTCCACGTCGAATAAACTGTCCGCTTCCGCCCGGTTACAGCCGTCTTCAACCCGAATCATACCTACGGTGGGGACCAGCACATCCGTAACCACATTACCAGCCACTGCCCGCTCTACCGCTCCCAAAGAGCTATTTTCATACCCATATTCCCGCCTCTCCGAAAGTCATCCACCCACAAGAACCCAGGCTTGCAAATTCCTCGGTTACTCGCAACTAGAGCAACCAGAGCAACCAAACACTCCGTTCAAAGACCTTCGTCTTGGCTAGACTGACTAGCCGCTGACCCGGGAGGAGGCTACATGAACGCCGAACCCTCCCTATCTCGTTTATTACGGTACATTACCGCTAGCCCCAAGGCCTTAAATCTCGTAACCGATCCACCTCAGCTGTTTTTCACTTTCAGTCTGACCCTCACTGTACCGCTCTACGCTGGACCCTCGAATGCCTGTATGTACGTACACGCGACCAGCTTGTGTCTGTTCGAGATATAAGCGGATTCAAGAGAAAAAAAATAATGTGGTAGACTTAAGGTTCTTGAAGGACTTCATGGCCAATGCAGAGTGCACGCCGATTTTTGTAGCGAGAGAAATATAGCGATCAATCCATTACAGGTCCGATATGGGTCCGATAACTTCCGCTTTCGATTTGGGCCCTTTTCAGGCGCAGCGCGTCTCGGACGCCCCAGCCTAAGGGATGCGACATCCAATATTCATGCCAGTGCCACGTCCCCTCTTTTTCACTGTGAGAGGAACATTCGTTCCTCGTGACTTTCGTGATATTTGAAGACTCCCACCTCGACCTAAGAAATCACGAGGCGACAATTGCAACCTGACTGGATCCTTTACTCGGTTGGAAATAACGGATTAGTTCACTAGTGGCACGAAAGACATGAAAGACGCGATTGTCCGGAGCTTTGTTGCTCGTTGCCAACCTTTCCCGTCATGTTTCCAATTTTCCTGGTAACGCTTGGCGCCTACTAGTCATGTGCATAATTTGCGCCCTTTCTCGTTTACGGCGTGGCGCTTATGGTGGCGAGAACAAGGTTGCCGTTAGTAAAGGGTCTTCTATTGTTGCATTCACTCTCCCTCTCTCTCAACGAAATGTCCATATCTGTTTTTGATTCCAAGATCTTGCTCTCAGTTGTTGAGCACGTGTTTTCTCCCCCCCAAGCTTCCCCAACAAGCCCCGACAGAGAAAGCTGAACGCGAGACCAATGTGGCATTGTGCTACATCCTCGAAGGAGCTGCTCGAATTTTCTCCAGGACCTCTCACCTCATCAGCAATCGCTATGGGCGCGGATGGTAAAAATGATGGAATCTATCCACCAGATTGCGAGGACCCAAGTGGTACTAGAGGCGGAACTTGCAAATGCCTTATCAGATCTTGCTGTCGGAGGTGAGCCCGGGTTGCCACCCACGGCGTGTTGTACCTTCGTTTACCTTCACTTTCAGATGTTTTCGTTATGCATATCCGAGCTCAGAATGCCGCTGTCATCGTTCGCATACTCATTGATCATGTTCGGTTCGAGATCTTCGAAGTCTCCCCACCAGCCAGCAACATTATGTCGACCAACGGAAGCTTCTTTGCTCCTATCCCGGTCCCTCTATCCAGATCTCCTCCGATATATTTTCGAAAAAATGTTTTCTTCAAGAACTCGCTTCCTTTCTCATCCAAATGGATGTTGATGTTGGATTCCACGCGACCGCAGCCAAGGCCGGGTCCACCGTACGCGAAGTTCGCGAGAGTGCTCACCCAAGATATATATCCGAACTATTAGTGGGGATTCTAAGAGGATTTGGTCAGCCGGCCTCTGTGAATCGTATCACGAAGCGGATAGGAGATGAAGTTCTTTGGAAAGACGCTTACAAGCCATGGCGCCGATCGCCGCTCTGGCTCGTTGTCAGGGTGGCACTTCAAACTTCCCTAGACCGCGACATGTACAAAACCTTTATTCTCTTTTTTCATGCACACCTCCTCCAAATCTGCGTCCAAAGGGGTATTCCAAGCGAAACTCTGCACTTAATGAGGGTCAAGATGGCGCGACGTCTCTCAAAGCTGGGTCCCACGTTTCGAAAGATGTCTATCAAGCTGTGTACGGCGCAGCGAACGAGACGGAGACTCTTCTTCAGAACCGGTGGTCGAGTTTTCAGGAGAGCCAGTCTGTTTCTCCGATGTGGCACCCGAGAAACTGGACTACGAACGAGATACCGCAATTACTCTCAATAATTCGCGTTCTTACCTCATAAATGCACTGTACCCGACATCGCACAGCTACGCGCAGGAGCAATTTATCCTTCTCATCCACTACGTCTTGTTGGCACAGTCGACTTCAGTCATTTTTCAGATGGCCGACTCACAGCGGCCGTTGCAATAGACAAGCGCACTGCTCTCGCGGACTTCGAATTGTCCGTTGAGAGACACCTGGATTCCTGGGTCAGTTCGCATCAACTCGACAACAATGCTCCGGATGTGATTGCGTCCTGCGTCGAGCAGTATTACTTCAGCGCGAGGGGTATCTACAATGCCTATCCCGAGGATAACTCGGTTATGATTTTGACCATCACGGATCTTTGGATGGCTTTGGATAAGCTGACGACCCAACAGTGTCCTCTCCTATCATCTTATTCACCGGAAATTCCCAGGATTTCCTTCATCCCCTACTCCTTCATCGGTCCGGTTCCCTGCGACGTGCCATGCTCATTGAAGAGTATATTTCACAGCGGCATCAAGGCGCTTCCTGTGCGACGTCCATATTCTCGGACACGGCTACCGAATCGTCCTTCGCCGTACAATACTTCCGTAATTCTCCGGAGCTGCAAGAACTTTATGACGATATCGGTCGATATGCTAGGCAACAATGGAGGAAAAGCGTGCCGAACTTGATGACCTGAACGAGAAGTGGGAGCTGCTTACGGATGCAGCCTCAATGATGGATCACGATTACACCGAGGATTATGAAGGAAACCTAGTCCATGGTCGTTGCGAAAAGTGTCGAATGAACTACGAGGCTAGGATGCTGAAGATTGATGTCTTCGAATGGCCACTACCACAGGCGATGACGAAGGCACAATCAGTAATATTCGAGCTTGCTCCACCACGTGCGTTTTCCGCGTGGCGCGAGATGACCTACAAGATTCTCTGTGACATCGGGATGCCCAACGCTTCTGACAACTCCGACCAACCAAAGCTCTTCTTAGATACCTTCTCTGGTCTAAGAGATTGGGCAGTGCGTCACACATACCCGAATCACAATTGGGTCCACCACAAAATCTTTCGATCAAACACACTACAAGGTGGTCCAGATTCCTGCCGACGATTCTGATGTTTTACTCAACAATGGGCTGTCTTTCAAATTGTATGATCGTAAGAGCGGATCATGGGCAGCACGGGCCTTTCATGGATCTACCATTGCCAACCTCTGCCCCCCTGTTCCTGTGTCGTCACCGTACGGCAAAATCCATTCCTTTGTCTGTGGAACGCGCCACACTTCTAATGTGGTGATCGCCTCTCAGACTGACTGCCCCTCGGAGCTGAGCGCTCATGAGTACTTGGCATTTTCTGGGTTGCGCAGCGGGCCACGTTTGCAATGGTTGAACATAGCAAGGGAGCTGTCATCACCCTCTCTCTCATTTCGCCGCGAGGAGGTACATACGCTGATCACTCAAGCGGCTTGGCATTGGCCCTTTATTGGACGGTGAACGTGAATGGCACACCGACCTTGACATTCCCAGCTTTGGACGGACACTTCTGCATGAACTTAAGAATCTTCTCGGAAGGATAGAAGCCAACTGGCTAGAGGAAGTCACTATCAGGACTATTGGTACGTTGAACTTCGATCTTTGCTACATGTCGACTTTAGTTTAACGATTCGTAGCTCTTATTACCAGTCGCCTCCTATCTTCTACTAGTGATCCAGATATTCGTCAAAGAGCGTATGCATTGCTTCAGAGGGCACGGAGCGTAGCGCATAAGTGGATTAACGAGCTTGATTCAAAGCTAGATGTAACTGAAGACGAAATGTCGCGCACGAACTTGCGTCGACGACTCTGCACATTGGCTGCAACGTGTTTCTCTACCTATGACGTTTGCCCGGAACATGTCCCTTGGACACTTGCTCGCGACGACGACATCGCCATAGCTGTGCATTGCGCAGCGATCGTGCATAACAACACCCCATCGATTTTCGAAGGCGATCATTCTCGTTATCTCATTCGGCTTCTCAACCGACACCACCGCCTCCTTCATTTTCTCGAACCGTTTCTCCACGAATGCTTAGAATCTAAGCCATCAGGTTCGATCACGGCTTCGCGAATTTATGGTCGGATTCCGCCGGCATGTCTCTTCGAATTGGCATGTACTTCCCAGTCCTAACTCACGGTGGATCTCCTGTCATGGAAGGTGGACAGAAGCTCCACTATAATTTGTTGACCGGGAAATTACTGATTGGTGCAAAACCCCTTGGAAGACTGCCACAAGAGATCATCGAACACCCAACGTACAAAAGTGTCCTTGGAGCGGTGAGTGTATTGTTATTCTGATCCACGTCTACTCACGCATGTTCACGTGCTCCTTGCAGAGGGTTCTCGATGTAGTTCCTGCTGACACCCCCCAAATGGAATTTATGACTCGAACAAATGTATTTGGGTATCAGGTGGGTTATTGTTGTCGCCGGTGTTGCGCAGGGGTTAACGCAAGTTGAAGGTACTCTTTTCGCTACGCGGTGGAGATTTGACACTACAGGCTCGGCGACATACCATACGACCTGTGCAAGGACCTGTGTTCAAGCCTGTGGTTAAAAAAAAAAAACAAAAAAAAACACCTCTCTGGGCTCAGCAACCCAAGCGGCAACCGCCGGTTGTTGCTTGGACGGAACCTCCCAACTCTCAGACTTCCAGCTGGTTCCACGCACAGTATTCGATGGCGACTTCCCGAAGGCTTTCATTGATAAATATGTACACTGGCTTGACCTTCGCACCGGAGAAGTTGAATTCCGCCCTGTTGAATCTTCTTGGACCCCAAGTGCGTCCAATTGGCGACTCACTGTCCATAGAAACGATACCCGGTCCTTGTTCCGCAAGATTCCTGGAGATGGCGTTGTTCCAATAGATCTGATAGATATTCGTTCCCCCACATTTGAAACGATATCTCGCCAATTTTCTGCACTCGAATCCCCGAAGCATATTATCGTCACGCGCACGAGTCACCTAGTAGAGGCTTCCCTCAGTCGATTAGGTCTCACATTCTTCATCAACCGGGACTTAGAATTAGAATGTCTAAGCATACCGGGCTACGTCATCGATGAACTTCAGTCCTGTGGCACCATGTTCGGGCTCAGAAATCGACTCATCTTGCGCCCAAGCAACGAGTCTTCGGAGGTGCCTCGGAGGGTCATTATTCCACAGGGAGATATAGAGTTTGGCTTGGATGGCGACTTTCCCAATGTTTCCATAAAAACGGGAACTGCGCGCCGTATCCACTGGCACGAGTACACTATCGACACCGATCTAGGACGTCTCACCGGAAACGTGAGCCTGCGCAGCAAGCTATACCAATGTTATCTGCACGCACTTACGAGCCATTGCCTCCCCGATCCGTTACTCGGGCACACTGGAACCGAAGAATCCCTTCACATGCTGCAAAGTGCCACTTTTCTGTCGTTTCAAAGACTAAGCAACGACGATGCAAGGCTATTGCGCCTGATAGGCAACTTAACACCAAGCAGAGTATATTATCCGCCCCACTTACGCTCTATGGTCACGGTGGGAACGACCTTCCTGTCCTTTCACAGCACCACAACTTTCATACAGCTGTAGTTTCTATTCTCGATCACGGAAATGCAATGGAGGCACTCTATGACGGACCCGTCGACTTCAATATTCGTCCTCAAGACTCGTCATTGCTGAACCGCGCCATCTCTCGTAACATGGCGTACTACCCACATGACTTGCAAGGCTCACGACATTCGTCCTTTTCAGTTCCGGAGGACATCGCCTACAAGTCAAGGGACGTGGCTGATTATGTCCGCTCTGAAGCCACTGCCTACCAGACGTCGTGGTCTGTATGGAACGGCAGACTCTGTCTTTCCCGGAATCTGTGGGACGAAATGCAATCTTGGGGATCACTTGGAACAGCCGAGACGACGCCCTCTCTGCGATATAGTCGATACTGGCTTACTTTCAACGCCAGAGGATTGGCTCAGTATATACGACATTTGTCAGGAAGCGTTAAACTGCGATCCTCAAGACTCCAAGATCAAGTTGGCGTTCAGCCTTTCCGCAGCTAGCTTCAGCGGGACTGATCACGCGGATATCATTTCTCTCATTGCAATTTTTGCGACGGACACAAGATTCCGTGGTCTAAAACGCCCCTCACCGCCTTACTATGACCTTTCAGACGGCACGTATCTGGACCATGCACGATTAGTAAATTCGGTGTCTCAGTTTGCCCTTCCCCTGGAGCTAACCCCTGCGCAAACTATGGAGGTCCGGGCAATCACCGATAAAAATGCTACGAAGGAGCGAAGACGAGAATACAACAGTTCGATTAGCAAAATGGTGTCAGAGGCTGCGGAGACAATAGTTGAACTGTGGCCCAAGATATGGTGCGATATTCCGTCCCAGTGGTTCGACACTCAACGTTGCAAGGCTTTCGTTGATAGTTACCTACGATCGGTATCCCGAAACATCGACCTGAGGGACCATATACACCGCATCCAGGCAATCATAGACCACTACGAGATCATCACCATTCCCCCAACACTCCATACCGGTTTTCCCTTCGGTTCAGTGCGGGATCATCCAAAGCGATATCTCTGAGTCCTTCGCTTCGAGAAGTGTTGATGTCTCGGGCCAACTTCGCACCGTCACCGATTTGCGAACAGGTAGATTTCGCCGTATCCCCCATCGTCATGATGGGGACTGAGGATAAGTCGCCGTCAAGCAGGGAAGATAGCCTTAGCTGCCTTATTCATGAGCTCCGACAATCCCGGAAGTCATTGCTACAGCACTACGGCGAAGACCTGAGCAAGAGTCATAGCGACTTTCTGGAAAAAGCTGGTCCTCTCCCTGTACATCACATCATTCCCCCACAGGAGGATTTACTCCGATATCGCAACTCGTGCTCTAAAAGGAAGGATACAATGTTTTCTGAAATTTCAGAGGCCCTAGCGCCATCTCAGAAACAGGAAATTGTCGCCAGCATCTCAGGTCTTTGGCCTCGGATAACGCCGCGATCTATCCTACGAGAGTTGTCCAGGGATCGCGTCCACTGGCTCACTGACCAATGGAAGCTTGCTATCACCCGCTATGCAATAGCCTTCCTCAAATACCAGCAATCTCAGCGTCTGCTTGAGCTTTCGTCGAGGCGCCGGGATGAAGAACTTCTCCGGGAAGTGGAAACCGTTTGCGAGGATGTAGCTGCGGCTTGTTCTCCTGATTGGCTTCTGATACAGGTCGGTAAATTTACCTGTGAAGTTTACAACCACTAACAGGAAGCATTGTTAGATCAACGCGAACTTTTTGGCACGTCCGCTGCAACTGGCAATCGCACGCGAGATGATATCTCCCACATGTCAGCAAAGTGCATCATTTCAGCTCAACATGGGAGAGGGAAAGTCGTCCGTGATTGTACCCTTCGTTGCCGCGACCCTAGCTGATGGTTCCAACCTTGTGAGAGTCGTGACTCTCAAACCGCTCTCAAACCAAATGTTCCAACTGCTACTCAGCAAACTTTCTGATCTTGCTGACCGACGTATTTTCTATGTTCCGTTCTCACGGAATCGAGAAATGAGCACTTCCATGGTCCAAAGCATCAGTTCTCTTTACAGACGATGCGCGGTCGAGGGCGGTGTTCTTGTCGTCCAACCCGAACACTTACTCTCGCAGAAACTGATGTGCATGATACTCTCTTAACACTCCACGACGACCGCAAGAAACGCTCCATTGCCAAGGAATTCAAAGCTCTACAGGATTGGATGGCTGGAGTATCACGCGACGTACTTGACGAGAGCGACGAGATCCTGCATGTTCGATATCAGCTAGTCTACACCGTGGGCGAGCAAATGCCGTCGAAGACCACCCAAATCGATGGTCCACGACGCAACAGGTCTTCGGTAGATTACGGGTACACGCCGCGCAGTTGCACGTCCGTTTTCCACAGATGTTCGAGCTCGATCAGACTCAGAATGGCTTTCCGACGATGCGAATCCTCAATCAAGAGGTCTCTCGACAGATCTCTTCGCTCATTGCCGACGATGCTCTTGGAGGCGCACTATCCACCCTTTCACTTGCCGTTCTCTCGCCTCTGATTCGAGCTGCCACTCGCCGCTTCATAACCAAGAAGAAAGTTTCTGTCGAAGATCATCAGTTGATCAGATCGCACTGCTCCGGAACGACCTTATGGAGCGGGATACTTCTACTCCGTGGGCTCCTGGTTGACGGAGAAGGAATCCTCGGCTACGTGCTGAAAGCACGCCGATGGAGAGTGGACTACGGACTCGATCCAGGTAGGACGTTACTAGCTGTCCCGTATCGGGCAAAGGTAAGCCACCCACTAGTCTTTCCAAGGAATACGACTCAAAGTAAAGATAGGACGTTCCAAGCTTGAGAGCAGAGTTCGGTCACCCGGACGTGGCCATTGCGCTGACTTGCCTCAGTTATTACTATGGTGGTCTAACAAAGCTGCAAGTACTTCAGTGCTTCGATTTGCTCACCAAGCTCGACAATCCAGACATGGAATACGATCAGTGGGTCGAGTTTGGGGAGGGCGTCCCCATATCACTGCGACAGGTCAATGGCGTAAAT
Source organism: Lactarius indigo (assembly GCA_025766275.1). Classification (NCBI taxonomy): domain Eukaryota; kingdom Fungi; phylum Basidiomycota; class Agaricomycetes; order Russulales; family Russulaceae; genus Lactarius; species Lactarius indigo. Next base: position 2,332,156 of record JAFKAC010000008.1, read on the forward strand.
ACAAAAGACGACACGCAAGTCGACGAATATCTCGTTCCGCTATTCTCGAGGAATACAAGAGTCATCGATTTCTATCTGTCTCATGTAGTCTTTCCCCGAGCGGCCAAGGAGTTTCCATCTAAGCTTTCCACGTCGGCCTGGGACCTGGTAGAAGACAAGACAAATGTAACAACAGGTTTCAGCGGCACGAACGATAATCGGTTTCTCCTGCCGACATCAATAACTCAAGAGGATCCCGTCTCACAGCTGAGCACCAATGCGCTTGTCTTGCATTACCTTCTCCAACCAGAAAACAATCACTACGAATGTACCGAAGGTATCAAGGGCGAACGCGAATCTGCAGAGGCTTTCCTGCGGCGACTTACCAGACACGAACCCGAGGTTCGAGTATTATTGGACGTTGGAGCACAAATGCTGGAGCTGCAAAACATGGAATTGGTGCGACACTGGCTCTCCCTTATGCCCCATATCTCAGCAGCCATCTATTTCAACGAATCGGATCACCTCACCGTGCTCACCCAGGACGGAACGATCGAACCGCTGATCTCATCTCCATTCAATCGACAGCTTGACAAGTGCATTGTATATCTTGATGACGTACATACACGAGGGACAGATCTGAAACTTCCTCGAGAAACGCGCGCAGCAGTCACGCTCGGGCCGAAGGTCACCAAAGATAGGCTGCTACAAGGTGAGCTGTTACAAAAACGAGGGAGAATAAGCTAAGTGGATGTAGGATGTATGCGGATGCGGCAGCTAGGGAAGGGGCAGTCGGTAGTGTTCTTCGCTCCCGGAGAAGTCGACCGTCGCATTCGAGGACTTATCCCAGGAGGTCAAGAGTCCGATAAAGGTGTATGCGTGACCGACATCCTCCGTTGGGCCATGCACGAGACTTGCTGGGATATTGGGCACTATCTCCCGCACTGGGCGCAGCAAGGAGTTGACCATCACAGGCGGTTTTCTGCATACAAGCAGTACAATTCAACTGGAAACCTGGATGTTTTGAAGAATTCCTGGGTACAACGCGAGTCACGGACTTTAGAAGAAATGTACGAGCCCACCTCGAACGCACAGGTCGTTGGGTTGAGCCCAGAAATAAACGGCATCCCATCTCTACGTGAACGGCTGGAACTTCTTGGAATAACTCGATCGATTGATGTTAGAATGGCGGAAGAGCAAGAGCGGGAGGTCAGTCATGAAGTTGAGCGAGAACGTCAAGCAGAGCGCCCCCCAAAGGTGTATCCTGCGAAGCATATCACCCACTACGACCTTCGCGACTTCATTCATACTGGATCGCTCCCTATGTCTTCCAGGTACATCATTCCGCTGTTCTCTCAAACCGGGGTCGACAAGGCCCTGGACTCGACGGAAGAATGGCTCCCGTCTCCACTTGCGACCAAAGATTTTGCTATCACCACCCGGTGCTCCGGTGTCGCCCACTTGTCAGACTACCTCCGCCCCGTCAATTGGGTTTTATCGAGCGGATCTGGGAATGATAGTACCGCTATCGTCATTAGCTCACATGAGGCAAACGAACTACTCCCTATCATTCGCAAGAGTGGAAAGGTCCAACTCCACATTTACGCGCCACGAGTCACCACCTCTATGCGGTCCTTCTCCGACCTCGCTTTCTACACCATCCCGGAATCTCCGGCGAGGGAATGGACCGCCCCCGCACACCTCCAAATCAAGCTGAATCTCTTTGCGGGTCAACTCTACTTTGACAGCAGGGAGCAGTACCAACGCGTTTGTGCGTTACTTGCGCTACACATGGCACATCCAGGTGCGAAGCATGTTGAGGTTGACGGGTTTGTGCCTCCGGCGTATCGTACGGGCGAAAAGTCGCCGTTTTCGGTCAGTGTGATGTCTATTTTCAAGGAGTTGACGGGGTTACGAAGGAAGGGAATGGGATTCGGTGGGACGGACCTGGGTCGCGTTTTAGATGCTCGTCCCTTGAGCAGTGAGTTTGAGTCGTGGATCAAAAAGAATGAGGCCCGGGAATGTCGCAAATGCAGGTTGACTTGGAGCTATCCGAGGGCGTAGTGAACGTACTCTAGGATGTATGAGCGTCATTTGATCAGAGTTGTTAAAATCACGAGATACGATACCATTGTATGGACGCTAAGGGGTTCGAAGGCGGACATTCTAGATGGATGAAGAAGGGGGAGGAAGCGAGAGTTGTCCTTCGAGTGGCTGTGACCAGGCCTGACGGGCTTGGCCTCTGCAATCACTCTGCGCTATGGGGGAAAAGTGGCGACCGGGCGCTCAGTGCTGTATATTCAGCAGAAAAAAGGGATTTAAATGCAAAGAAAACTGTAGCCACTGAGCTAAGGTAGAGAGGGAAAGATCAAAAAAAAAAAAAAGGACCGCGTAGCCGAGATGATCGAGGGTTCGAAAATGAGTGGCTCCGGCGGGAGTACTACAGCGCCAACATACTAGAAGGATCTACTGATATATGCCGTCCCCTATATTAGGACTGTAGAGCAGCCCACTTGTCACTGCAACCATAACTTACAGTATAAGAGCTCGGTCATCGTCATCGTTTGACTCCGCATCCAGATTCCAGAAACTTTTCTGATGTAATCACATTTGCCTTGAGCTTGAACGTCGTCGTACTCCACTCCAGTACTCGCTAGGCCGACCACAGAAGCACTCCTACCGTAATACTATTCATAGAAGCAATAAAAACACCCACTTCGCTGACCCCAGTGTTCAATTCTATCGATGGGCTCACCAGGTGTGTCTATCACTGGTGCCTTCCTTATTGGCTGGGAATGTTAATCTTCAAACAGACCCACGATCAATATTCTTCCGGACAATGTCTTGGTAGAAATTTTTAGCATTTGTCGAATAGACGAAGTTGGCCATTCTATTTGGAGACATCCCATGGTAATGGCACAGACTGACGCACGTGTGTCGAACGTGGAGACACATCATGCTTGCGTCTGCATACCATCTCCGTCTGGAACTTCTCTGCACCCACGGGACACCTGTCAAGAAAGATCTAGGTTATCTTCCGGCCTTTCCTTATTCATTTCCTTTCTCGATTATTTCCAGGATGGCGATAGAGATAATCTCTTTGCGGCACTGGATCACCGCGACCGGGTACGAGTCGTTGGAGTTAATGCTCATTGTTGGAAGCGCTAGCCATGGCGATGCAGGAGCCATTTCCGGCATTATCACAGCTCTCACTAGAATCGGAAAGATTTGCGACCGTGCCTGCCCTTCCCGATACTTTCCTGGGTAGATCCGCCCCACGTTTACAGTCGATCTGCATATCTCGCATTCCCTTCCCAACAGGGCCGACTCTCCTTATGTCCGCCCCAGACCTTGTCGATGTAGAGCTTCGCAATATACCTCCGACCGGTTACTTTCCACCAGAGGCGATGGCCGCAAGTTTGGCCGTGTTGGCCAGGCTCAATATCTCAATGAAGAAGGATATCTTATCATGATCGAATGCGCCTGCCTCCCATTACACGAGCCCTTCTGTCTCACCAACTTTTTCTTCAATGGTCTTTTCGAGTATTTCGAGGATCCGTAGCGCAGATCGAGGCCCTCAGCTCAACTGCTTCCGAATAGAGTACCTGAACCAGTATGGAGTCACCGATTTTCGAATCCCCAACTTTGCAAGTTCATTGATCGTTCAGAAAAACTCAAGTCATCCCAGTTTGTCCGCGCGGACCTATTCATCGAACCCTCTACCGTCGTCATCGAACTTGTTCATACGGGTCGGTCGTGGTTTCATCTTTCCATCCAGGAAGAAGCGATAGGTCAGGTGGTTAGCCAAATTTCTGCTATACTCTCTAACGTAGACCGTCTCTTCATCAGTTCGTGTTTCGATGAGACAGTAGGCAACGGTATCATGGCCGGAAGTCTTCCACCCATTCACCTACGTGAGGCGCTGAGTGTAGACGACAGGCTTTCACGGCGCGCCGTTCCTCCTGTACTCAACAATGTCACCGAGAGGGCCGCCGAAGTGTTGCCAGCCCTCGAGTTGCTTTACTTGGAGAACCAACTGGTGACACCTGTGAAAAATTTCGTCGCTGCTCGCCAGAACACGGGTCTCCCTGTAACCGTCATCAGTGAGAGAAAGGAGTTCCAGGAAAGACTCAGCCTGTTGATGTCAGCGAATAGCCACTCATTGACTACCCTCTTCCAACTCGACATTTCTTTATCATAACAAGTAGGAGACGACAAACACGTTTTTCTAAATA